>CM046347.1:34353692-34784194 GCA_025403435.1 Artocarpus heterophyllus
GTTACAGCTCTCCCCTCCTTAAAAATTTCGTCCCGAAATTTCGTACATGATTACAATGTTAAACAAATGTGGATACTTTCTCTCTCATTTCAGATTCAAGTTCCCATGTGGCTTCCTCCACATCATGGTGTTGCCACATCACTTTCACCAGAGGAATTTCACGACGACGTAATATTTTTATTTCATGATCTATTTGAACTGGAATTTCTTCATAATTCGTATCTCCTTGAATTGGCACATCTGTCCACATGATCACATGTGAAGGGTCGGGTTCATACTTTCTCAACATCGATACATGAACACATTATGTACATGAGACAATTGTGGTGGTAGGTCTAAACGGTATGCCAACGTTCCAATGCGTTCCACAATCTCAAACGGTCCTGTATACCTTGGTGCTAACTTTCCTTTAACACCAAATCGAGATACACCTCGTTTTGGTTTCACTTTTAAGAACACAAAGTCTCCAACATGAACTCTAAAGGTCGCCTCCTCTTATCTGCATAACTCTTTTGTCGACTTTGAGCTGTCTGAAGACGTTCGCGAATAATCTGGATCTTGTCCGTTGTTTCTCTGATAAACTGAGGCCCAAGTTCAAGACGCTCTTCCTTTTCAGCCCAACACAATGGAGATACAAGGTCTACCATATAAGCCTCATATGGAGCCATTCTAATACTTGCTTGGTAACTGTTGTTATATGCGAATTCAACATATGGCAGCTGTGCAGCCCAATTTGTTCCAAAGTCCAGCACACAAGCCGAAGCATATCCTCGAGAATCTGAATGACACGTTCAGATTGTCCATCTGTTTGAGGATGAAAAGCTGTACTAAAATTCAATTGAGTTCCCAAGGCCCTCTGCAATCCTCTCCAAATTTCGACGTGAAACGTGTATCCTATCAAACTATTGACATTGGCACTCCATGCAATGTCACTACCTTTTCCACGTACAATTGACATAATTTTGAGACATATAACTAGTTCTGATTGGGATGAAGTGGGCTGTCTTAGTTAAACGATACAATTACCCAAACGGCGTCATGCCCTATTTGAGTCTTAGGAAATCCAGTAACAAAGTCCATTGTCACATGATCCCACTTCCATTCTGGAATAGGTAAGCTCCTCAACTCGCCTCCAGGCTTTTGATGTTCCGCTTTAACCTGTGGCACGTCATGCACTTAGAGACAAATGCTACATCTCGTTTCATTCCTCGCCACCAGTATTGTCGTTTTAGATCCATATACATTTTTGTGCTTCCAGGATGAATAGCAAACTTTGAACGGTGAGCCTCATCTAGCACCGCATGCCTGAGATATGGATCCTCTGGAACAACTAATCTTCCTTTGTAAAGTAAAATCCTTCTGGCTCAATCTGCCATCCATCCAATTGTTCTCTATTTTGTATTTGATCCCAAACCCTACGTAATCCTTCATCGTGCCATTGTTCCTGTTTTACTTGCTGAATTAACGTAGGAGTTGCTATCACATTGAATAGGAAAGCTCTCTCGTCATACTTCATAATATTGCAAGTAGAAGTTGGCGATGGTGACCTCGTCTCCAATCTTCCAATGCTAAACTGGTTATACTTTCGTTGTTCTTATGACTTAGAGCATCCGCCATAGCATTTGCTTTTCCAGGATGGTATTGGATACTAAAGTCATAATCCGCCATGTACTCAGTCCATCTCTATTGCCTTAGGTTGAGATCCCTTTGAGTAAACAAATATTTCAGACTTTAATGATCCATATAAAGCTCAAACTTTGCACCATATAGATAACATCTCCAAATCTTGAGTGCAAAAACCACAACAGCTAACTCAAGATTATGTGTGGGATAGTTCCTTTCATGGGGTTTCAACTGGCGTGAGGTGTAGTCAACTACTCGTCCATCCTGCATTAATACACAACCTAAACCGTTTTCTAAGGCATCAATGTATACTGTGAAAGTCTCCTCGTTGTTGGGTATGATCAGCACAGGTGCACTAGTGAGTCTTCGCTTCAATTTCTCGAATGCTTCTTCACATTTATCGTCCCACACGAACTTGACATTCTTCCTTGTGAGTCTTGTCAATGGAGAGCAATCTTTGAAAAATTCTCTATGAAGCGTCGATAGTATCCAGCTAGTCTGAGGAAACTTCGGATCTCTGACACGTTCTTTGGTCATTCCCAATTTAGCATTGCTTCAATTTTGGAAGGGTCCTACTGAGATGCCTTCTTCGGAGACAACGTGTCCAAGGAACTTGACCTTCGTCATCCAGAAGTCACATTTCTCTCTCTTTGCATAGAGACCATGTTCTCTCAACGTCTGTAGAACAATCCTCAAATGCTCAACATGTTCTTCTTCAGTTTTGGAATAGATCAAGATATCATCTATGAAGACAATGATAAATTGATCTAAGTACGATCAGAAGACACGGTTGATCAAGTCCATGAAAGCCGCTGGTGCATTAGTCAACCCGAAAGGCATGACAAGAAACTCAAAATGACCATAGCGAGTCTGGAAAGTCATCTTTGGAATGTCCTTTTCTCCTATCTTTAGTTGGTGATATCCGGATTATAAGTCAATCTTTGAGAAATAGCAAGATTCTCCTAACTGATGGAACAACTCATCAATTCGGGGCAGAGGATACTTGTTCTTGATAGTCAGTCGATTAAGATGGCAATAATCGACACAGAGCCTCAACGATCTGTCATGTTTCTTCACAAAAAGCACTGAAGCTCCTCAAGGTGATGTACTTGGTCAAATAAATCTTTTTTCTAATAATTTGTCCAATTGCTTCCCTAATTCCACTTTCTCAGTAGGTGCCATTCGATACGAAGTAATAGAAACAAGCGCTGCTCTTAGAATTAGGTCGATGACAAACTCAATTTCTCTATCAGATGGAAGTCTAGGCAATTCATCTGGAAAAACATCTAGAAATTCGTCCACCACAGGAGTATGAGAGGATAGGTCACTCTTCTTTAGTTCTCCCTTTGAAGCAAAGATTGTGCCAAGATTGGTGAAATTCCTTCATCCTCCAATACAAGCCTTTAGCACTGGGGCTGGCATCACTGTTCCTGTCTTTGCCTAAAATTCGATGACTTGTTCATTCTTGGTGAATAAAGAGACACGTTTCCTATGACAATCTACTATTGCCTGATATTTAGTTAGCCAATCCATTCCTAGTATTACATCGAACTCTGTCATAGTTATTACATATAGGTCAGCCGATAGTTTATGTTCTCCTATAACAATACAGACTGATTTACAAATTATGGATACTTTAGATATCCCACCCATTGGTGTACTAAGGGTTAATGATAAACTACATGTCTCAATTTCTAATTGTAGTACGAAAGCAAATAACATAGGTATAAATGAATGAGTGGCACCAGTGTCAAACAATACATGAGCCAAAGAATGAGACACGTGAATCATACCGTCTACAACGGAGTGATCAGCCTGCTTTGCTTGTCCAGTTGTAGCCGTAATTGCATAAGCTTGTGCTGATGCTTTCCCCTTATCACTCTTTCCTCGGTTTCCTTGGCTACTACTAGCCTTATTATTATTTCTCCTAGGAAAATATGGCCTTTGATTCACTAAGCCTTGTGGAGTCGGTTGGAAGTTCTGATTAGCATAGAAATTGGAACCCTGTGGCCGCTACTGGTAGTTGTACTAGGGCAGGAACCCTCGAGGTTGAGTTATTGACACTTGGGAAGCTGGACCGTTTTACTGATGTGCTCTGCGATTTTGACTCCCTCCTCATACAGTGGACCAAAAATGACTTCCTTGTGGCCTTGGTGCAAAGGATGATTGGGCAGGGCGGTTAGAGCAATTTCTCCTCTGATGTCCCACTTGTCCATAGTTATGACAAGCATACGGTTGGAAATGATAGCTGCTAGAAGATCCGCCACCAATAGTCACTCCACTATGCTAAATGACCTGCCCTTGTGGCTTCTCCTTCTTACTTATCTTCCTTTGACGCCCAACAGAACCCTTATACTCTCCATAGGAGTTATTTAGTTCTGTCTCTGCCCGCTGTGCCGCAGCTACAAGTTCAAGAAAATCTCTTGATGGGAAGCAGCTATCATTTGTCTGATTTTTGGCCTTAGGTTATTTCTAAATTTCTCACATCTTGCCATTGGATCCGATACAGCCCTAGGATTGTAGCGAGAGAATTCTATGAATCGAGCATAGTATTCAACAACTGTTGTATCTCCCTACACCAGGTTTTTGAATTCTTGCATCATTGCTTGCCTATGGCTCTGAGGAATATAGGTGTTGCGAAATATGGTTTTGAACTGCTCCCATGTGAGATTTGGCATGTCATAGTAATATTTCTGAAGATCCGACCATTCTTCGGCTTTACCCTCAAATATATATGTTGAAAAGCTAACCCAATACTCCTGTGGAATCCTCAAGGTATCCAACTTCTTTTTGACCGCCTTTAGCCATTGTTATGCTATGACAGAGTTAGGTTCTCCACTAAATGTAGGGGGTTTCTGCTTCATAAACTCCTTCAATAGAGTTAGATGTCATTGCTTGGGATCACAAACCTCTGCAGGTCTTTGCACATTTTGCAAGGCTTGAAGAATTTATCCTTAATTATTCACTTCCGGTGCAGCTGGCGGGGATTGTGTTGCCTGTTGTAGTTGCTCATCTTCTTGAGCTTGTTCTATCGGTTTAGGTTGCTTAACTTCTTGAGCATGTTCGACTGGTTGTGACTGCTCGATGATTGCATTTGAAGTCTTGGCGGCATAGTTTCTACTGGCTGTGCAAATTTAACCAAGATTAGTACCAAATGATGATGACATTAACACTTAACTTTAAAACCATTTAAAAAGATTAATTTTTAAGGTGGTGCTATACCCCTTAGGTTAACCGAACCTAGGCTCTGATACCAAAAATTCTGTAACGCCCTTATGTGAGGTTTAGTAGTATTGAATAAATAAAAATAATTTTAAATTCAATATTATTCAAATATATTAAACAATGCCCATGGGTCTTTAAACAAAAATAAAAATAAATGTTTAAATACAAACCATAGTTTTTAGTATAGCACCAAACATATATAGTACAGTCATCATCAACACAGTACAATTCTCAAATAACTTAACATAGCCATCATAAAAAAAAATACAAATCTTACATGTTTTAGACAAGTTACAAATAAACAAGATCTTCTAACATGAAAACAACAGGATTGTTGTTGCCTATTCCTCGCCAGATATGTTGCACTGAGTTCCACCTGAGAGAGGAAGATATGATAGGGATGAGCATCGACATGCCCAGTAGGGAAAATCATGACTCAGCTTATGGTTTATCCATTACCACATTAAAACTGCATGGTTAGTTAAGTTACATCATATTCCAGATTATGAGGTATATTATGATCACATCTCGTGGATACCATAGTTAATCATTACCAAGTTTCATAATTATACATTTATACAAATATTACCATTCATCATTGTTCCCAGGTATCCATGTTAAATAGAGTATCACTCAACTCATCAAAACCCAAATGGGCGTGCTTGGCCACCCTCTTAACATTCCAAGGGTGTTCCGGTGCGAGGACATCAAGCCCCGAGTCTTCACCAAGTCGATTCATGTACAGTGTGTTCTGGGACTTTCGACCGAAGGAAGCATCATCACCTTCCCTCTATTTTACCTTTTAAAGTATTCGTGCCCAAGGACGTAACCGCCGCCCTCTTCACATCTCACCATTCCTCTATATTCAATTTTTATTTATAGAGTCAATTTTCCTAACCATGCTTCTCAATCTATAACATATGTCAAATCATTATGTTCCTTGCAGTATAATACACATATTTTACAATATAAAACAACCAAATTTTAATTTACCAAAACCTTACAAAAGATGAGTGATAGAATCCCTACCTTCCAAGCTTATCAACAATCTTTTAATCTCGAAATTAATTAATGTTAGCTCTACACATCTTTGATCCTAAAGCGTGCATAAGGACAATTAAAACTAAAGCACAACATATAACCACATTCATAAATGAATTATGTGTAAACCCATCTCACTAGTATGCCATTAAAGTTTTTATCCAATTTTTCTTTGAATACCAAAGTAAACAATTTTATCTTAAACACAATATAAAATACATACAAGTGATCTATATGTTTTAGTCTTTAATAAGATTAATAAATCACTTAGGATAGTGTTGGAAAAGTTGCAAGATATTAAGGGATTAGAAAGTGAACAAAGTTAGGTTCTTGGTTCAGATTAGCAGTTGGTATACCATGGCAAACTGGCTGTATACTTTTACAAAAAAGTAGGTTCGCTATCTACAATCAACATACGGGTTAACATGTAGTTTACTTAAGGTAGATAGATGGTTTACTGCTACTGGCAGGTTTACTAGTTTCCAATATGAAAATTGAAAAATTCATAGAAAATAAAATACAACTCTGATTTAGGCTCGTGATAGCTCGTTGGAAAGCTTAGGATGTCTACTTTTTAAATATGTAAACCAATTTATAAAATTCATTTTCATTTAACCCCAAAATGTTAAGAAAGAGCCACTGCCCATAGAGGTATTACAAAGTTCATGGAATGTCAAGTTTTTCTTTAACCCAAAGCGTATTATCCTTGTGCAAAATCTCAAAACCATTCCAAAATATGCAACATGCATTATATAATCACAATAAACATATTCTCATAAGTTTTATAGCAAAATCATCATTCAACCATATCTATAGCCTTTCTTGCAATTAATGAGGAAAACATGCTTAAGTTTGCTCTTCAAGCTCAAAACATTAGAACATCAATCTTAAAGTTATGGAAACCGGTTTTAAACATTCCTAGCATGTTTGTAATATTGTTATCAAACCAAAATAAAGGTTGGTTGTTGGTTTCAACTCAAGACTCAAGTTTTTGTTCATAATTGCTCAAAGACGCATGTTAACATAACTAGAAATTTGCATGAATTTTGAACACGAAAATTATGCATTAAACATGGAGAAAACACATACTAAAACCAAGTTAGATTAAAGATAACCTACCTCAAAACTCCTTTGAAAAGCACTAAAGTTTGGGTTAAAAATCAAGCTTGAATTCACTCTCAAACGGCGTCAAATATGGCTGGGAATTATAGCTGCCTTTGTTGCAAAGAGAGCTTTATGCTCTATGTCTTTAGTTAGAAATTTAAGTGAGAAAGGGAGAGAATGAGAAACTAGGGAAGAAGGTGGTAATGGCTAAATAAAAAGATGTCAAATAATTAGGACGAAAGAGAAGTTTACGGGGAAAGTTGTAAGAAGAGAACAAAGGTGCAAAAAAAAAATTATCATCATGTCACCCACGGAGACTTTTGGCAAACAATGCCAAAATAATTAAGGAAACAAAATTAAAGGTGGTGGTTAAGAAAATATATCAATGTCTCCTAGCATTGATTCCATGTCTCTTTCGGAGACTTTGTAAGAAAATGCCAAAGCGTCATTTTTGTAAATAATTAAAACAACAAAGGCAAACTTGGTAATTTTAAATGCTACAAAATTTTAAATTGTCACATTTTATTCATTAAATTTTACAAAAATCATACCCGCTAAAATACGGGTGTTACAGGCCTTTTCTTTTTCTTTTCCCTTTCCTTTTTCTTTTCTTTCACGCTCTATCTCTTTTTCTCACAGCCCTCTCTCTCGTCTCTCTCTTTCTCTCATTCCTGTCTCTCTCTCTCTCTTAATTTTCTCCATAAAATTTCATTCCCAAGCTTTAAACCCATGGATTTGAAGCTAAGAGACAGAGATTCAAGCCAAAAATCCTCTTCAAAAATGTTGATTTGATGTTAGCCTTTTTTCTCTCTAAAATTTTGATTTTTGTTTCCATTTTTTACGCATTTTGCAATCCAAACTTTGATGAGCTTAAATAATGTTCAATTTGAGTTTGTAGTACTTGTTTTACAATAAATCTAAGCTTTATTTGAACAAAAATTGATTTAATCAAGTTTCGATATTTTTCTTAGATTTTCAAATCAAAGGTGAAAATTGAGTTTAAACTTGGGGAAAATTGTTTAAATCTGTTCTAGTATGATTTTCTAAGCTTTTTATATGATTTTTATGCTTGGGATTGAGAAAAACATGTTTTAATTTGAATTTTTTAGCTTGGGGAGGTCGAGACTTGAAGTCTTCTGTCCTTAGATTTTGCTAGTTTGGCAGGCCAAACTTGATTTTCAACATGCCAGATTCAAGAAGTTTGGCAGGCCGAATTTATATCTTCGGTAGGCCAAATTGTAGCAGTTCAGTAGGCCGGTCTGAATGTTCGAAAGGCCAAACTATGCAAGTTTGGTAGGCCGAACCAGGATGTTCGTCAGGCCGATGGTGGGCTTGAAAAATTGTACTTTTCTTCCATTTTTTAATGTTTAATGATTCTAAAATGTTTCAAAAAGCATTGTGATTTTGTGTTGTGATTATTTTGAGTCAAAAGACACACTAATAATTAAACTGACATAATGAAATCTGTTAAATAAGATTTTTGATTTGAAATGCAGTTTTTAAGGTTTTGAATGTATGTGGAGCATATGTTAAATTTTATTTGGAGCTTACGTTATTGGATTTAAATGAAGTAGGGTATTCTTATCCCTTTCTTTGGCAGCCCTTTTTAAATTATTTTAGCCAAATGCTCGACCTTTTGACTGATTGATGAAAATAATTTCTATATTTGATTTTGAATAATTGTATTTTGATATTCTTTCCAATTTTCAAAACCCGTACCGTGATTCCTTATCAAATTTCTTATAAGTAAGTGTTTATTGATTTTTGTCAAGATCTTGAGATTTGGTTGTGAATAATATTTTTATATGTGATAATTGTTTTTAAATAACTTGTTTTAACTAATTATCCTACTGAGCCTTCCGCTCACGTTTTTCCTGTTTTTAAAATCTTCCTTCCCGGTTTGAAGAGGAAAGAAGGTCCTAGGATTAAAACCTGGCTCTGGGGATTAAAATGGTATTTTCTTAGGACTGTGGAATAATACATGTATTGTACGACTAGTCCCAATGTCGTCATTTATATTAAATACATATTCTGATACATTCTGTAAATGATGATTTACAGTGATTTCACTATTATTATTATAATCCGTATTTTACGATGTCATTTTCGTCTTTGTGAGTCCCACCACTTGCTTAATTCTAAAGACGATGATTTTCAATGATTTTGTGTTATTAATATTATGATTTACTATTTATCTACCTACTCACCCTCGTGGTAAGCATCCACGTGATGGTGAATGAGAATAAGATCTCAGCCCCACCTTCGAGGCATTCACGTGATGTGACCGTCGATGATATTATTTATTTTCGATGATATTTATTTACTTTCTACATATATTTATTTTCTTTTTTTATTTATCTCGCTTAATTCATCTTATTCACTTTATTTTTATCTTCTTTACCCAAAACTTACTAACCCCCTCTTCAGGGCGTCACAGTATATTTTGATCTTTTTATAAATAATAAAATAAAGACGAAGACTTGCTTGCTCAAAACATTATACCAAATATTATAAATGTTTGTGTGCGAACCCATAACCTACACCTTTCTAGAGTGGTTTAAGAAAATCCATCATTTGTCGAAATGGAGATGGAATTACATGACGGTGGGAATGATGTCTAAGGTATGGCTTAGAGCGATTGGGTGTGACATGGCCTGCAAAAGGACTTATGCTACTCCAATTTAGACTAGTGACGTAAGAAGCCCAAAAGTCAAAGTATGCTGCGTAAAAGATATAAAATGGCAAAAGTACTTTAAATAGTATAGTTTTAATTTTTAATATAAGTAAATAGCATATTTTTAAAAATAGTTATATATATAATATTTTTAAATTCATGTGTTTTTTTTAAAAATTTAAATTTTTAATTTTATTTCATTTTTTTTTTCTTTTTTTTGTTTTGGTTTTTTGTTATCTTAATGTTATTTTGTATTTTTTTTACGTCATTCTATACCAAAATAAATTTCGTTTTATTCTAAATAGGCTTTTTATTTAACATTATTATATTTGGTATATTTATTTTTAATCCGAACAAATAAAATAATAGTCTCATTCCCTCCTTAAAATGCTTATACTTATAACCACGTGACTTAAAACTTTTGGGCCAAATGATCCTAACATTTCATACAGCCCATAAGCCATAGTCCGGACATGCCATTATATACATATATATATATATATATATATACATACATACATACATATATATATATAATAAAAGAGAATTGCACCAAATATCATAATTTTAATTTTAATTTTAATGTAAACAAATAACACACTTTTAAAAATATTTTACATAGTATTTTTGCAATCATATTATTTTTCTAAACACTTGAATTTTCAATTTTTCCTTCTTTTTTTTTTCATTTTCTTCTTCCTTTTCTTTTCGATTTTATTTTTCATTATCTCATTGTTACTTCATTTTTTTCTACGTCATTATATACAAAAAATAAATTTTTATTTTAATCTAAGTGGGCTATTTATCAAACATTATTACATTTTAGTCTATTTATTTTTATTACCAATTAATAATGGTCTAATTTTCTCCTTCTCCTCAGTATCAATACATAAAACTCTATGCTACATCATGTAGTCTTACAGAGGACTAAATAAACAAGGGAGAGATTTAAGTAACAAAAGTATTTTTAGATTAAAAAAAAGAGAGGGAAAACTTCATATACGTGGTAAGCTTGGAGCATCAAATTGTATCTATTTCTTTTAAATGAATTAAATACTAAGTAAATGACAATTGTCCCCAATTCGTGACAAAATCAGAACAAAATCAAAGCATGCCTACCATTTTTACAAATTAAATAATAAGCAAAGTACAAGGTTGGCTCCATTAGTTTAATCACATATTCCTTTGGAGAACCTCTATAAATAGAACTAGCATCCTTCAATCCAGCAACCAATTCCGGAAGCTTACTCTCCTACATATAAAGATATTATGGAGAAACTAAGAAAATAAACCCTTCATTAGGTCTTACATAAATTAATTAATTTTACTATTAACCATGATAAGTTGTCAACAAATTATACCATATTAAAATGGACAGTCTATCTCCAGTCTGTTATCCTAAATTTCTAGATAGTGGAGGTTACAGTCTTCCTAGTCAACCTTATACATCATTCTTGCTCTTCTAATTAATCCTATCAGTTCAGGCATTGTATCAATACTGATCTATATCTCTTACCTTTACTAACTATGTATTGTTGTTGTTGTTGTTTTTATGCCTATTTCATGGCTTGTTAAAGTAGCATATAGCTTCATGATTCATAGATTTATTGATTCAAGTATAATTATAATTTTATTTTAACTTAAAAAGGCCATGTTTCGTTTGAACAAGATTATTCAAAGGTAAAAGATTATTCGATATTTAGAATCCTTGTATACATCTGAACCAAGCTTAAACAGTAACAAAAATCAGTGGCAAATTATGATATAAGTGGAGTAAATTAACTAAAATTATCAATCAAATAATTCTCATGAAGTAAATAAAAATAACTACTCTTGTTTGGTCCAAAATTAATTAAGTGTGATTAATATGTAATTTGGTGAATTAGTGTGCCAAATTTCAAATTAAGCATAATTTAATCATTTGATGATATTATCTTTATCAATTATATTTTAATTATTTATTTTGTCAGTTTGTCTAAAACTTTGGTATTTCAAATTTAACTTATTTTTAAGCATTTAACATGTTTTAACAAATTTGACCAAAATTAGATTTTGTTTAAAAAAAAAGAAGAAGAAGAAGAAAAACTATGCAGATGAACACAGTTTCATTGTGAAACTACTTTCCCTCCTTGAGATAAAAACTTGACCTTACCCACTCATTTTCTTCCATTCGCTCTCTACGTCTCACTCTGCTCTATCTCTCTCTCTCACACACACACTCTTTTCTTCTTCATTTCATTTACTTTCACTCTCCCTCTCTCTTACCCATCTCCCTCTCTCTCTCTCTCTTTTTCTCTTCCCTCTTCCATTTCTTGCTCCAAGAACGCAAAGGCAAAGAACCTTTATTTCCAGCAGATTGGAAGCCAAGAAACAAAGTTCAAGCCAGATTAAATTTAACTCAAAGTTCAAACTTGAGATATTACAGAATCTAGTCCACGTCTAAGATTGTTCGCGGTTCCGAGGAGCTGACGTGTAGCAGGCTGGGACAGTGGAGTTAGTGCTATTGTGCTAAACAACAAGGTAGGACTCTAGACCCTCTTCTTTGTTAGCCATGATTTTAAAAGGGTTTTGGCCACAAAATATTTTCCTAAAAATGTTTTTAAGGATTGATTGTGATGTATTTACTCAATTAATTTCAGTAATTGTTGAGTAATGAAATGATCATAATGAACGGAATAATGAATGTAAATAAGAAAACTCGGTAATATGAGACTCAAGCAATGATATAAGTTCTATAAATATTTAGTATTGAACAAGTTAAGAACTTTGTTTGGAATGAGACATCAGTGCATGATGCCACGTATAGAGATCGGGTCGTGTAGAGAGCGACCTTGGGGGCAGGTCCCGAAACCTAGCGGGGCCATTACGATAGTGATTCATATGGCTTTGCACATAATAAATTAGTAAATTTGTTTTTTATTGTTCGTTGAATCAGAATGGTAAGTTTGAAATTATCTAAATTCATTTACTATCTTTTTATGTCTTTTACATTAATGAAAATTTCGTTTATTTAAATTCATGTTTTCAAAATCTAAGTCCTATTGAGCCTTTCGCTCATAATTTTATTGTTTTTAAACTTTCCCCCCTCCAGGTGGTTCGCAAACTACTGCCGACTAAGATGCTGCTGATTACATGCGTGATTGAAGAAGCTTTAATTTATTTATCTGTTTATTCAATTAAGGCATGTAATAGTTGGATATTATTTGTTTGGACTGTGGATAGTATTTTATTTATGTTGGTATCATGTGTGTGCACAACGTGGGCCCAGTGCGGCTTGACTCGTTCTCGCAAGTTTTATATTTTAATTTAATTTAATTTAGAGGTATTTCATGAAATTATTTATTAGGACTTAATAAACAATAATTATCTAAAAGTTTTAAATTTAATACATTTTTATAAATAAACTAAGCATATTTTCTTAAATTACCAAATAATTAATAGGTGAGTTTAGTTAAATTTTGTTTAATTAATTTAATTAAACGACCATGTCACTACTCGAGTTAGGGTTCGTGACAGATTTTGATATCAGAGCCCTAGGTTTTGAATATTGAGAATTGTGCACACATAGATACAATAATGAAAAACCATTGATAGTCTAATTTTATTTTCAGATTGAAACAATGGCACTTAGGCGTCATTCAGTTGTTGTTGACGCAAATCTCACGGACAACGAGGGCATGATGGGAGCCATGTTTGCTGCTTTTTGATAGATGGCAGTAAGAGTTCAGCATGAGGATCCTAAGGCAGGTCGTCGGCACGATTATTTCAAGGAGTTTTGATGCACAGCTATCCTGACTTTTGATGGAAAAGGAGACCGGCAAGCAATTAAGTATTGGTTCGATTCAATGGTGAAGCATTTGGATACACTTTGGATGCTAGTAGATTACTGAGTCGAATTCACAGCTTACAAATTGGAAGGAAGTGCAAACACCTAGTGGAAGCAGGCCAAATGCATGGAAAATAATAGAAACATCGACTGGAACAGATTTGAAGAATTATTCTATGAGCGTTATTTTTTATAGGGGTATAAAGACCAAAAGATCACTGAATTCTACCAATTGGAGCAAGGCGACATAACGGTTAGGGAATACAAGGCGAAGTTCACTAAACTAGCCAAATTCACTCCATCAGCCGTAGCTTTTGAGTAGGAAAAGTGTATCAAATTTCAAGAGAGACTCAAAGGATCTATCCAATGACAATCGGTTGCCTTACGAATCTAGAATTATGGAGAATTGGTATCGTTAGCTATGTTAGTGGAAAGTGACAATGCTACTTATTATGAGAATAAAGCAAGGACCTTAGGCAGGCCCTAAAGGAACAACAAGAGGGGCAATAACAACCATCAGGCTCAAGTGAAGAATCAACATGGCAATACAACAATGGAAGTAGCAGTTCTTTAGATAGCGAATGAAGCAATCCATATAATTTTCATTGTCATTACTGCCAACAACCAAGACATATCAAGAGTAATTGCCCAATAAGGAATTCTCGACAAGGATCCTAAACCGGAGAAGGTGCAACCCGTCAGTCCCAAGCTGAACCTTTTGCTTAGCCTTAGCAAGTTCCTCAACCGCAGTTTCACCAGCTCATCCCTTAACAAATGCATTATCTAGTACATGGTTATCAGTCGCCAAATTTCTAGAAGAATGGTCCATAGTATATAGCACCCAATTCGGCTAGTGTGTAGTCTCCTACACCACAGCAGTATCAGCCAACAAACCTTGGAACCAGCAATGCAAATAAAGGAAAAGGAAAAGCCCTAGCTCAAGGTCACACTATGAGTATAGGAAATTCTGACGCTCAAGCTCGTAATGCAATAGCTGACGGTACGATTTTGGTTTCTTGATCTTTAGCTCATGTTATGTCTGATACTGGTGCCATGCATCCTCTCACTTTGAATTTATTTGTAAATACATTGGGATTAGAAATAGAGGAATTTAATCAACCCTTGATAATTACCTCAACCTTGGAGTGAGTGTATGTGAATAGTGTGTTAAGTCCTATAAAATAATGATTCAAGTTGAGATTTTGAAAAGTGATTTGATTGTAATCCCCATGAGAACCTATGATGTAATCCTAGGAATGGATTGGTTATCCCGGTATGTGCCATAGTAGACTATCACCTTAGAAAAGTGACCATAGTGACTAATAGGGGCAACTTTCACCTACCAAGATGGTGATGATCGAGTGATAAGTGAACAATTCATGAAAACATGTTTTGGAGGACGAAGAAACTTAGCTTGTTACGTGCTTCTTTTAAACCTAGAGGAAGAATCTAGTGCAGCAAAAAGAAATACAATGATACCGGTGGTTAGTTGACAAGTTTGATGATGTCTTCCCTGATGAGTTACTCGAATTACCACCATACTAAAAGATTGAGGTCAGTATCAAGTTACTCCCTAGGACTGCCCCGATTTCCATAGCACTATATCGAATGGCACCGGCAGAGATGAAGGAACTAAGGAAGCAACTTCAGGAACTTGCAAATAAAGGATACATCAAGAACAATATGTCATTGTGGGGTGTGCCAGTTCTATTTGCCAAGAAACATGACGGTACTCTCAGGTTGTGCATTAATTATCGATAGTTGAATTAGGTCACAGTGAAGAACAAGTATCCACTGTCAAAATCGATTAGTTATTCAATCAATTAGGAGGTTCTCGGTATTTCTTAAAGATAGACTTACGTTTAGGATATCATCAGCTTAGAATCAAGGAAGAAGATATTCCAAAGACAGCCTTCAGGACCCAATACAGACATTTTGAGTTTTTAGTGATGTCGTTTGGATTGACGAATGCTTCTGCAGCTTTCATGGATTTGATAAATTAGATTTTCAGGCCTTATTTAGTTCAAATAGTGATTGTGTTCATTGATGACATAGATCTATTCTAAGACCTAGGAGGAGCATGAGCAACACTTAAGGATTGTACTTCAGACTCTACGGGAACATTAGTTGTATGTTAAAAAGGAGAAGTATGATTTTTGGCTGACCGAAGTTAAGTTTCTAGGACACATTATCTCTAAGCAAGGTATTTCAGTGGATCCTTCTAAGATAGAAGTAGTGGCGCAATAAAAATGACCAAGGAACGTGGCTGAAATCTGTAGCTTCTTAGGACTCGCCGGATACTATAGAAAATTCATGCAAGACTTCTCGAAGATAGCAGCTCCATTGACATGATTGATCAAGAAAGATGTTTGGTTTGAATGGGATGTAGAATGTGAGTATGCCTTCTAAGAGTTGAAGAACCAGTTGACCACCACTCTAATGTTGATCATACCAAGTAGTGACAAGCCTTACGAAGTCTACACTGATGCGTCGGGGCACAGAATTGGATGTGTATTGATGCAACACGGATGGGTTGTGGCATATGGATCACAACAGTTGAAATCTCACAAGCAGAACTACCACACTCATGATTTGGAACTCATAGCAGTAATTCATGCACTAAAGATTTGGAGATGTTATTTGTACGGAGCGACATTTCAGATTTTCTCAGATCACATGAGTCTTAAGTATTCTTTCACTTAGAATGATCTAAATTTGAGGTAGCGGAGATGTATGGAATTTATGGAAGAGTATGACTTCATGCAGCAGTATCATCCAAGAAAAGCTGATGTAGTTGTAGATGCGCTCAGTAGAAAATCTTCTAGAATTTTCGCTTGTTTGGTATTTAAGGATTGGAAAAGAGATGATATAGTAAGTGAGTTTGGGTTGCAATGTTATGAAGATTGCAATTGGTATACCATATGGAATCTACCCCATCACTTGTCCAAATGGTAAAGCAAAACCAATAACAGGATCAACACCTTCAGGAAATTTGTACGCAGATATAGAATAGGGAACAACTTAAAGAATGGGAGATACATGCAGATGAATCATTATATTTCAGGAGACATTTGGCAGTGCCTACAACAGAGGAAGTGACAAAGGCTGTAATGGACAAAGCATACAAGTCTCGATTTGTTATTCATCTAAGAAGCACGAAGATGTGTCATGATTCAAAAAGACAATGTTGGTGGAGAGGTATAAAAAAGGATATTTTAGTATACGTCGCCAAATGTATGACTTATCTTTGGGTGAATGCTGAGCATCAAAAGCCCGCTGGACAACTTCAACTGCATCCTATTCCAGGATGGAAGTGGGAACACATTACAGTGGATTTCCTTATTGGTTTACCAAGAATAGAGTAGAAGCACGATGCAATTTAGGTTGTTGTCAATAGATTGACGAAATTAGCACATTTCAAACCTTTTAGATCGACGTGTTTGAGGAGAGTTCTTAGAGAGTTATATCTCGAGAATATAATAAGACTACATTGAGTCCCAGTATCAATTACTTTTGATAGGGATACCCAGTTTAACGTTAAATATTGGAGAAGTTTCTAAGAAGCACTAGGCATGGATTTGAACTTCAGCACTGCTTTTCATCTTAAGACCAATAGACAGTCCAAGCAAGTTATTCAGATTCTTGAGAATATGTTACGTGCTTGTATTTTGTACTTTGGTAGAAACTAGAAGAGGCACCTACATCTAGTAGAATTCGTGTACAATAACAGTTACCAAGCAAGTATTAGTATGGAACCCTTCGAGGAACTTTATGGAAGACCATATCGATCACCAATTTGTTGGTTAGAATCGAAAGATAAGATCGTGACCGGACCTAATGAGATCTGTGCGAGTAATGGAAAGATTGCCATGATTTGTGACTAATTGAAAGATGTCCAAAATCGACAGAAGAGTTATGCTAACAAGAGACACCGGCCTCTTGGATTCAAAGTAGGTGATTTTGTTCTATTAAAGGTTTCACTATGCAAAGGGATTACATGTTTTGGTGTAAGTGGGAAACTTGCACCAAGGTAAGTCAGACCATTTGAGATTACTCACCGTGTCAGTGTAGTTGCTTATCAACTTGATCTTCCCCCTGAGCTCTCTCTTGTTCACAATGTGTTCCACGTGTTAATGCTTCGAAAATGCCCACCCAATCTGAGCAAAGTTTTTCATTCTATAATGTACCGATATAGGAAGACACGACCTACGAAGAGGTGTCAGTCCAAATCATTGATCAAAAGGTAACAAGTTTATGACGTCATGACATACCACTAGTGAAGGTCTTGTGGCAGTGCCATGGAGTTGATGAGGCAACATGGGAATTAGAATCGACAATACGAGAATTGTGCTCGGATTTATTTTGTTTTTAAGATGATTTCTAATTTCCAGGATGAAATTCCTTTAGGGAAGTAGAGTTGTAAGGTCCAAAATTAATTAAGTGTGATTAATATGTAATTTGGTGAATTAGTGTGCCTAATTTCAAATTAAGCATAATTTAATCATTTTGTGATATTATCTTTGTCAATTATATTTTAATTATTTATTTTGTCAGTTTGTCTTAAACTCTGGTATTTTACTTTTAACTTTTTTTTAAGCATTTAACATGTTTTAACAAATTTGATCAAAATCAGATTTTGTTTGGAAAAAGAAGAAAAGAACTGTGTGCTGCTAAACACAGTTTCATTATGAAACTACTTTCCCTCCTTGAGATAAAAAATTGACCTTACCCACTCTTTTTCTTCCACTCTCTCTCCACGTTTCACTCTACTCTCTCTCTTTTTCTCACTCTCTTCTTCTTCATTTCACTCACTTTCACGCTCCCCCTCTTTCTCTCTCTTTTTCTCTTCCCTCTTCCATTTCTTGCTTCAAGAACATAGAGGCAAAGAACCCTCATTTACAGCAGATTGGAAGCCAAGAAACAAAGTTCAAGCCAACTTAAATTCAGCTCAAAGTTCAAATTTGAGATATTATGGAATCTAATCCACGTCTAAGATTTTTTGTGGTTTCGAGGAGCTGACATGTAGCAAGCCGGGATAGTGGACTTAGTGCTATCATGCTAAACAACGAGTTTGAACTCTAGACCCTTTTCTTTGTTAGCCATAATTTTAAAAGGGCTTTGGCAACAAAATATTTTCCTGAAAATGTTTTTGAGGATTGATTGTGATTTATATATTCAATTAATTTCAGTAATTGTTGAGTAATGAAATGATCATAATGAACTAAATAATGAATATAAATGAGAAAACTCGGTGTTGTGAAACTCAAGTAATAATATAAGTTCCATAAATATTTTGTACTGAACGAGTCAAGAACTCTATTCAGAATAAGACATCAATGCATGTAGAGAACGACCTTCTGGGCAATCCTGAAACCCAGCTAGGCCACTACAGTGGTGATTCGTATGGCTTTACACAAAATAAATTAGTAAATTTGTTTTCTGTTGTTCGTTGAACCGGAATGGTAAGTTTGAAATTATTTGAATTTATTTACTATCTTTTATGGTTTTTACATTAATGAAAATTGTGTTTATTTAAATTCATGTTTTCAAAATCTAAGTCCTATTGAGCCTTTCGTTCACAGTTTTATTGTTTTAAAACTTCCCCCCTCCAGGTAGTTCATAGCATACCGCCGATTAGGACGCTGCTGATCGCACGTGTGACTGAAGAAGCTTTGATTTAATTTATCTGTTCATTCAATTAAGGCATGTAACAGCTCAATATTATTTGTTTGGACTATGGATTGTATTTTATTTATGTCAGTATCATGTGTGTGCACAATGTAGGCCCGGTGCGGCCTAACTCGCTCTCACAAATTTTATATTTTAATTTAATTTAATTTAGAGGTATGTCATGAAATTATTTATTAGGACTTAATAAACAATAATTATCTAAAAGTTTTAAATTTACCACATTTTATAAATGACCCAAGCATATTTTCTTAAATTACTAAATAATTAATATGCAAGCTTAGTTAGATTTTATTTAATTAATTTAATTAAACCGTCACGTCACTGCTCGGGTTTAAGTTCGTGACAAATCTAAAGTTGACCCCTCAATTCTAGGTGTAGTAAGAGCAATCCAGAATCTTTGTTATAATAATCTGATTTTTAAGAGTATTAACAAATTAAAGATATATTAAATATATAAACGTACAATTTTCTGTAACATCAAAATTGAATTGGAATATCCTATTGCTGGACATTCTGTTAACAGCTACGGACAATTCGATATGATATTCCTTGAATTTATGACTCGACGATGGAACCTAGAACGCAGATACATGATTGGATCAAATTGGACCACATGCATGGACCCGAGCAACACGGAGAATGAAATGAACAATGTAATGACTGAACAATATCTTCATTTTTGGACCATATATACATATACCGTAATTAACTTTCAATGCAATAATAGGATTAATTATTTGATGACTCCATCATTCAGATCACTTATCTATGTTTTGCATATATTTATTATTCGTCATTCTTTCTTTTATATGCTCGATTTCTTTTCTTTTTCTTGTATTAAACTGTCATGTATCTCTTTTGCCTTATAATTTTCTTTTACTTGTTATTTATTCCGATTTATTGTTGATATATTTTGTTTTCTACCTTACAAGCATCTTAGAAAAGGTTGTTATTCAAGTAATTCCCACTAAATTTACTTGTCCAGTACATATATACACATGTATGACTAAATTAAGAATAGCGCAGTATAAATATATATGACTCGTCATTACAAGTAAAAAATAGTGAAATAATTTCATTCACCTTTGCATGTGTAATTTTTAAAGTAATTCATGGACTAGTGCCAATTCTATCCATTGGCTAAATATGTACATAATTTAAATTTATGTCTGGTTCAATCCACACATGCGTGCCATGCTGGCACCCTTACATTTGCACATCCTCTATCACTCTTAGGGTTGGTTAGGGTTCTGTAGGCATCACACATATAGTTCCCCCCATAGAGCCGGGAAGACACGACATAGCATGGAGTAGATGATAAGACTGAAAAGTAAATGTTTCTATGCCTAATTTGCCACGACATTTAACTTTTACATCTTCCATGGCTAATCAGGACTAAAGGAATTGATCAATTAATTGAAAAAAAAATAAAGAAAAAAAAAACTCAAGTTCTTTCACTTAGTAGCTTTGTCTCTTTTAATGCAAATAATGACTGATATGCTATAACGACCATTTTGGTTAAACCAATTAAACAGACCAGCAAAATTGAAGTTACCGAGTTGAGAAGAAAATGTATTAATACTCATCAATTACGCAATTACAAAATGAGAATACTGACCCTCCAAGTGTAGGTGTCAAAGCACTCATTCTGTGAATCGCTAATTCACAAACTAGAGGAACATCATCATAAGATAAATGTTAAAAAACAATAAACTAATTTAACACTTTGCAAAACCTACAACAGTAACACCATGCTATGTATGAGAAAGTTAGTTTACATTACAGTCTATATGAACTCAGACGGCGAATTGGCATCAGGCTTTCCGTTGTCTCCCAATCCCCCAGGATGCTGTAAATTCTGCAATACTTGAGGTGGCAAAGCGCCTAGGCCACCTCCCAACCCATCATTTGCCGACCCAAAATACTGACAAACAAGCCTAGCCATCATCCCCAGGACCTGCATTTGGTTCTGGCACGCCTCGGCCTGCATTTGCATCATTTGCTTCTCGTGCTCAATCTGCAAACCCACCATCCTCTCCCTCCATTTTATCTCCTCCTCCTCCCTCTTCTCCTCCACCCTCATCCTCCGCCGCCGCTCCTCCGCAATTTCTTGCTCCAATCTTATCCTCCTCTCGAATTCCCTCCTCGCCCATCTAGAATGCCTCTCTTCCAACTCAAACTCCCTATTGTCCAACCACGCTTCCCTCTCAACCCTCCTCTTCTCCTTCCTAAACTCACCTTCTTCCCTCTTCTCCTCCCCTTTCTCTCTCCTGAACTCCCTCT
This sequence comes from Artocarpus heterophyllus, assembly GCA_025403435.1. Taxonomy (NCBI): domain Eukaryota; kingdom Viridiplantae; phylum Streptophyta; class Magnoliopsida; order Rosales; family Moraceae; genus Artocarpus; species Artocarpus heterophyllus. The sequence goes on from CM046347.1 coordinate 34,375,160, forward strand.
CTCTTCTCCTCTCCTCCCTCTTCACCATCACTTCCCTAAGCTCCAAAACTCCTGCACCAACCAACCCCAACCTCCTTGTTACGCCCAAACCCTTCTTCTTCTTCTTCTCCTTCTTCAATTTCCCCGTCTTTCCAAACCCTAAATCACCAAGTTCACCATCACTTTCCTTAATTTCCTCTCCAACTTCACCACTGTCAGTACCGATGCTACCACCATCACCATCTTCTTCCTCCAATTCCTCTTCCTCTTCTTCTTCCTCTTCTCCTTCTTCTTCCTCTGAATCCTCACAATCAATCTCAAACCCTAAGTCCCCACAGTCTCCAAAAACGTCCACATTCTCACACAGCAACCTCTTCCCCTTAGATTCCAGCTCCACGTCCCCAAAGACCTCCTTGTACTTCAAGAAATTCTCCCAGTGGTTCTCACCATCCTTCCAATTGAACTCATCATCTGAGATTCTAATCTTCTGCTTGACGCCGAGATACTGATGGCGCATATTCTGGACCTTGATGGACACGTCGCGCCAAGACCACCGGAAGGGAAAGGTTGCAGGATCAGAGACGTGGTGGATGGCATTGACGTGATCAGCAATAGGCTTGAACTTCTTCTCCCGGGTCTTTAGCTTCGCAAGAGCACCCGAGTTTAGGAGCTCCGAGTACTTGGTGAGCAAAGTCTGCTCTTCCTGCTCCGACCATTTCTTGCGCTTCATTTCTCAATGAAGACCCTTCTAATTACACTTACAGCCACTGTAATTCTCACTTAAGCTTTTCGTCAAACACCTAAAGTGCATGAAAGGAAAACAAAAAAACCTCTAAGTCCTCAAAAGTCATCTAGCCTATTCTAACAAAAGCAAACTCAGAATTCAAACTCAGACGGCAGTTTCATAAGCCCTAGAAACTATAGCCTACAATTCTAGAAATCCCAATCAATCGACGGAAATTCAAATACTAAGAGTCCATCCAGCAGACATTTAAAAGAAATTTAGAATCAGAAAAACTCCAGCTCAATCGATCTGTTTGTGAAATCAAACAATATGAAGGGAATCCAAGGGAGAAGGAGAACCTACAGCTTTAGAATTCCAGTTAAACGTCATCGGCGAAGACGCCGGACCAATTCGACGGCGAGATCAACTCCACTCTGCCTCCGCCTCCGCGACAATTTAGTTTCTCTGGGAAGAGGGTTACGGTACAGGTGTTTAGTCTAATTTGCGGTACTTCTTCTTTGGTACCTTGGGCCATTAAGTGTAAGGGACCATCATCATCAGTAAGGGATTCTTCAGATGAAAGTTCTTCGAAGGAACCAACATACAAGACTCTTGCTGACGGAAACACAGAGATAATCTTTGACAGAAGTGAAAACTCCTCTCATGGCCTTTTCACTACCCAATACATGATGACTCATGTTTCTCACCCTCCTTTAATGGCCGAAGTCCCTTCCTTTAACAACCATGGCGATCCAGTCTATGCTTTCCAGTCCCATAATGGTCACTGTTATTGGGATGTTTGTGACTGTCCTGATTGTTCTAAACCCAACGAACACTATGAACCACGTCGCCCTAAAAGGCAAAGTTCAGGAAAAAGGCTTAAACAGAAATACCTCCAAGGTGATCAGTCTGTAGGACTTCTTGGACAATCTTCAGGGAAATTTGACTATCTAGTCACCTATTCTGCCCCTGACCACTTTGGTAAACCTGTTCCAAACCCCACTGGTTGGAGCACTGCAACCAATAAGCCTGAACCTCCATTACCTCCTGATCAGACTCCTATTCCCGCTTACATGATGGGATCTCTTCCCTCCTCCTCTTCTCCATACGATGAGGACTTTCCACCAATTCGGTCATATCAATCTCAGGATGGTACCATTGCACATCAACCAAGGATTGCAAATCCCACTACAAGAGAAGCTGATGGATCCACTAAACGAGTCTCTCCTGCTGAAGCCACTCTTAATTGGCAGTCTGAGAATATGATCTCTCAGAACAAGATCTTACAAAAGATCGAGACACGTACAGCACAGCTCAAGCTGGATGTCCAGGAATCCCAGCACTTCATCATTCAAAGCTTATCGGCAAAAATCCAACAAGTCCATGAAGAACTTATGCTGCTAATCAAGTCTTCTGCAGTCTCAACAAGCATCTTCATTGAAAAAGAAGCAGAAATGAAAAACCTCAAACTTCAATATGAAGATCTCCAACGGCAAGAAAGCATCAAAGCCGCAGCTGCAGTTGCAGAAACCACTCCATGGCGTTTTACTACTATGCCAAAGGATCCACAACCTTTGGTAACATCTAAGCCAGCCTCTTCTTCCATGATGCGTCTAAAACAAATATTAGACGAACAAGACCAGGCAAAGCAGGCGAAACAGAAGAAGGCCAAAGCTAAGATGACAGACCTACCTACCCAACAGTTGATGGCACAACGACCAAAGAATCCATTGTCCCATGCCTTACGCCAACAACCACAAACACCCTCCTCATCTCCCGATCACTCTCCTGATTCAGACTTAACAGATTCCTCTGAAGATGAATCAAGCTCTTCAAATTCTTCCACCTTCGAAGAACTTTCATCTGAAGAATCCCTTACTGATGATGATGGTCCCTTACACTTAATGGCCCAAGGTACCAAAGAAGAACAGCCTGAAACCTCTCAGGACTATCAAGTCGAGGAACAAGAAGACGCCCGTCAAGATAATCATGGTGCAAAATCCTCAAAATTCCACACCTTCACCCTTGATGACATTCCTCCTCATCAATGGCATACTAGGTTCCAGGAATTTAAAGCATGGCTTCTAATCGAAACACAAAAGCCACGAATGGAAACCAAGACTGTCCTCCTAGGATTTGCCTCTCGATTCACAGGCATACTCCAAGAATGGTGGAAAAGTCTAGGAGATTATCGCCAACTCCAATTCCTCCAACTGGAAAACATTGAAGAAGCACTCTCCATCGTCTACAACGAATTCTGTGGACAAGACACTCAGACAACAGAAAAGTTACGCGCTGAATTCTTCAAGATGAAATGTTGTTCCATGGATAAAAAAGACCTGGAAAAACACTTCAAAAGGATGTCCCAACGATTCTACCAAATCGGTGGCATCAATGACCCTAATCTGAAGCAAGCATATCTCTCCTCCATTCCAGAGCCACTTGGAGAAGAAACAACTCGTCTCCTTGCTCAGTCCGGCAAGACCCTTCAAAATACCACTCTCGGAGAACTTTACCAGTTGACAATTCGTGCCCTGGATAAGATGTGCTCACAGAACAAATTCCTCCAGGAATATCTAAAACAATCGAAGCACCTTGATCGAGTCTGCAACAAAAAAGACTTACAGATCAAATGTCCAGAAAATCAGACATGCTTTTGTCATCCTCGGAAATCTTACAAGGCCTATCGAAGGAAAATCTTTTCCAAAGATTCTAGACCTCTTTTCCGACGACGAAAGAAACGATTTGTCAAATTCCTCCGCAAGAAACGACACATCGGAAAATCTACTGATAAATGCTACAAATGTGGAAAAAAGGGTCACTTTGCTAAAGAATGTCCCCATGGCAAAACCGCCAAACTCATCACTCACATTGAAGACATTACTGGACTCTCTCTTTCTGACAATGACATTGAATCTGTCTTTTCTCTTGATGATGAACCATCAGCAGATTCAATTTGCGCCTTTGAACAACTCGAAGAATCATCCCTCAACTATCAGATAGGATCGGCCAACATAGCTCAACCTATCCCAATAGTTCCCATGAGGATTTTCCCCTCCAAGTATGCACGACCAATCAAAGTTGCTGCCTTCTTCGACACCGGTGCCTCCTATTCAATGATGAACCCTGACATTCTTCCAACAGAATATTGGCGGCAGAAACAACAATTCTTCCATGCTGCTAATAGTGCTGTTTTCAAAACAGACCTAATCAGCAAGCCTATAACACTTGAATTCTTCCCAGGATGCTCCACACGACACCAAGTCATTGGATCTAAACTCCCCGGGAAAGATCTCATCATAGGCTTCGATGTCTATACAAAGATGCAAGGATTGAGAATCCTACCTACAGGTCTCGCCTACAAGGCTCACTTCAGAAGTTGGGAATCAATCCCAAACTTTTTCCAGTTCACCACAGATCCATTCCAATCAATTAGGGATCGCCTAATTCAACATTCTTGTGCAACCTCTCACACAGAGTTCCTTGCCAAATGTCCTCATCCTTTGTGGACCCAAAGTGAATTCTTTGTTTCTCTTCCCTTCAAGCAAAATGAAGATATCAATCCAACTAAGGCAAGTCATCCAGGAATGAATCCACAGCATCAACAAATGGCGATTCAAGAATGTCGAGAGCTTCAACAACAAGGCCTAATTGAAGCAACGTCGTCCCCTTGGGCATGTCATGCCTTTTACGTCAACAATCGGGCAGAACAAGTCAGAGGAAAACAGAGATTAGTCATCAACTACAAGCCATTAAACCAATTTTTGGCAGATGACAAATTTCCTCTTCCCAACCGAAATACTTTGTTCTCAAACCTCACCAATGCCAGGGTATTCTCAAAGTTTGACTTAAAAGCAGGTTTTTGGCAACTGGGAATAAAGCCAGAAGACCGGCCCAAAACAGCTTTTTCTATCCCGAACCACCATTTCCAATGGACCGTTCTTTCCTTTGGGCTTAAGACCGCCCCATCTCTCTTCCAAAAAACCATGACCCGCATTTATGGCCCAATTCTCCATCATGCCTTAATATACATAGACGACATACTCCTATTTTCCCCTGATCAAAAAACCCATTTGGATTTACTGGCCCAGTTCGTTCAGATTACTGAAGCCCATGGTATCATGCTCTCTGAAAAGAAAATGATTATTGGGCAACCCAAAATTGATTTTCTTGGCATGACCCTTTGCGAAGGAACTTATCAGGCCCAACCTCACATAGCCCAAGAGCTACTCAAATTCCCTGACAAGGACTTTTCAAAGGTCCAAATCCAACAGTTTTTGGGAATTATCAATTATCTTCGAGACTTCGTGCCGAAGATATCAAAATTGACCAGTCCTCTCACACACCTTTTGAGGAAAGATGCTCCACCATGGGATAATGGGCATACTACAGCTGTCAAGAATCTTAAACAGATCATGCAGACCCTACCACCATTGTCTATCCCATCCGATGGAAAAAGGATCGTACAGACAGATGCCAGCAACACTCACTGGGGGGCCATTCTCCTTGAAGAAGACACGAATAAAGCAAGAAGGATATGCGGATATAAAAGCGGATCTTTTAAAGATTCGCAGCAGCATTATCACTCTACTTTCAAGGAGCTACTCGCAATCAAACATGGAATCTCGAAATTTGAGTTCCACCTCATTGGCCACCACTTCCTGGTCGAAACTGACTCAGCAGTTGCAGCAGGAATGATCAAGATCAAGACCAACAAAACCATTAATGCCCAGCTAATTAGGTTAGCTGTGTGGTTTGATCAATTTTCCTTCGACATTAAGCATATAAAAGGAAAAGACAATATCATCCCTGACTACCTCTCTCGACCACCTATAAAAGGCCATTCTCAGAACTCAGCAAATCTCATCCACATCCCATACATCTTTACGATGGATTCCTCTTCTCATCCACAACAGTTTTTTCCCAGAGATGCCCATGTTATTTTACAAGGAAAAAATACCAAAGAGAAGGCCACCAAACGAGCCATATTCATGCAAAACCAACTCATTAAAAAATATGGCCCAACCATCTACCATGACCTTGGCCTACACCCTGATTTCCCATTTTCCAAGGTTATCCCTTTCAAAGACGCTCTGTACATGCCACGACCACTGGCACATCTTTTTTGGTACCTGACCAGCGTCTACACCATTGCCATTGAAGTCCAAGCCATTGGACTCCGAACAACAATTCGTGCCTACCAGGACAAGGATGACTTTGAACAAGCATACCAAACTCAAGTCCAAGTCCTACGATGGTTTGCTCCTCTGGAGTATTGGGATCAGCTCCTCACCTCAGAGTGGGAAAAGCTTAAGGGACCCAGACAAGCATTTTTGTACCCATACAAACCACAGGATCCCCAAGCAATCATTCCCCTCCACTGCTATGTCATCCTGCTTATCACCCTCTCTGCCAAACTCAATCCTGACGGAACCATCACCACTAATCCGTCCATTGAAGTTTTCAGTGCAAAGGAAGAACCCCTTTCAGGACCAGACAAGACACAAAGGGAAATTCAAAAAATTTTATTTGAAAAAAACCAGACAATTCCTGATTCCCTTTGGCCCACACCAGACGAAGATGCCCCGTGGGAAAAGTTTTCCCCCATTTACGGTGAAAAGATTGAAAAGGCCTTAAAAATATTCGCTGGTACCACCACTGATAAAGAAGACCCCACACAGCTCAGCAGCACCAAACGACTTTACACCCCCACTGACACGGAAGGAGTACTTTATTACAATAATCCAGCCTTCCAAGATTCGCAGGATCCCTATATGAGTGACTCTTATCTGTTTGACACTCTACCTTCCACTCACTCCTCTTCACAAAAGCTTTTGTGGTCCTGCTATGACGCGTGTCCACCAATGGATGAAGATGAAGTCGACGAAGCACTACGTGAAGCCCGAAACAACTCCTGGCTGGATGACAACTGTGATGACAGCTGTGACACCGACTAGAGAGCCACCCCTTTGCCATTACTTTGTAAAATAAGTGCGCTAGGACCACCACATGTCCTTTCTTTTACTTTTGAGTGTAACCTTATCTTAAGTGAGCTGTATTCTAGCTGTACTCCACCCTCTGTAAACAAGACCACCACGTGGTCTCTTCTTTTCTGTTCAGAGCACTAGGCTCTCCTAGATATAAATATGTAACCCCTCTCACCAAGAGAGGCATCGAGCTTTGACAAGCTTTCCTCTTGTAAAATCATATGCAATATACATTTCTTTCTGAAAACATGAGTTTCTAAACTTTCAATAAAGATTCAAGATCAGGAATGAACGGATCTTGGTCCATTTCTAAGAAGTCCCTCGGTGTCCCAAATCCGATAAGCCAGGTCGTAAATCCCTATAAATGCCAAGAGGGCGAGATAAGGGTAGATAAACTTCTCGGAACAAAGACTCTAGGCCACTCCTCGTAAATTGGTATCAGAGCCCTGTTCATTTTGTTTTTGAATCTTTATTCTCATAATCATGAACCCAGAATCCTCAAACTCTTCTTCTACTTCTTCTTCCTTACCTCTTGTACCTTCCTTCAGAAAATCCACCTCTTCAAAGCTAGACTTTCTCTATGAAATCTCTTATCTCCCTGATGAAAGCAAAATTAATTCTGAATCTCTCCCATTGATAAATCCTTATCATGCCTTCATGAAAAGTTCTAAACCTTTCACCCAGTCCATAAAAGCTCTCATAAGACCTTCGTACAAAGCTCCTAAAGAGTATGTTCAAGCCTCTAAGTTCAGCCAATGTCAACTCCCAGCTGTCTCTCACGAACAACTGGTGACTTTACAAATTCCATCTGAACTACCACCTCACTGGATTTCTCAAGGCTACACCCATATTCACTTTGGGGCAATCCGCCTTGCCCTTACATATCATGCCAGAAAGGGTTTACCAATTTCAGCTCGTATTGGTTTACTTGATACCCGCTTGAGAAAGTACCAACAAGCAAGTATTGCTACTATTGAGACCACCCTCAATGCAGGAACTGTGATTATCACACTGTTCCCGAATTTTAACATGTCTCTTATGGATAAGCGTCTTTTAGATGCTCTCAAGGTACAGGTCCAGATCGTTGGTGTTGACCAGGATCCAAACTCCATTGGATCTACTCTCCACTATCAGATGGCTTACCGCCTCCAAGATCATGCACTTGATCTAGCACTTCCAGCTTCGACAGACGCGCTGATGATCAAGGTCGACTCAGACCAAGTCCCAGTTTGTACCCACATCCCAAGGCAGATCACCACTGACGAACTCCAGAAGTTGCTGCCTAGCTCGTGGATCACAAACTATGAAAAGGCTCAGCAAGTTCCTCCCCTTATGATGAACAGGGCTCTGATACCAATTTACGAGCGGGTATCAAGTAAACCAATACGAGCTGAAATTGGTAAACCCTTTCTGGCATGATATGTAAGGGCAAGGCGGATTGCCCCAAAGTTTTCCTTTTCTTATTCCTGTTCTTTTTTTTTTTTTTTTACTTCACGTTTTGTTCGCTTTTCTAATGACGAAAATGTCAGTACGGTAAAAATATTGGTATTTTAATCTAATGGAATTTTGAAAAAAAAAATATTTATATTTGTGAAAATTTTGTCAAAAATTATAAAAATTACAAAAATTTTATATTAAATATATCTCCAATACACAATAAACATGAATAAACATTACTTACATAATAAACTTCGTATTAAATTTGTCAATAACAAAAGAAAAGTCTATAAGACTCGAACGTGGTTGGAATTTCATCTTGATTCAAACAAAATAGGTGACATGACATGTTACTTGAATAGTGCTGAATATAGCTATAAATATACTACATGTAGGTTTGTAAACTCATAAAAATATTATCTTCATCTGATGTTAACATTCTTAATGTGTATAAGACATATATTTATTAATTGAAAGTATAAAATACTGGTTAATTATTTAAAGAGAAAATCCATTAAATTATGTCATTTCTGACATTATCGAAATTGGGTCAAAATTTTCATGACATGTACCAAATTTTGTACAAAATAGACTACAGATTTTCCGAAATCAATATTTTTACTAATATTTACTGATATTTTGTTGAAATCAGTATTACAGTGGAAAGATATTTTTGTACCTCGAAAATTTCAAAATTTCTACCGAAATTTCCAAAACTTTGCTGATATTTATGTCCTTCCTTTTATAAGGGAAATTGCAATAAATTGACCATTGATTTAGTTTTCCAAAAATAAATAATATTTAATGAGCATTCATTTAAAAAAAATGAACACTTCTATTTAACCTGTAGGGTTAAAACCCCTATACTCATAAAACGGTAAGTCCTAATCTAAAAAGCACATTATACAGTAGACTAAATCCTACTATTTTGTGAAGAGTGAGATTTTAACCCATGGAGATGAAAAGGATTTTTCAAAAACAAAAGGTCATTTTTATTTCTAAATTTTATCATTTCTAATTTTATCCTATCTTTTTTCTCTCTCTGTTACCAACTTCTCTCTCTTCCCTCCCCATAACGCAGCTCTACAATTGTCGTACCCGAAGGCCAATGACTAGTGTTAGACCGACGTTGGAAACCATAGGACTCACACGATATCAATCACCGCCAAATCGTCGGCAGGGAACATGAGTTACACCCTCGGCCTCTAGAGATTTTGTCGCCAAGGGACCCAATCGACAAGACTCCAACATCTACATCATCGATTGCATCTGATATTCTCTGATCGGAACCAACAACTCCTACTGATGGCGTTGCGAGATCAAAATTGCAGCATTGATTCTCTCCATTGGTGAGTGGCATCTATTTTTTAGAGTGTTTAATCGTTGATCTTCATGAGCCAATATCTCACTCTCGCAATTGTAGTTGTAACTATTACTCCCAAAGACAAATAGAGTTACCGACGTGGTAGTTTTGAGGAAAGAGAGGAGGAGGAGGAGGAGGAGAAAAAAGGGGGTGAGACAGAGAAGGAGAGAGTATGGGATTAGGTTTTCATTGAGAATAGAAAATTGCTTATAGGTGTTTTTGAATTTTTATAAATAAAAATTCAACTTTTATAAAAAGAAATGTTATTTACTGAAGTTTGTAAAATTTTGACCTATTAATTTTTATTTGTCATTTCACTCACCCGATTTCCCCGTTCTTCCCTTTTCTAATTGGGTTTATTTCTTTGTTTATAGATATTGTCTCCAATCTAGCAATGGGACGGGAACGATATCAATGTGGTAGCTACATCCATGTGGCATGGCATAGGACTACCACACGCTGAAGAGTTAATTAGGTGCAAAACTAAATGTGTCATGAACTATTGAGTTACAAATTATGTATTATGGTTGCCCAATAATTACTATTGAACTTGGGTTTGTTAACCTTATCGCCAGATCGCTAAAAAACAAAAGGGTGTTTGGTTTTGTTTTTGGAGTTTTTTTCTAATTTTCAAAAACACAAAAAATAATATTTTTAAAACTATTTTTGCTTAAAATTTTGTAGAAAATGGAAATGAAAATTGTTTCTAAAATACTCAAAATTTACATAGATTTTGAAAACAAAAAAGTTATTTTCATTTCTTTTTTTTTTCTTTTTTCTTCTTTGTATCGACCAACCCAAACAACCCCCCCCCCCAACCCTGTCCTCCCTCTGGCCAACCCCACCCATAGCCACCGACCTTATCCATAGCCCAATGCTAGCAAGTGCTGGAGGTTGTTGTCAAAGCAGCCACCCTAGCCATAGCCCAATGTCGGCGATGGAAGGGAAGCTCACACCATTGGTGCTCACGACGGGAGGGAAGCTTGCTAAATCTTGTCGTTGTTGGGCTCGTGCGGATTGCCGTCTAACCCTACACCCATTGCGTTGTCTAATCGTCCCACCAACCTCGATCTCCGTCACATGCCACTCATCATCATAGGGAGGAAGCTTGGGGAGGGCTGTCAATCTCCACGCTGCTGGGTCGTCAATCTCTGCGATAGGGCTATCGAGAGAAGCCGTCGAGTATGGGGCTAGCTCCATCGTCATTGTCGCTACGTGAGTCATCGATCTCCATGTCGTTGGTGTCTTGGTTTCACCAGAGCAGAGGAAAAGAAAGAGGAAAAGGAAGAAAAAAGTCCCCTTTGTTTTGTTGACAGTAATAAAAAAAATTATTAATTTATTACTAATCAATGTTTTGTTAATATTAACCAGTATTTTAAACTTAAAATTTACTTAAATTTACATTAACAATTTTTTTATTTAAAAATTTTTTCTTTTGAAAAAAGACACTGCCTTATATAAACCAACATAATTTTAAAAGCAATTTCAGCATATTTCTCAAAATGTTTTCATTTTTAATTTTTTTTAAAAAAAAACTAAAATGTAAATACTACCAAACGGACCCTTTGATTTCGTTGTCATTTCTTCTTCAATGGCAAGCATTCTAAAAATATTGAGGACATAATGTTAAGGTTTTGTTGTTTGCGAGAAAATTCAGAAACAAGAATATTAAATCAAGTGATTAAGTGTGTAACTTAGAATTGAAAGTCCAATGATGAAGAAAGTGTTGCTAAGAAATTAAAGACCACGTGCAAATGAGTCTTAGGCACATTATAGTATGGATCTAATGATGATTGAACACTCTGGAGCTTGTCTATGTGTTTCTAAATTTTCCTATCATTTGTTTTTGTATACATAATTGCACATAGATTTATAAAACAAGAGTATCTTTGATAAAGACATTATCGTGAATTGATTGCAATACTTCTCAATTACAAGTCATGTTAAGTGGGAGCTAATGTTATTAATGTTATAATACATATGGAACTGTGTCAAAAAAGTAATGTACAACCGCCAACGATTCTAATTAGCTTTTATTTAAATCTGATTTTATGATGTAACCAATATAAGTACGTTTTAGGTTGATGTTTTGCGCATTATGTTTTATTTATTAAGCCATGAAATGAAAAAATGTCACATGAGTCGAGGGAGAGAAGGTTAGAATTTTTGAATGAGCCACGTGTTTATAATGATATTGATTTAAATATCAAATTAAAGATAAAGACTTAACAAATAATATAGCTACAACCTTTTAGTTTTAGAAAAGTTAGTATCCTAATTCAGGTGACATTATGATGAAAAGTGCTAACCTTATTAGTCATACTCAAACATCTCTAAATGTGTTTGGTAACATAGTTACAATTAGAATTTGAAATCAAAACACTATAGCATGTAAGAACTTTATATCATAGCAAACTTTTGCTTTACACTGTAGCTTATGATAACTTTACACTACAGTAGTTGAAACTTCTTAGTTCTAACTAGGTTTGCTTAGCTAAGCCTCTATCTACTACTAAACCCATATAACTAAACCAAAGCGATCACTACAAGAATCTGAGCTCGCGACGACAAGTCACTGCTAAAGAGTCATGACAAAAAGTTTACCGCCAACAAACTTTTAGCAACGACACAACACTATGTCATCGCTAAATCTTTGGGTCACGAATGGAACAAGATGATGTCCTTAACGATTTTTAGCAACGACATTTTCGCTAAAAGTTTTTGAATTTTTGGAATTTTTTAAAATTTGACAGCTATTTAGCGATGACATGTCGTCGCTAAGAGTTGTGCATCTTAGTTATTAGCGGTGACATATTGTTGCTAAAAGTTAAGCGGCTTAGTTACTAGCAATGACATGTCATCACTAAAATTCTTGTGGGTGGCTTTTTAGCGAAGACATTTAGTGCTTTTTATTTTTTAAAAAAATTATAAAATATGTATTTTAGTGCAATTAAATAATTAATTTTATTTTAAATTTATTTTTTTGTAAAATATTTTTTAATTTTGTAAAATTAATAGTTTTTGAAATATAAATGAAATTCATAAATATTTAATAACATAACACCTAAAGTACGACGTACACTTCATAAAAATAAAATAAAACATACTACATAGTCTAATAACAAGTAAAAAGAAAATAAAACTAGCATAAGTCTAATAATATACAAAATTTCTAATCACCTAAGTTTATTTTTTTTCCCTCTTCTTCTTCCTCTTCTTCGTCAGCATAAGAGAATATACACACCGAGGTGGAGGTATGTTAATAGTGATCCCAGGGTTGGTTTGCCTCAATTGACTAACTAGCTCCACGTTGCTGGTATACATTTGTGTGAGCCATTTTTGCACCTCTAGAGAAAACAAGGTATGCCCAGACTCTGAATTAGAGGATGTGGAACTAGAACTCGACTCTCTTTGACTCAGTTGAGATTTCACTCCGATTTGGTGACCCATACGCATCCCTAGCACATCTGCAAGTATGGCGACCTTATTAATGGCAGGGGTTGAAGAAGAGGCTGGGGCCTGCGTCGCTTATGTTTGTCTCTCTTGAACCATTTGGCCTTACATTAAAAATGAGGAAAAAATTCTTAATTAATACATAAGATTTTATTTAAAGAGGCGACTATAGTTTACTTACATGAGCAGCCTCTGCAACCTTATTTGCCCAGCCCCTATCCTGACGAAAATGTTGAGTACGCTAGTTGTTGATCAAGGATTGTGGCAGGCTTGTCTCGAGGTTCATCTGTGATGTTGAATTAATATTAGACTTCATTTATTGATGTGGAGTTTATTAATTAGTTAATTTTTATTATTAAGAATATTAATTAATAAAGATTAGTGTTACTTACAAATTATTACTTAATTAGTTAAGATTATAATCGATATAACTAATTCTTAATTTGATTATTAATATTAATTATTACTTAAATTTGATTATTAAAATTATTAATTAATTAAGATTGTTATTACTTAATTAGTTAAGATTATATTTAAGATTTTTAGTGGCTTAAATTTCATTATTAAGATTATTAATTGTTTAAGATTATTAATCTTAAACTTTTTTAACTATTATAAATGTTGATAAACATTAACATAAATAAATTTTAAAAAATAAAAAATTTGACAAAATCACAAAATCTCATACCAAAATTAACAAAATCACAAAATCACGTTATACAAATTAAATAACTAAAATCACAACATCACACAATCACATATTACACAAAATCTCATAATTACATATTCACAAAATCATAAAATCTCATAATTATATAATCACAAAATTACATATTCAATTAACCACATAATCATATATTAAACAAAAGTCATTAAATTACCACATAATTATATTATATATAATTAACCACAACTCACATAATCATATTATATCATATATCATATACGTTACATAATCACATTTTCAACTAAAAAAATTATTAAAGAAAAGATTTAAAAAAAACCATAACTCACATTTAACCACCACAAAACGACGAAGACGACGGTGTAAAAGGCAGGAAAGAGAGAGAAAGAGAGAAGAGGTGTAGAGGGAAAGAGAGGGAGGAAAAGAGAGGAGTGGGGTTGGGTAGGGGAGGTGGCAGTGACACTCAGGGTGACGGCAGTAGCAAGATGGTGGCAGCTTTCCACGGCGAGAAAGAGAGAAGGGATGGGGACAAAAAAAAAGGGAAGAATGAAAATGGAGGCAGGGCTGGAGTGGTAAGGAGAGGTGGAGACAATAGCGGCATGGTAGAGGCAGCTTTCCACAATGGGAAAGAGAGAGGGGATGGGGACAAAAAAAAAAAGAGAGAGAATGAGAGAAGAGGCGAGGCTGGGCGGGGTTAGGCTAGACAGGGGAGGTGGCGATGGCGCTCAAGGAAACCGTGGGAGGGAGTGCCGTAGGAAGGCGCAGAGAAAGAAGATCGGGTAGAGAGAAAGAGATGAGAAAATGAGGAAGAACTAGCGATCGTGCTATATAGTTGAGGTTTTTAGCGACGACGAATTTCGTTCATAGCAATTATGCTATGAATGATTAACATGACTTCATTTTCAATTGAACACCCCTTGCACATACATCCATTCTTGTCCTCCATCCCACTCAACCTGCATCTTATCTTTATCTGAAACATGATATAAACTAAATAAGCATAAGCTTAGTAAATACACATTCCTATCTTACAACATAAAACATTATATAAAAATCATTACATAACATTGTAACCATAATCATAGTAGTATACGAGGCATGGGTTTATCTAAAACATATCTTTTTATTTAAACTTCCATATTAAAACATCATTCATTTTATCTTTAGGGGCCCAAGTGTTGCACTATTAACATCATAGGTGTGCCATCATCAGAGGGGTAGGGTAGCTATTTCCAAACTAAACATGACAAGTCCAAACCTTACAGGACATCATAAAAATAAACATAGGGTGTACAACACTTAATTAAGCGATACATATACATATATATACCTTTAACATACCTCGTCATTAAAACATCTTTTAAACCTTCTTGTTGCAATAAGAGTTTTCATGAGAAGATAGTATGTAAAAACAAACTTAAAATTATCACAAAACATATTCTCAAAACTTTTTCATAAACTTTTATCATGTTGTAAGTGAAAATGTATTTACTTGACTTGCTTGCTCACTAAAACAAAACTCAAAAGCAAAAGGTAAAGCTAACAGATTCGGACTAAAGCAAAAGCATACACACTAACTGACACACTATTACAACTTTTAAAAAATCTAAAGCTAAAGTGGTGCTGGAAAGGAATCTGCTTTTGTCACATGGCCTTGATGAGGATTCACATGGTTTTATCGGGGAATCTGCTTTACTCTATGTCATAACCATCATAATAGCTGTCAAGCCACTCTCTTACTGCTTCTTTTAGGGCTTGGTCTACTTCATCATTATCCATGGGTGGACACGCATCATAACATGTCCAAATGATCTCTAGGTTGCCTAACTTAACAATCGATAGATTATTGAAAAGATAGGGGTCCTGTGAATCCACAAAGCCTAGATTTTTATAAATGACTCATTCTGTGTCAGTTTGTGTATATAGCCAAGTGTTATTATCGTCATCACTTTCTGCTTTGGATGAGTCTTGGGAATATTACTGAATTGCCTTTTCAATCTTCTAGTTGTCCTCAGGAAGAAACTGTTCCCATGGAGCGTCATCATCTGGTGTTGGCCAAATTTTGTCTGGGATGATTTGATTCTTGATAAACATGATTTTTTGAATTTCCTGTTGTTTTGTTTCAAAGCTTTCAATGGGTTCTTCGTCAGATCCAAAAACTTCAATTATTGGGTTGGTGGTGATGGAGCCATCTTCATTTCACTTGCAAGACAAACTTAAGAAAAGAATAGTGTAGCATTGCAAAGGGGTGATTGTCACAGGGTCTTTTAGCCTGTCAGGATACAGGAAACCTTGTCTTCTTCCATGAACCTTTTCCCATTCCACGGTAAGAATTTCACCCCATTTTTATAAAGGAGCAAACAATGAGAGGACATCCATTTAAGTTTGATATGCTGGTTCAAAATCAAGTTTGTCTTGGAAAGCTCAGATAGAGGTTCTGATAGCAATGGTTGTTGGAAAAATAAAACACAGCGGGATTTCAAAAATTTTATATCAGAGTATTTTCTAAAACACAAGTTTGAAACGCTATATATGTTGGAAACAAAGTGCGCAGCGGAATTTTAAAATTTTTTCATCAGAGTATTTTCCAAAACACAAGTTTGACATGTTATATGTATAAATTAAACAGATCTTACTAACCTCAGTGTGCCGAAGAACCTCCGCGACCTGTGTAGAGAAGTAACGTTCCAGAAGAGCCTCAACCAGCTGGTCTTCTTTGCTATTCTCTATCCACAACCGGAGTGAGTGTGGGCTCACACGTACAGCTCTTCCACCGGTGACTCTCCTTCCAACCAATAGAGAGAACCCAAAGCTAGTGTTCGTGATTTGTGAACAAAAGCTCTCAGGGAGTTTTCAGATGCTCACTAGAAGAGTATCACTCTTAATCTCTCAAATTGATATGAGTAAATCATTAGACTCACTCCCTTTTTATACCTATTGGTCCTTGGGGTCAGTCCATATCAGATTAGGTCTCAAAAATCGAAATAGAATCAAGTTTGGATCAATATCTGATAAGATACGCGTGAAAAACGCGTAATCTTAACTGTCGCGGTCGGCATGCCGAACTGTGTGATAGGCAGGCCGAACTGGCCAGTTCGGCAGGCCGAACTTTCTGATAGGCAGGCCAAACTGTCGAGAAAAAATCTCCGCGAATCTTTTATTTTCCACCCAAGATTCTAAAGGATAAAGTCTCAGTTTTGATTCAAATAGCCCAATAGAAAAGATATCTGATCAAAACAAACTTTATCAAGATAATCTCTAAGAAAATAAATCAATTCACAATAATTCTACAAGTTTATCTTGTTCTAATTGTCCAAAATTAAAACAACCGATAAACAGACAAGAATTATCCGAACGCCATAATTCAACAAGTTCATCTTGAACTAATTTCTTACATAATTAATTCAACCGATAAACAGACATGAATTATTTGATTCTTATAAATTTTAAACCAATCTGATAAATCCGACATAAGTCACCAATTATTGGAAAAGCACGCCGTGTCGTTACAGGATTTTGTGAGCTAGCAAAGGGGACCAAAATGGACCTATAAATTTCAAGCTCATGATAATTATGAAACCCAATATCCCAGATATACATTTCACAATTATCAACTCCAACGCTACTCCACTAAAAGCTTGGAGCTGCACTCTCGAACTTTATAGAATTACGAAGCTCGTGTAGCTAAGTCTCCATGACATATCATAGTGTATCGCATCCCCATATGATCATCCATAACCGGCTTAAGGAAAAGTTCTGTCTTACCTTCCCGATTATTTTTATCTTACGTTCCATTGTCTCACCATTAGAAAACTTACCATCCAAAGATAGTATACCATTCGGTTACACCTATGTATCCAAATGGTTGAGCGCTCCAGTTTTCCAATTACAGGACAACGCATATAAGAGGATATCATTACTCCTAAAGAGGAGCTATGGATTCCATATCTATGAATAACAAGTCTATGCTATCAAGAGTCATGCCTCCAACGTACCGGCATGCATGCCACTATAGAGATGTGGGAGTCACCCATTGGTACATCAAAAGACACAAGTCGAGACAACGGGCCCATTATTCATCTCAGGATTAAGATACAATACAAATGATTGTCTAAAGTGAATCGATTTGCCAAGACAGAATTATTAATCCAAATCAATTCACTTTATGTCCCGATCCAACACATCGTCACCTATGACAACGCGCCAATGTTTCTATTCACGGAGTCCAACTCCGATGGCCAAGACAAACCATCTCCCAAAAGGGATATAGACAACATAACAATCTTTTCATGAATAAAGCGCCCAACTTTATTCCCTCGATTGCGGATCATATATTTTAGACCATCACCTTAAGAGTCGTGTCTACCGCATAATCATCCCATCATATGCCCAACTCTTAAGGTTTAGACTGATAGTCTCAGACTACTGTTTGCTTATCATACATTCAACAAATATGAACGTAAAGAGGACAATATTTGGTATATATAAACGAATAAATTCTTTATTGATAAAAATGTCTCCAAAAACGTATTACATTTTTACTCCTTAGAGCATACATGTCTAACAATATATACAAATTAACTAGATCTTACTAACCCTTGTGTGCCGAAAAGCTCCCGCAATCCGTGAAGCAAAGTAACGTTCCAAAAAAGCCTCAACCAACTGGTTTTCTTTGCTATTCTCTATCCACAATCAGAGTGAGTGTGGGCTCACATGTACAGCTCTTCCACCAGGTGACTCTCCTTCCAACCAATCGAGAGAACCCAAAGGTAGTGTTCGTGATTTGTGAACAAGAGCTCTCAAGGAGTTTTCAGATTCTCACCAAAAGAGTATCACTCTTAATCTCTCAACTGATCTGAGTAACTCTAAAGACTTACTCCCTATTTATAAAGGTTGGGTCTGGGGTCAGTCCTTATTAGATTAGGTCTCAAAAATTTGAATCAGAATCAAATTTGATCAACATCTAATAAAATCTGCGTGAAAACGTGTAATCTTATCTTCGTACATTAGCATGCCAAAGTGCTTAATAGACAGGCCGAACATGCTAGTTCGGCAGGGCAAACTTCAAGATCGGCAGGTCAAACTGTCGAATAAAAATCTCAGCGAATATTTTATTTTCAACCCGAGATTCTATAGGATAAAGTCTCAGTTTTAATTCAAATAACCCAATAGAAAAGTTATCTGATTAAAACAACTTTATCTAAATAATCTCTAGGAAAATAAATCAATTCCTAATAATTCTACAAGTTTGTCTTGTTCTAATTTATCCAAAAACTAAATCAACTAATAAACAGACAAAAATTATCCGACCCCAATAATTCAACAAGTTTATCTTCAATTAATTTTATCACAAAATTAATTCAACCGATAAACAGACATGAATTATTTGATTCTTCCAAATTTTAAACCAATCTGATAAATCTGACATAAGTCACCAATTATTAGAAAAGCACGCCGTATCATTACAGGATGTTGTGAGCTAGCAAAGGGGACCAAATGGACCTATATAATTCAAGCTGTCGATAATTACAAACCCAATATCCTAGATATACATTTCATAATTATCAACTCCAACGTTACTCCACTAAAAGCTTGGAGCTACACTCTCAAACTACATAGAATTAAGAAGCCTGTCTAGCTAAGTCTCCATGATATATCATAGTGTATCGTATCCCCATAGGATTATCCATAACTGGCTTAAGGACAAGTTCTATCTTACCTTTCCGATTATTTTTATCTTATGTTCCATTATCTCACTATCGGAAAACTTACCATCCAAAGACGGTATACCATTCGGTTACACCTATGTATCTAAATGATTGAGCGCTCTAGTTTTCCAATTACAAGATAGCGCACATAAGATGATATCACTACTCCTAAAGAGGAACTATAGATTCCATATCTATGAATAACAAGTCTACACCATCAAGAGTCATGCCTCTAATGTACCGGTATGCATTCCATTATTAAGATGTGGGTGTCACCCTTTGGTACATCAAAAGACACAATTCAAGACAACCGGCCTACAATTCATCTCAGGATTAAGATACAATACAAATAATTGTCTAAAGTGAATCGATTTGCCAAGACACAATTATTAATCCAAATCAATTGACTTTATGTCCCGATCAAACACATTGTCACCTATGACAACGTGCCAATGTTTCTATTCATGGATTTCATCTCAGATGGTCAAGACAAACCATCTCCCAATAGGGATACAGACAACATAACAATCTTTACATGAATAAAGCACCCAACTTTATTTCCTCAATTACGGATCTTATGATTTAGACCGTCACTTTAAGAATCTTGTCTTTCGCATAATCTGTCCATCATATGCCCAATTCTTAAAGGTTTAGACTGACAGTCTCAGACTATTGTTTGCTTAACATACATTCAATAAATATGAATGTAAAGAGGACAGGATTTGGTATATTAATAATGAATAAATTTTTTATTGATAAAAATGTCTCCAAAAACTTATTACATTTTTACTCCTTAGGGCATACATGTCTAAAATCTCCCACTTGCACTAAGTGAGTAAATATGACAAATCTCGCATCCCCATAGCTTCAACATACCTCTCAAAGACTCTCCCAGTAAGTTTCTTCGTGAATGAATCAGCTAAATTGTCCTATGACGTGATTTTGCATACCATGACATGCCCGCCCTCAATGAAGTCTTTTATCACATGATACTTCTGATCAATACGCTTACTCTTCTTGTGAAATCTTGGTTCCTTAGCATTAGCTACCGCCGTACTATTATCACAGTACAGTGATACCGCCTTATCCAAACCAGGAACTACCTCAAGATCTCCAAGGAACTGGCAGAGCCACACTGCTTCTTTCGAAGCATCACTAGCTGCCACATACTTGGCCTCCATCGTTGAATCTGAAGTGCAATCTTGCTTCACACTTCTCCAACTGATGGCACCGTCGCCTAGAGTAAACACAAAACTCGAAGTCGATTTCCTAGAATCTAAATAGGATTGAAAATCTGAGTCAGTGTATCCTAGAGGAGTCAAGTCCTCACCCGAATACACAAGCTTATACCCTCAAGTCCTTCTCAGGTACTCGAAAATATGCTTAACCACAACCCAGTGGTTTGGTCCTGGAGCCGCCTGAAATCGACTTACAATCCCAACTGCATAGCTAATATCTAGTCGTGTGCAAAGCATGGCATACATGAGACTACCCACTGCCAAAGCATAAGGCACCTTCTTCATGTATTCTCTTTCTTCCTCAGACTTTGGAGAGTCTTTCTTAGAAAGAGAGATTCTAGACCTAGATGGTTGCCCACCTTTCTTGGAATCCTGCATTGCAAACCTCCAGAGAATTTTATCTATGTAACCAGCCTGGGATAAAGCTATGATTTTGTTCTTGCTATCCCGAAAGAACTAGATACCGAGAAGAAAATTAACCTCACCCAAGTCATTCATGTCAAACTGCTTAGTCAACCATAATTTGACCGATGACAATGCCCCAATGTCATTGTCAATTAGTAGAATGTCATCTACATAGAGCAGTAGAAAAACTACATTTCCATCCTTAATGTGTTTGTAAACACATGGCTTGTTCATATTTTGTGAGAACCCATAAGTCTTGATCACCTAATCAAATCTTATGTTTCAAGAACGAGAAGCCTGCTTAAGTCCATAAATTGACTTTAGCAGCTTACAAGCCTTATCCTCTTGACCCTTGACCTTGAACCCGTCTGGTTGTACTAGATAAATAGACTCGTTAAGGTAGCGATCAGAAAAGCCATCTTGACATCCATCTACTAAATCTCGTAATCGAGAGCGGTAGCTATGGACAAGAGAATCTATATGGAATTAAGCATGGCCACAGACGAAAAGGTTTCCTCATAATCGATTCCTTCCTTTTGCGTGTTACCCTTAGCTACCAGTCTAGCCTTAAAGGTTTCGACCTTTCCATCCACTCCTCTTTTCCTCTTATAGATCCACTTATACCTCTATGGGTTTTACCCCTTCAGAAAGATCCACAAGCTCCCAGACCTAATTAGTCTCCATAGACTTTATCTCTGTGTTCATGGCCTCTGTCCAGAGTTTTGAATCAACATCCTCCACAGCCTCTGCGTAAGTATAAGAATCTCTATGATGTTTATCCGGTTTAGCCAAGAAGACCTCCCCATTGAACATATGCCTTTCAGGTTGACTCCCGATCCTCCCACTACATCGAAGCCCCTTAGGTTATTGTTCAGGTTTGTTTGGTTTTTCTACACTGATCTGAACGGTTTCATTCAGAACCTCCAGAGTGATCAAATCACTCCTTAACTCCTCAAGCACCACTTTGCTTTAAGGTTTAAACTCGTCCATGTAACTCTCCTTAAGAAAAGTTGCATTAGTTGAAACCACGACTTTATTTTCCTTTGGGTTATAAAAATAACCCCCTTTAGTCCCTTTCGGATATCCTACAAACACGTAAACTTTCGAACGTGCTTCTAACTTATTCAGATCCTTAAACAAGACATGAGCCAAACATCTCCATATGCAAATATGGTTTAAGGATGTCTTCCTGCCTGTCCATAACTCGTGAGGAGTTTTAGGGACTGATTTTGAAGGCACATTGTTCAAAAGATAGCATGCAGTTTGTAGTGCATATCCCCAAAAGGATAAAGGCAATGATGAATAACTCATCGTGGACCTAACCATGTCCAATAAAGTCCTATTTCTTCTCTTCACTATGCCATTCTGTTGCAGAGTGCCCGGCGTAGTCAAATGGGATAAGATCCCATTCTCTAATAAGTGTCCTAAGAGCTCATCATAAAGGTATTCTCCACCTCGATCGGTTCGAAGTGCCTTTATGGGTCTACCCAATTGCTTTTCCACTTCAGCCCGGAACTCCCTAAACTTGTCAAAAGTTTCACTTTTGTGGTGCATCAGGTAAACATACCCATATCTTGAGTAATCATCAATAAAAGTGACAAAGTACTTACACCCTTCTCGTGCCCAGATGTTCATCGGTCCACAAACATTACTATGCATAAGTTCTAGAACCCCTTCAGCCTTATTGCCCTTAGACCCGAATGATCTTTTGGTCATTTTACCTCCAAACAAGATTCACATTGAGGTATAGATTCCACCTTTAAGTGACTTAAAGGTCCATCCCTTACCAGCCTTTGAATCCTATTCAGGTTAATATGACCAATGCGCAAATGCCAAAGATAAGTCTTATTAGAGTGAGAAGTTTTGAGTCTTTTGGAGTTTTTATCATTTATCTCAACATTAAGCAGTAAGTCCATCTTAGGTTTGATAAAATATAGATTATTTTGCATCCATCCAGAACAGATAAAAGATTTATTTTTATGAATCACCACTTTATCATTAAAAGAAACCAAATAGGAGTCTTTAAATAAACAAGCTACAGAAATTAAATTCTTTTTTAAATTTAGGAACATAAAAACAATCTTGCAAAAATAAATTCCTATAATTATCAAAATAAAGGTGGACATCTCCCACTGCTTTTGCTAAGACCAAGGATCCATTGCCCATCTGAAGCGTGAAGTCTTTATGTAGCAAACTTCTCGTTTCTTTGAACCACTGTAGAGAAATACAAACATGATTAGTTGCACCGGAATCTATGACCCAAATGTTACTGGATTCCTCAACGAAACAAGTTTCTAAATACAAAAGATCATACCTACCTCCTTTGGAAAGGAAGTCCTTACAATGCTCCTTTATGTACCCGACCTTCCTGCAGAAGAAGCACTTAAGCTTCTTCGGGTTCTTCTTCTTCTTCTTCTTGCTCTTGGTGCCAGTAGGAACAGAAGATTTCTCATTCTTGGCTCGTTGCTTCTTTCCATTCCCAGGGTTGAAATTAGAACCAGAAGCAGCTACTAAATTGGCCCTCCACCCATAGGAGACTCTCTGATCAGCAGTTCAAACTCTTGTAACTATTTCATTAATTCTGTTAAGGTCATATCCCGTCTATTGCTTAAATTAAATGTAGTTCTAAATGGAATAAATTTCTTAGACAAAGTCTCAAAGATCATAGTCATCTGAGTTTCAGCATCGATGTCAGCTCCATTGCTTTGAGCTCCAGCGAGGTAACCCATGACCAACATCATGTGCTCCTTTACAGATGTCCCTGGCCTTTGCTTATAGTTAAGAAGTTTCCAAAGCATCCCTTGCCGCTTTGTTATGGCTTGGCCTCCAAACATGTCTTTAAAATTATCCAAGATCTGCTTCGCAGTCTTATAATCCTGATGTTGAGCCTGCAGCACGTTATTCATACTAGCCATAACATAGCAGCAGGCCTGATCATTAGCATCTTTCCAACGATCATACGTTTGGAATTGCTCATTAGTTGAGTCTCCCGTAGGCTCGAAAGGACAAGGGGTTGTCAACACAAATTTTAGTTTCTCAAAGGAGAGGACGATATTTAGGTTCTGTTTCCAATCATTATAATTCTCTCTGGTTAATAGGTTTTTATCAAGTATCGAAGATAAAGCGTTTTTAGACCTTTTTAATCTACAATAAAGAATCATATACCAAACATAAGCAAACAAACAATAATAATTTAGTAAGATAACACAATCATGTAAAAACATACAAATGTGCTTATGTGTCAAAATCTTGAAAATATCACAACCTTACAACGATAATTCCTAACTCATAAGTCAACAAGCTCATAGGGGAGTCATGCCAAACTCAATTAGGAACATGGATCCCCTCCTGATTAATATATGCCATCCAGGACCCGTATGATCCAACATATATTAATAATCGTTTCTTTGGCCATTAATTTTATTAACAAAGCTCCTATGAGAGGTTAATAATAAAATTAACATGAGCGTATAACTATCGTTTTAATATTTTATCCATGATTTACAATCACCACCTAGGGGTGTGCAACCATAAATCATGCTAAAATACCTTATCCTCTCAGAGATCCAATCTGGTACATGATAGACATCCCTTCCTAGGGGTCGAGACCACCATGTTCTGCCTATGGACCAACGATGGAGGTCATAGGTCCTCTCTTCGAAAACCTTCTCCCACTCAATCTTTTGAAATCAAGGTTTTATTTTAAGAACATGCATGAACAATTTTAATATGAGTGGCACTCCCTATTCTATATGACATGTTATCAATACACATGGCAAATCATATTATAATGCAGATAAGCAAAGCTACAAGTAAAATAATATATAACTGTAATATTATGGTTCCACCCCAGAGAATAAAAAAAAAGATTACAAGAGAATAATCGATACATATTATCGATTCTTCATCCTTGAATTCTCAAGCTATATTCTTCTTCATGTAATGTCCATCTTTAAGTCTTCAATCCCGTATGAATTGAATACTTCATATTTTCGGTCATATCCAAATTTAATGTTTCTCAGAATTGTCCCACAAACAAAATTAAAACTGCATTGAAAAATTGCATTTTTTTTGAAAAAATTTCCAACTCTCAGTCGGCAAGCCGATATAGGTGATCGGCCTGCAGGTCATGACCCATCGGTTTGCTGATCAGGAAGATCGGCCTGCCGATTCGTGAAGGATGATCCTGTTGATTCGTGAAGGATCAGCCTGTCGAACTGGAAGTTTGGCATGCCACCAAAGCCTCTAAATTTTTGCCCCGCTGTCGGCCTGCCGAACTAGATGGTTCGGCATGTCGACCAAGCAAAAATCACCCTTTTTGGAAATATAATTTTAATGCAATTCATTAATTTTATTTTCAATAATTCAAAAACATAAAATTAGAGACTTAGGAAATACCTTGGAGCGCCATCATCCATCTTCTAGATCCGTCTTCTCTGAATGATTATTTAATTACAAAATTTTTACAAATTTAAAATTAAATAATAATTCCTAGACGGAGATGATAGTACGCCATCTAATTACATGAAAAACCTAGATACACATTCTAACCTCTAAGAAACCATAACTAGTATAAATTTATTAATTAATAAATAATTAAATAACCATTTAATGAACCATAATTAATAAATAAACATTCACCACATAATCCATGACAACATAAAATTATATGGGAACCTAGAGCGCCAACTCTCTATAAAATTGAATTCAAGCATAGGAGAGATTAAGATCACAAAATTTATACATATAGTATAATCACAAACTCGTAAATTTATGTAAAAACATGTCTTTGATACCAATTGTTGGAAAAATAGTACGTAGCAGGATTTTAAAAATTTTATATCAGAGTATTTTCCAAAACACAAGTTTGACACGCTATATGTATAAATTAACTAGATCTTACTAAACTTTATGTGCCGAAAAGCTCCTGCAATCCATGAAGAGAAGTAACATTCTAGAAAAACCTCAACTAACTGGTCTTCTTTGCTATTCTCTATCCACGATCGGAGTGAGTAGGGGTTCATACGTACAGCTCTTCCACCAGGTGATTCTCCTTCCAACCAATCAAGAGAACCCAAAGCTAGTGTTTGTGATTTGTGAATAAGAGCTCTCAGGGAGTTTTTAGATTCTCACCAATAGAGTATCACTCTTAATCTCTCAACTAATCTAAGTAACTCTTAAGACTTACTCCCTATTTATAGAGGTTGGGTCTAGGGTCAGTCTTTATCGAATCAGGTCTCAAAAATTCGAATCAGAATTAAAATCAGATCAATATCTGATAAAATCTGCGTGGAAACGCGTAATCTTATCTTCGCACATCGGAAGGCCAAAGTGCTCAATTGGTAGGCTGAGCCGCCGAATAAAAATCTTAGCGAATCTTTTATTTTTCACCCGAGATTCTATAGGATAAAGTCTCAGTTTTAATTCAAATAACCCAATAGAAAAATTATCTGATTATAACAACTTTATCTAGATAATCTCTAAGAAATAAATTAATTCCTACTAATTCTACAAGTTTATCTTATTCTAATTTATCCAAAAACTAAATCAATAGATAAACAGACAAGAATTATCTGATCCCAATAATTCAACAAGTTTATCTTGAATTAATTTTATCACAAAATTAATTCAACCGATAAACAGACATGAATTATCTGATTCTTTCAAATTTTAAACCAATCTGATAAATCTGACATAAGTCACCAATTATTGGAAAAGCATGCCATATCATTACAAGATGTTGTGAGCTAACAAAGGGGACCAAATGGACCTATATAGTTCAAGCTCCCGATAATTACGAAACCCAATATCCCAGATATACATTTCATAATTATCAACTCCAACGCTACTCCACTAAAAGCTTGGAGCTGCACTCTCGAACTACGTAGAATTACGAAGCCCGTATAGCTAAGTCTCCATGACATATCATAGTGTATCATATCCCCATAGGATTATCTATAACTGGCTTAAGGACAAGTTCTGTCTTACCTTCATGATTTTTTTTATCTTACGTTCCATTATCTCACAATCGAAAAACTTACCATCCAAAGACGGTATACTATTTGATTACACCTATGTATCTAAATGGTTGAGCGCTCCAATTTTCCAATTACAGGATAACTCATATAAGATGATATCACTACTCCTAAAGATGAGCTATAGATTCCATATCTATGAATAACAAGTCTACGCCATCAAGAGTCATGCCTCCAACGTACCGGCATGTATTCCACTATTAAAATGTGGGTGTAACCTTTTGGTATATTACACAATTCAAGACAACAGGCCCACTATTCATCTCAAGATTAAGATACAATACAAATGATTGTCTAAAGTAAATCGATTTGCTGAGACAGAATTATTAATCTAAATCAATTCACTTTATGTCCCGATCCAACACATTGTCACCTATGACAATGTGCCAATGTTTCTATTCATGAAGTCCACCTCCGATGGTCAAGACAAACCATCTCCCAATAGGGATATAGACAACATAACAATCTTTATATGAATAAAGCGCCCAACTTTATTCCCTCGATTGCAGATCTCATGATTTAGACCATCACCTTAAGTATCGTGTCTTCCATATAATCTATCCATCATATAACCAATTCTTAAAGGTTTAGACTGACAGCTCAAACTATTGTTTGCTTAACATACATTCAACAAATATAGATGTAAAGAGGACAAGATTTGGTATATTAACAATGAATAAATTTTTTATTGATAAAAATGTCTTCGAAAACTTATTACATTTTTAATCCTTAGGACATACATGTCTAACAATGGTTTAGACTACAACGGCTTTGGTGAAGACACTAGTCAAATACTAGAAGACATATGTTAGTGGTTTTGGCATGAACAACTCATCTCTTAAATGGAGTATCTTATCAAAGGGATAATCTAGATGGACGCCTAGATCATGATATATTGCGGGACCCAGCTCTTTAATGAGGTGATTTTGCATGAACAGGGCTCTTGTGGTTGCCTTTTCTCTGGTGTTTTTTCCCATGAATATTCTATGAGTATTTTTGGGAAACAAGGATGGAGATGGGAGTGAAGCCATTATCAAAATCAGTGGGATATGACTGATAGTAAAATGAGGTTGGTTACTCTTGGTGGTCTGGTTGTGTGATGACCTGCCTTTTCAGGCGGTCACTTAAGTTTCTTAAACGTTGTTCTTCAACATTAATCTTACTTACTTAGTAAGAAAAGTACCAAATTAAAAATTTGTTTTCTTTTCCTTTTAACATCCTTGAAAAACATACTTAAGAACTATTGCGATCTCTGTCACCATTCAAGTTGATACCTCGCTCAACACTTGCCTTTAAAACCATTTCAAATCATTTCTTAAAACTTAATAAGAAACATTTACTAAAAGATAGCTTAAAACTTAACTTTATAATTATATAAAGCATTTCGTAAAATATATCTTAATAATTTGAAAACATTTATTAAAACCGTAATTTTCTTAAAACGTTGAAAACACTATATCCAAAAGTGGATAACCTTTTCCTTGTGTAGCGGAAGCAAATTGTGGTGGTATCTATACCTAAATCTTCGCATCTGCCCTTCGGAGCACCGAGCTCTTCAAACAAATCCTACTGGTTACCCTTAAAGCTACCTACAACATGAAG
The DNA here is from genome assembly GCA_025403435.1 of Artocarpus heterophyllus. Taxonomy (NCBI): domain Eukaryota; kingdom Viridiplantae; phylum Streptophyta; class Magnoliopsida; order Rosales; family Moraceae; genus Artocarpus; species Artocarpus heterophyllus. The sequence goes on from CM046347.1 coordinate 34,403,776, forward strand.
AAACTTTTTATGAGCTTTCACTCAGTAAGTTCAAACATAAACTGACAAATCACTTAAACATGCTTTAAAAACTTTTCTCTAAAAACCTTTCTCTTAAAACGTTTTTGAAAAACGTTTTTCATAAACATTTCTAAAAATGTTTTTCACAAAAATTTTTCATAAAACATTTCTAAAACGTTTTACATAAACTTTTTTCGTAAAACATTTCTGAAACGTTTTTTTTTCATAAACATTCTTCATAGAACATCTTTTTGGAACGTTTTACTTAAAACATCATTTACAAACCTTTTCTTAAAAATATGAAAATATTTTTCATAAACACTTAACATAAAACATTTCTCAAAATATTTTTCATAAGCATATAACATAGATACTTTATAATAAGGATTACAAGCAAATTCATAATGCATGATTCCAATTATGAACTTCAATTATAAGCATTTTATGAACATTCTATAAACTTAAACATTCCTTTCTTTCTTAACCTTTATCCTTGTTCCTTAACTTTCTTTATCTTATAACCTTTAGTGTTCGTACCAACAACTTTAATCATGAGATCATAAACATGATGCTTTCCTTGTGGAAGACTTGAGACCATCAAACATCGAGGTCATGTGCCTCACATCTAAGAGGTCAAACTTTAACTTTACTTGTGTACCTCACATCTAGGAGGTCACAACTTTAACTTTACTTTCAGTACCTTACAACAAGGAGGCTGGTATGACACTTTCTTTTTATTATCTTTACTTTACCTTCTTTTTAACGTTAGTGAGCATATCAAATGCTAACACATTATATGCAAACATATTTGCAAATCATAACTTGTAATGTAAAACTTATTGCATAACAAATGTAGCATAAAACTTATAACTTAAACTGTAAAACATTATGCATTAACAAAATGCAAAACATACTTTAAACATAATTATTGCAATTACATTGCAAACTTTTACTTGATCTTCAAAAACTTTATGCATATTAAATACAATCATGCTTTAAAAAAAATACATTGCAAATCATGATTTAAACTTTAAAACCTTTTGCATAACAAATGCAAACATTCTTTTAAATCAACTTGCTTAACAATTGCAAACACATTTACAAACATATACATAAACATTTAAAAATCATTTACTTCATGCTGTATGTAAGGTTTGAAACTTACCTAGATAATGCTCTAGCGTTTCCTATTCTGTTCCTTTTCCTTTCATTAGTCGGCTTTTGTATCGTGATCAAATGATAGCCACCTTATTAGTTAATTTTCTTTTTATCAATCTACTCGATTGATAATATAACATAAACATTAACTATTTTTTCCTTTTAACTTAACTTGGTACCCTATCGGTTTACCCTTCTTTTTACTTAATTTTGTAACCTATTATTTTTAACTTTGTAACCCACCAGGTTACCTGTACCTTTTACTTAACTCAATAACCCATCAGGTTATCACTCTTTTTACTTAGATTTGCAACCCATTAGGTTACTTTTTTTCTTTATTTAACTTTGTAACCCATCGGGTTACCTTTCGTTTACTCGAACATCTCTTATTAAATTTCCTGTCTCACATGATGGTTTCGTTACTTAACATATTACAGAACATTTTTTGTCTAAGAGCATTTTGCTAGTTTGGAGTGTTTGACTCCGCTTTAGCTGTTTTCTTAATTATGACGATTTTACCCTTGATAGTTTTTTGTCAATTTCTGCAACTTATTACACTCATTGCTTAATTTTACCATTTCATTACTTACATAATATGGAAAAATTCCTGCTAAGGGGCATTACTTCAACATCGGGTGTTTCTGGTCTGTTTTGGCCTTTTTTCATAAAATGACCATTTTGCCCTTAAGTTTGTTTATTTTCTTTCAATCCTTGACTAAGCTTTAAATCCTTTAAAATTTAGCATTTGTGATTACTCATTGCCTACAGCAGTGTAAGAAACCAACGTTTCCTAGTAAAAACCTAGTTTTCACACAATTTTACGGTTTGACGTCGAAATACAAAAAGATTTACATTTTTGTCCTCGAAACCAAAAATGACCACTTTATATCAAAATGTTTAGTTTTTCATAAGGAATAAAACTTACAAAAGCACCATAGTTGAATTTCAAACATTTCATGACATTTTCATTTCTTAAAATTTTGTGCCCAAAATTTTGTAAAATTCATAACTTATCAACGGGGAAAATTTTTGGAAAACTGTTTACATTGTCCTAACAGTTTCGACGAGTTCTACAACTTTTATGTTATAACTTTTTTGAAATTCCAACATTTAGGGGGACTTTTTGGTTGATTTTTAAATCTACCGAGAATACTTTTTTCTTTGCAATTTAGTCCATTTTGAAATTTCACCAAAACCCTTATTTTCATCATTCCATCATCATCACCATCAACATATAACATAAAACAATCATGCCATATTGTCCATTTACATGCCATAGACTAAAATCATTTTATCAAACACATGGTATGTATGTAAATTTCAAATAAAAAGTTTAGAATTTACCTAAACTTTGCCAACATTTTTATCCTCCTTTGCCAAGCTCAAAACTTTCTCATGTGTTTTCCTCAAAACCATGACAAAACTAAATCAAGGCCTATCCATAATCTTGAATAAAAATCACTAAAATCCTTAGAAGAAGTTTAGAAATTTGAGCTTGCCTTAAGCTTAATTGGAGGTTTGGTAACCATCAAAATTTGAGAGAAAATTGCTTATGAAGGGTTCCTTGGAAGGCATATGAAGCATTTTTTTTTCTCTTTCTTCCTTCCTTTCTTTCTTTCTTTCTTTCTTCCTTCCTTTTTCACATTTCTTCCCTTTTTTTTTCTTCCATCATAGAGACCATAATGGTCTCTTATATCATGAATTGATTCCCCTTTTTTTTTTTCTTTTTCTTTTGTTTTCTTTTTATTTTTTAAATAAAAAGGTGATGAGTCACCTTAGTAATTAATTAGGTTCTTTTCGGTGTCCAAATGTGATTGGGCTACATTAGTGGATGTGGTAGCCTAATCAAAACTTTCAAAGTGTCCCACTAAACTTTTTACGCAGTCTAAGTTTATACTGACAGTATTTTTTCTATACTATTGGTATTCTTTTCTATACAATTCATGAGGTCCTATAACCTCCAATACTTATCCACATCTATCACATAACGTAATTCCAATATTATCTGACTTTATACAGTCTAAATTTATACTGACATTGTTTTTCTTATACTGTCGGTATGTTCTCTATACTGCTATAGCATTCATTATTCATCCATATTCTCTAAACAGTATTATTCCTACATGATTTAACTTAAACAGTCTAATTTTTATACAACTTAATCTTAAACAGTCTAATTCTTACACTGCATTACTTTTACAGTGTAATTTGTATACTACATAACTTTATCAGTGTACTTCTTTACACTGTATTTTTTTAATATTGTATAATTGCCTATATTATTATACAGTATTTTTTCTTAAATCATATTTTTGTCTTAAAATAATCCTAAAATTACCGTATTTTTAATGTACTCAAAATGCTCAAGTGTTATAGGTAGTGTTTCCTGGCAATGATATTTATTGATGGTCTAGACAGATAATTAGGAATGACATTTTGGTTTCCTTTGATATGCTTAATATCAAAGGAATACTAGTCAAACCATAGAGTCAGTCTTAATAACTATGCATTAATGGTCTTATTCCTTTTGAAATTGATTATACCTGCTGATGCTACAAAGTTTGTTTCAACTAGGAAATGGTGACCAATGTGGTGGAATTCAAATTTTGTAATTCTCAATTTTATTGTTAAAAGCTTTTTAAAAGTAGAATGATGATGTAACTAGGAATCTTTAAATTGACCACTTTTGTATCCACAAATTCTTACTTTCTTGTCCTTATCCTCTTCAAGAAGAACAGCTCCCAATGCTTGTCACTGGCATTTGTTTGGAGAATCCTTTTTCCATCTAAAGGAATCTGGAGTGGAGGAAGATCTTACATGATTTGCTTTAATGTCTTGCCACCTGTTGTGTGTTCACATGACCATGTTAGAGGGTCCTTTTTTTGAAAGCTGAGTGAGAGGACTGATGCATCTCAAGATTCATGGAACAAAATCTCTAAGATAATTGATTATGCCAAGGCCTGTTGAACTTGGATTTTTGTAAAATTTTCATCAGGGAATTTTAATAGTTCTTGGGCTATGTGTGGTTAGGCTTCATACTGTCCATTGGATAAGGTCATACCCAAAAAGTCAATTTTGGGCTGTCCAATTATCATCTTCTTCTCAGAAAGCATTATACAATGAGCTTTGGTTATCTCAGCAAATAGGGCCAAGAGGTTCTGATGGGTTTGGACATCTGATGAAAACAAAAAGTATATGATCAATATAAATGAGAGCATTTGAAAGGATTAGGCCGTAGATTTTAGTCATGGCCTTTGGGAATAGTGTCAGAGTTGTGTTAAGCCCAAAGGGCATAATAGTTCATTGGAAATGGTGGTTTGGAATACAAAAAGCGATCATGGGCCTTTCCTTCGGTTTTATGCCCAGTTGCCAAAAAACATACTTTTAGATCAAATTTTGAAAATATTTTGGCTTGGGAAAGACAAAAAAATAGGGAATTTCTGTTTGGTAGAGGAAATTTATCATCAGAGAGAAAGTAGTTCAAAGGCATTCCTCTGATTTGTTTAGACCTCTTATAACATAAAATGCATGACATGCCCATGATGAAGTTGTTGACTTAATTAGTCCTTGACGTTGTAGCTCTTGACATTCATGTGAGGTCATTTTTGGTATTCGTGGCTCAATCCAGGATGACTAACCTTTCTGGAATTAAAGTCCTCATTTTGTTTTAATGGGAGAAAGTCGAAAAATTTTTCTCTGGTCTAGAATGGATTGGAGCATTTCTATAGGAACTCCGAGTGTGATGTAGGACAGGACCTATGAATTAGCCTCTCCTTAATCTCATGGAAAGGATCCATTGACAACTGAAAGAAATTGAGATTGATTCCCATGCTGTAAAATATTGTTTGTATCCTAACCCATCGGGCAAGATTTTTAGGCCTTTCTTTTTGGTGTAGAGATCAAATCCAATTATTAGATCTTTCCTTGGAAACTTTATGCCGATGACCTGATGGATTAGTGAGCATCTGAGGAAAAACTGGAGTTTTATTGGCCTGTTGATGAGCTCTATGCTAAAGATGCTGTTGTTAATGATGTGAAAATATAGCTTCTTCATTTTCCAATATTCAGGTAGCAGGATGTCTGGGTTTATGATAGTATACGAAGCACTTGTATCAAAGAAAGCTACTACTTTGATTGGCTTTGAATACTTGGATGGAATAACTTGCATCTTGATTACTGGAACTTGCTGGGCTAGGTTGATTGCATCCATCTCGCAGCATCCTTCTGATTCTTTTGAGCTTGATTCTCTAACTTGCTCAAACACACATAGGATTCAGGAGTGGCTTCATCATCTAATGAGAATATGGATTCCACATCATTATCTTTTTTCAATGCTAAACACTCCCTATAGTATTTTCAATGTAAAAGATAAATTTTGTTGTTTTACCCATAGGGCATTGTTTAGCAAAGTAAAATTTTTTCCTACACTTATAGCATCTGTTAGAAGTTTTTCTAAATTTCTTTTTCTTTTTGAGGAAATTGATAAAACCTCTTTTCTTGCTATACTTCTTCCATTTAAATTTCTGGTTAGAGGAGTGCTTTCCGGGGAAGTGTTTCTTGAATCTCTTTGTTTTATGCGAACAGGAACAACTTAAGCTAGATAGACATTTAATCATAAGATCTTTTTTATTGCATACCTAATCCAATTGCTTTGACTATCTTAGATACTCTTGTAAAAACTTATTTTAAGAGCACATTTTTTTCTAATGCTCTTATGATTAGCTGGTAAAGCTCTCCAAAAGTAGTCGTTTATAGTTTTTTTCCTGCTTGTGTCAGAAGTCTCGTTGTTTCTTCTCCTAATGAATCTGGTATGTAGGATAAGAAGGCTTGTTCAAGGTTTGGTTCATTAACTCCACTAATTTTGTAGAATTTCTAAGTCACCTTCTTGAAATGTTTGTCTAAGTCCTTGTTGTCCATGGAGCAGCATTTCATCTTGAAAAATTATACTCTAAGTTTTTTGTGGTTTTGATTATCTTGTCCATAGAATTCTATATGAACTAGACCTAAGGCTGCTTCAATATTGTCCATCTAGAGAAACTAGAGTTGTTTATATTCTCCTAGACTTTTCCATCATTTTTGGAGAATACTTGTAAATCTGGATGTAGAGCCCAATAAGACTGTTCGAGTCTGCATTTTGGGCTTTTGAGCTTCTAACAAGAGCCATGTTTTGAACTCTTGAAATCTGACATGCCACTGGCTGGGCGGAATATTATCAAGAGTGAAAATATAAAATTTGGAGGACCTTTTTGCTGGACAGTCGTCTTGGGATGAATTTTCATGTTCTCCTTCTTCATCTTGTTTAACAAAAGTTTGTGCCTCTGTGGTACTTGATTGTCCTTCCTCTTCAGTTTTAGTTGGTTGTGCCATGAAGTGGAAAGGAGGTTCTTCATCACTTGTGTCTTCTTTTGATGTTGATTCTTCCTCTAATGTCCATTGTGAGAGTGTTCCATTCTCCTCAAAGTTTTCTTCAGAGCTGGTTGTTATCTGAGGGAGATTATTGAAGCATTGTTCTTGTATAATTTGGGACAGAGGATTGGTAGTCTTTTGGACCATGAGCTAGTCTTTAGACTTTTCTTTTAGTGGTGTTTTGACTGGGGAAGATCTTGGTTGGGGTTTAGGTTCATTTGGTTTAGCTTCTAGTATAGCTCTGGCTTTTGCTTTCTTTTCCTTCATCTTATCCTCTTCATCTAATATTTTTCTTAAGATGAAGGATAGATGTTGATCGTGTTGTCAAAGTGGATTGGATCAGTGGTTGTGGTTCTTTTCCTATGGTTGTGAACCTCCAAGGTGTTGCTTTTAGTGATGTTGTAGACTTTGGTTGTTCTTGGATTTGTCTCTTCAGGACGACATACTGCTCTTTAAGACTTTTTATTTCTTCTTCTTTTGCTAAGAAGATTTGCATTGGTATAGTATTTGCCTTGACGAGAGCTATCAATTCTTCATGGATCTGCCGGATTTTTTCTGACAGCCTGGTGACGATAGAGTCTTGAGACTATTGAATATGCACAGCTATTTTCATTGTTTAGTTCTCAATCTTTCTCAAAATTTTATTATGAGAAATAATATTCTTAGATTGCCAATTCAAGGTTGCTTCACCAGGAGAAACTTTTTTTGTTGAACCATCAGCTTCTCTTATGATTGGATTTGGAATCTTAGGCTGGTGAAAGACAATTCCTTCTTGGTTTTGGAAAACTTTTAGAAAAGGGAAATCTTTCTCATAGTCTGTAGGATTTATCATACAGATTTGGGTGATAAGTTAGCTCTGTTTAGAAATAGCAAAGTGTTCTCTATGATTTTCCATCCATTTTTGGGCTTGTTTGCAACATGGTAATACTGGAAGAGTTGGAGGAGTTGGTAGATTTGGTGGAGGTGTTTGAGGAGGATTATGTGATCCTATGGGACTTGTAAGTGGTTGACCAAAATGCTCTGAGGCTGAGTACTTGACTATGTAATCAAACTTGCTTGATGGGTAGCCAAGAAGTCCAACTCCTTTGTCTTTTTTTGCAAGACGCTGTTTAAGCTTGTGTCCTGAGCTTTATCTTTTGTTCCTTTAGACACCCTCATCATCTTTCAAACAGTCTGGACAGTCGCATGCATCCTAGTAATAGTGTCCTTTGGATTATTTAAAGGCTTAGTTTGGATTGCCTTGATCATCAAAGGATATTATCTCTACTGCTAGAAGAAGAGTGATACTAGTCATCGTGTACTGGGTAGTAAAACAGTTAGGAGGCAAGACCTCCTTCCTATCAAATGTCATTATTGTGCTGCCATTTTTCAAAGTTTCATACTTTGGCTCTTTTATCTAAATTATGTGCTATAGTTGATGCATCTTTTCATAGTTAATGATCCACAAACTTGGCAATAACTTTTTTAATTCCTCCGTGGAGATTTGCTAGGGATGTGAGTGCACGTTGGGACTAGATTAGAATCTACCTTGATCATCAAAGCATTCGGTAGAGCCAATCTAGGGCATGATCTTGAAGCCTATATGCCATCTGGTAATGGAGAGTGGATCCAATGGAGTTTGGATATTGGTCTACACACACTATTTGGATATGGGCTTTCAGGGCATCTAGAAGCCTATTATCCATCAGAGCCATATTAAAATTAGAGAACAACGTAATAATTATGGTCTCCGCATTTAACGTGGCCTTTATGGTAGCTATGTTGGCTTGTTGGTACTATTTGGATATTGGTCTACACACACTATTTGGATATGGACTTTCAGGGCATCTAGAAGCCTATCATCCATCAGAGCCATATTAAAATTAGAGAACAGCGTAATAATTACTTCTCTGCATTTAACGTGTTCTTTATGGTAGTTATGTTGGCTTGTTGGTACTTACTCAATCTTATTTAGAGAAGACCAATTTTGGCACATATGGGAAGACCCTTTCTAGTATGATAAGTGAGTGCTAGTCTTATGGCACCAAAATGGATGTGGGTATACCCTTGTGAAAGCCATTGATGAAGAAGTTCAGGTGGTATTTGAAGGGTAACTATTTGCTCGTGCGACACAGCCGGTAGTTGACACTGGCTAAACTTTGAGGTCTGAATGTATTCTTTTGGGGCTTTATCAGAGGGACGGATGAGAGATTTTTTTGATCTAGTAGGAGGGTTTGCTGTTTTTGTGAAGGCATGGTAAGGGTTTATGAGAGGGAGAGATTCAAAGTTTCTTTTGCTTTCATTTGGTAAGTAGAAAATTTTATAAAGATATTCTAACCTAGAGGATATAGATTTTCTAATTGAAAGAGTAAGAGGTAAAGGAAGGGAAGTGATAGGTGTTTCGGAAAGAGAACTAGAATTAGAATTGGAAGCCATATGCATGAATGAAAGGAAACCTAATAACAAGACAAAATGATGGCTTCGATATGACAAGAAAATCGATTTCAGAACTTGGAAATTATCTGACTCATCTATCTCATGGCTCTTCATCAACAGTAACGAGAAATGTAGAACGAAAATGATTGAGTTTATTGTTTGTGCAGTTTTTCAGGATAAAACTACAACCTCCTGTCCTTGAATTATACAAGTATTCGAAAGCAGATTCGGTTAGTGAAGTGAAAATCATAAATTTTTCTTTTATTAAGAGGAACACTCTATCTCAAAGTGATAACATGTCCACCCTTAAATTTGCAAACGATCATATCCTGGCAAAACACCAGAATCCATGATTCAATCTCATATATGGACAAAGTGGGGAAAGCAAGAAGATATCTTCCTCGTACAAAATGGAAGAAAAACTGTAATATACATTATCCAATAATAAAAAAAAGGCCAGTAGTACAGATGACGAGTCAAATTGAATGACTATTTTACAAATATAAACCAAGTTTTGAATTCTGTAAATCACATCACAGCCCACAACTGAAAAAAAAGAAAAAAATAAAAAATAAGAAAGTAAAGCTTAGTTCTGAGTTTTAGTTCCGGTCCTATAACAAAAATTTTGAGCAAATTAACCAAAGAAGAAACTAATATACCGACCAAACGAAAGTGCAGCTATAAGATGAACGGGCATAGTAAGGGAGAGAGAGCATCAAATTTAATAGCCCTCAAGACGCAGATCAGTAGTCTGATCGCAGTTGTATTTACACTTCGCCACACTCAACATTTTGCAGTCGGAGAATCATATTCTGCTCAATTCTTCCACCTGACCAGACTATGCAGCTCTCCTGGGCTAGGCTGTTCTGTTTGGTTGGTTGGACTTTAGAAAGTGTGATTCCATCCGGGACACCCTTCAAATGCATCTTTAAGACTTTAAGAAATGGAGCAACGTCGATATCTGCTTCTCCCATCTTGTCATCGAAACTGAATGTGTCTTTGTCATAGACACGCTGCATATTGTTGAACAAAATTGTCAATGAGAGTTAAAAACCAACTCATGATGCCTTGTCCATAATGCTATAAGTAGGACTGCAATAGTTTTATATTAAAGCCAGTATAGTGATACTCTAAATGAGTTTCACCAATTCAATTCAAATGGAAAGCTCAGGAGTTGCTTGCTAGTACTTTCTAAATATGAAACGAAGGATTTTCTCAAGATGTTAAATAATAGATTTTAAAATATTTAAATAAATTTTAGAAACAGAGAGTGAAAAAACAATGCCAAGGGGCACCAATGTTGTTATGCACCACAAACTAATAAAAGGTAGGTCCCATAACATAGGTCCTACAAATGAGGCTCATCTTGTATCAGTTGTAGCCCTTAGCACCAACAGCGCCCCCAAGCATTTTTCAAAGTGTAATGTCTTACTAAACTAGGCTCGTAAACGTTGTAGACTGGATTTGGTATCAATACCATTAAGGAACGTCAAGTCTAGCAGACTCTTGTTGCATTTCAAATTAGCCTTATATGCATTGCCCACGAAATAAACTCCACAAACTCTGCTAGAAATATTGACCTACCTTAGGAGCTTTAAGTTTTTGAGAAAATTATTACACTAACATGTAATTAGAGCTAGGTTCTTAATTTAGACCCCTGTAGTACTTAAACTATCTAAAATTATCATCAAAGACTTGTTGCATCTTTTATCTGTCCTGGGTAAACATGACAATTCCCATTTTGTATTCAGGAAAAAAAGCTGAAGATATATCAAGATTTATAATAATACTTACAAGATGAATTGGAACATTTGAATCATAGACAGAAAGATTAAAACTCTCATTCCACTCAGGATTCACATTGCCCTTTATCACCCGAGTCTTGAGCTTCTGCAACAACACATCACATAATTTTCATTTGATTGAACCAAAAAAAAAAAGATATATATGTGTATGTATGTGTATATATATATAGATATATATATATATATATATATAAAATATAGTACCGACAAAGGAACCGAACCTGGTTACCCAATTTGAGAACAACATAAGGGTCGCTTGTTACGATGTCTCTGACAGCAAGATTGACTCCTCTCTGTATGTGAATCTTCAGAAATACCATTATTATTTCTATGTTGTATCTATATTCTATAGAGTAGACAGAGAGAGGGAGAAAGAGAGACTTGAAAAGGGCTTCTAAAGCTGTTGATGAATGAATAATATTAACTCACAAAATGTTCCTTTTCTTGTTCTTGTCCTTAACCATTACGAACAGAAAGTTTGACAATTCACGCCTGGTTAAGAGATTGTTTATTATACGTTATGTATGTTGTGTTACAGTTGACACGGAAGCTTAGAGAAAAGGCGTGTAAGATATTGTGGGCGTATTATGTATATGTATACGTTTGACACGGTCATCACAGTGCTTGAAGCTTCTTCCCTCTCAAGGCTGAAACCAATAATTTACGAATTTTTGGTCCTAACTTGCTACTCTAGCTACATTCCCAAACACTATTTTTAAAGTCTATTTTGGCCCCTATATTTGTAGATGAATTCTATTTTGATCCCAACATTTAAAACGTACAAACCATGAAGTCATTACGGTCATTGATTTTTTTAATATAATTTCTCAAGTTTTTGGAAATATCAATATATTGCATTAAACCCAAAACAAGCAAGTTGAGCCGCCATGTTGCGTGTTTGCTATATGGCCAACTACCAAGGCCTAAAGACGGCTCGTTCTCATCAATGCTTTGATCAAGACAGGATGAAAGAAAGCACGCGGACTCTATGATCTCAGAATTTTGTGATCATAAGTCATTTTCTTTATGAATTTTTTAATATAATATTTTTTTAGTATAATATTAAAACCAATGCTGAGAAATTATCCTGCTAATAAAGTATTGTTTCAAGTCCTCATATTTTTATCAAAATATATAAAATATACATTTTTTGTGATTTTGATTACATCTAAAATTTATAAACGTGCTATTGATAACTTTATGATGAAGGCTTTGGGCAAGGCATAATTGGTTTTTGCCTAATATATTCATTGTATTTGATTTTTGGTTTCGAAAATTTTTTGTCACTTGCAACCAAAAAACAAACAAACAGTTTTGTGCCTTCTAATGACCGTTTCTAATGCTTTACATAACAGGGTGTTTGGCATGGTGGTTAGAACCATTGATTAGAACTGTAAACACTGTACCATATGAGAGCTTTACACTATTCTTAACTGAAAAGTTGGTTAGAACCAACCAATGTCAAACATGCTAGTTTAGAATGCTTTCTCAAGCTTAAAGAACCTACAGACAGGTTGTCCTACTACGAGCGTTTGGAATCATTCTACGCCCCAAAATGTCCAAGCAAAATCTAAAGAAAATTATACACTCTTTGTGGACTAAAAGCAAAGAAATAACTAGTATTCCATTAGAGGAAAAGGTTTCAAAGCAGCTGCACTGCAGTGTTCTAAAAGTAAGATATTCATAAATCCGTAAAACTATGTTATATGCTATAATTCAAAATAGATTTTGTTGTCTACAAACCCTTTGAAGTAGGAACATCAATCCACTGCAACTGAAGCTCAACTTCACCACACTCAACATTTCTCAATCTCAGAATCATGTCTTGAACAAGTTTTCCATTGGAGAAGACAATTCTGCTCTCTTCAGCAAGGCAATTCTTCGTTGTGGGTTGTACTTTTGAAATTATGGTTCCATCTGGGACTCCCTGCGGATTCATCTTCAAGGCATTCAAGAATGGCCCAACCTCAAACTCTGCATCTCCCATTTTGTCATCAAAACTGAAGGTGTCCTTATCATACACAAACTGAAATAATGATCACATTCAATTTATGTTAAATTTTGGTCATCCACAAAGAAATGACTAATTGACCATAGTCTGAAAGAGATCACATCTGTTGTCCCATTATTTGTCCTCTAATGTTATTTTAATAACTTATTTAATTGCTTAACGATTTTAAGCATTTAGAGGGTGTTTGGCTAAGGGTGATGTGAATCATAAACTCAGTTATGAATAGTGTAAAGCACTCACATGCTACAGTAAAAAGAAAAAGTTGCTACAGTGTAAAACTCTTACATGTTTCAGTAAAAACAGTTTCCACCAATGCTTTCCACTACTAGCCAAACACCTTATTAGCATTCTTATATATGTCATATTCTTAAATTTAACATGATAAGACGAAACAGTATTGGAGAAACAATCTATAGGAAAGGAAATCGGGGACAACAAATCTGGATTCAGTTTGAACTAGAATAATAAAATAATAAATCTTACTAGCTTGATTGGAGTATTTGGATCTGAAACTGATAGAGTTAGAAGTTCATTCCACTCTGGATTCAAATTCTTGTTCACCACACGAGTCTTTAACTTCTGCAGGGCACAAATTCAGGAAAACCTGGGTAAAACTACAGATATATAATTCATATTCAAGTACTAGGATTTTTAGTTATAACTTTACCTCATGCACTCGAATTCAATTGCAATCCTTAAGAACGACATCCAATAATTGTTGGGAATTAGATGCAATTTCTCGATATTAAAATATATATATATTTTACTAGAAGCCTTTTTGGCCTTAATTTATGTGCTAATGGTCATTTTCAGACCATAATAGCTCACTAATGTCCTCTCCAGAACATCTTATATTCAAAACCAATTAGAATAAATTTATCCTTGAAAAAAGATATCATATTATATTGATGAAAGAATGAAACATGCCCATTGAAAAAGCCATGAAACCCACCCATAATTCAGAAAAGATTATTTAAACAATTAAGAAATGAAAATCAGAAAAAGGTGGTTTTTAGATAATTACCTGCGTGCCCAACATGAGAAGAACATAGGGATCGCTGCTTTTGGTGTCTCTGACAGCCAGATTCACTCCCCTTTTTACGTGAATTCTAACAAGTCCCAACCAATTCTCCATTAAAATTGCTTAATGATAAAGGATATTTTGTGTAACAAAATATTTACAAATAATAGCGTGAGTGAGAGATTTCTTATGATTTTATTATGAGGTTTTGGTTTTTCTTTGATCGTGAAACTGGTTTGACTTGAGCGCACAATACAGTTTGGCTGCGTGGTTTTTCGTTCAGTGCTTTGTTATTTATATCATACAAATGTTACATCAACGTTCACCATTCTTTTCTCAAGGGTTATAAATCATAATAATAATAATAATAATAATAATAATAACAATAATAAATTAATTAATTAATAAATAAATAAGTAAAAACACGCCTAATTTCTCATGCTTTTTTCTTTATTCGAGGACATGCTTCTTCTTCCTTTTTTTTTTTGAAAAAACCTCAAAGAATTTTATTCAAAGACTAATCAACCGTTGGTTCGTTGGTTCAAATTATTTTAGTTTGAACTTTTCTGATTTAAACAGAAAAATCTAAATTGTGTAGTTTAAACAGTAATCCGAACTAGCATTTGGATATGTAGTTAAAGTATTAATTTAAATATGATATCCAATATGAATTTGTGTTCAAATGAGTACTAAACACTCTAGTTTGAAGCATGAAAAAATTATTTAAATTAAAGAATAAATATAAAATATGTAAAAAGTAGTTATTTAATTAAAAATAATATAAAATAATAGTGTTAAATTATTGATATCACTATTTAATATTGGTTCAAAATGTTGAAATGGAAGAGGATTTTAAACTCTAAGTTGAGTAGTTCAGCTCAATTTGAAATGTTAGTTTAGTTCGAATTAAATGTTTTATCAAATACCAATTTAAACTATGATTGTCGTTCGAAATGAGCTGAACAAGACTAAACTAGTCAAACAAATAGGGTGTAAGATGATCGTGAAGGGTCGATGACACCACATTCGAGAACTTGCTTGTTTTAAAACAACAATTTCATGCGCGCTTTAGTGCTTGTTTTCTTGGACAATTTCTCTAGCGCCAAGCGAAAAAAGTTACTCATTAGAGGATATATATTTTTAAACTCTTAGACTTGTAGAAAAAATAATTTTGATTAGATCTATGGCCCATTTAATTCTTAGGTTTAAGTGGAGAGTTTAAACAAAAGTTTAAATTTTTATGAAAAAAATACTGTAGAAAAATAGTTCAAAATGTAATTCAAACCAATCAAATAAACGTGCAAATAATTTTAAAAAATACAACATCGGTAAGAATTGTCAGTTTAATTCAAATTAAATGTTTTATTAAACACCAATTTAAACTATGATTGTTGTTCAAAATCAGCCGAACAAGACTAAACTAGTTAAACAAACAGGGTGTAAGATAATCGTGAAGGATCGATGACACCACATTCGAGAACTTGCTTGTTTTAAAACAACAATTTCATGCGAACTTTAGTGCTTGTTTTATTGGACAATTTCTCTAGTGCCAAGCGAAAAAAGATACTCATTAGAGGATGCATATTTTTAAACTGTCAGACTTGTGGAAAAAATAATTTTGATTAGATCTATGGTCCATTTAATTCCTAGGTTTAAGTAGAGAGTTTGAACAGAAGTCTAAATTTTTTTGAAAAAATACTGTAGAGAAATAGTTCAAAATGTAATTCAAACCAATCAAATAAACATGCTAATAATTTTAAAAATATACACCATCAAGAAGAATTCTTGCAAATAATGTTTCTTTTTCTATAAAATACCAAAAGCAACATTTGTATTTAGTTAAGATACCACTTTCGCCCTCTTATTATTTTTATGCCTTGAGCATCCTTGTCTTTCTTCAAAATACCGTATTTATAACTCGTAATTTATGTCCAATTACTTTTACCGTACATTGACAGGTCGAATTTAAAGAATACTACAGCCAAACTTAATAACCAATATTTTTGCACGAAAAAAGCATCCAACACGACTCGTGTTTAACCAAAAACAACTTTTGCCCCATCTGAGTCTAAAACATCCGCCATGTTTGTAAAATCCATAAAAACCTTCTATACCATTCTTAATCTAATGAGAAATTTGCCAAGATTACCACGATTGAGAACCAAGAATCACACAAAACAGAACTTTGCTTTTCACAGTTCTCTCTCCTGTCTTCTTTCATCTGCTGCAACTCTCTCTCATAATTCTGAGACACACTTTTCTTGTTTTTTCTGATCTTTCACTAACAATCCCAAACGGTATTTGTACAAGAAACAAGACAGACATTTACAAGTCTGTAATTTCTTGTTTGCTGATTATTATTTACAATACCATCTGTCACAACCTTGTCCATAAGCTTTAATAGATAAAAACATATAATTTAATAGTTGTAAACTTCATCAAAAAAAAGACAAGAAGTTTGATTCTCCAAAGTTGAAAAAACATATAATTTAGAACGGCAGATAAAAAATAAAAATAGACAAGAATAAAGCTAAGGGACGGCAGATAAATAATAAAAATAGACAACAAATACACCGGTGGATTGGTGGAGAGGACAACAACGTTGAGAGAAATGGTTGGAAGAATAAAGCTAAAGGACACCAAAGGTGCCCCTCCCCACATATGTGGCAGCTCAGGTGGATGCTGAGTTGTATGTTTTGTGGCGCCCAAACATGGCAAAGACTGATGGCTTTTGCCGTCTATTTTACATTATTTTAAACTATGGGACCCACTAAACTGAATAATAATAATAATAAAACTTAGCTTTTGGAAAAGTTTTTCGCTTTCTTTCTCAATCTGACCAACCCTGAGACAGTTGTGTTGCAGTTGTTGTTGGGAATTATTCGAGCCACAAAATATACAAAACAAAACTCAAAGAAACATGATTGTTGGTGTTACGTTGGACATTTTTTCTTCTGATGGTTTCAGGAATAATAAAAAAAAGAATATTCTGGTGTATATCTTTTAGAAAAAGAAAAGAATATTACAGTGGCATACTCTACATTTCTCCGACATCCCACATGATTGAGTATGCTATAGATTACATGGGGATATACTCTACTTTTGCTATAGATTCCATGAACAAAATCAAAATAAATTACAAGCCCTTTGAGGTGGGAACATCAATCCATTGCAACTGAAGTTCAACTTCACCACATTCCACATTTCTGAGCCTGAGAACCATGTCCTGAACGACTTTGCCATCGGATAAGAAAATCTTGCTCTCTTCAGCAAGGCAGTTTTCTCTATTGGCTTCTACTTTTGAGATTATGGTTCCATCTGGGAGGCCCTGCAGCTGCTCACGCCCTTTTATTGCCTTCAGAAATGGGTCTATCTCGAATTCTGCGTCTCCCATTTTGTCATCAAAACTGAAAGTGTCCTTGTCATACACAAACTGCAAATAACAATATTACATTGTCAATTTATTGAGAAAAATGTGATGAGACCCAAAAAAAAAAACACAAAAAAACAAAAAAAAGCTTACCAGCTTTACTGGAGTATTTGGATCTGCAACTAAAAGAGTAAGAAGATCATTCCACTCTGGATTCACATTCCTCTTCACAACACGAGTCTTCAACTTCTGCAGATCAGCACAAATAGTATAGAAAAAAAAAACAACATCAGTAATTAATAGAACGTGCATATAATAAAAAAAAAAATCATACTTGGCTTTTTACAGAATACAATCCAATCGGTGTTATGGAGAACTTCATAAAATCAGAATTTTAGTAGAATTAATTTAACTTCAGTATTATTTTGCTTTATTATTCCAAAACCACAAAATTTGAAGAAAATAATCGAGTCAGAATTTCCACAACGGATTACATACAAAACCAAAAAGAAAACCCAGAAATACCGATCCAAAAAGAAAACCATTGCAGTTTTAAAGCAAAAAACAAAAAAAAAAAGAAGAAAGAAAAACCCATGAAACCCAGAATGCTCAAAAGGCTATCCAAGAAATGTAATTTTCAAAAGTAGTTAAATTACCTGCTTGCCCATCCTGACAACAACATAAGGATCACTGCTAATGGAGTCTCTGATGGCAAGATTCACTCCTCTCTGGACATGAATTCTAAGAAGGCCCAACCAGTTTTCCATTAAACCAATAAAGTACAAAAAAGAATAGAAACTTTAGAACAATATATATTTTTTTAATGATTTTTGGTGCTGTGGTTTTTTTTTTTTTTTTTTAATCTGAGATTGTGAACTTTTTTGAGCAGACGGTAGTTTGGTTGGGTTTCGCGGCTCAACGCTCGGTGACTTATTGGCTTTATTTATAGACGCGCAAAAAGACCCCCGATTGCCGTTGCAGAATTATACAATAAAAACCAAATATATTGTATGCTTTAATTATTATTATTATTATTTTTTTTTTAAAGTCAAATGTCAATGTTCAATATTGATTGCGTAAATTACGACGTGCAGTTTTAACAGGCTTTAGGCCTAGCAAAATAAATCACGTTGATCACGCACAGTGGAAGCTCACTTTATCTTTCCTTTATCTTTTTTTTTTTGTCTTTTTCACTTTATTTTTATTTTTATTTTTATTTTCTTCCCCCAAAACTTCATTGTAGCTGAGGGCTGTTTTCCCTATAGAAATTGAGTCCGACAGAGAGTTTACAGTTAATAGGCAAGTGGCCCGCTTGGAATTTTGTACAAACTGATGTTACTCTGCGCTTCAGCCCTCATTTCCCCCTAATTTTTTTTCTTTATTATTTTGTTTTATTCTCTTATTTATTTTTCTTGACTATTTTTTTTTCCTTTTTTGTCTTTCCTAATTGTTGTTGATTATTGATTGTGTGGCCTCATCCTTTTTATTTTAGTTTTTCTTTCCTCACTATAGAAAATAATGGTGTTCCTATGAATACACTCACTGTCACTTTCAAAATCCATTAAAATCAAAGATTGTACAAAAGGGCAAACAAGTCCTACTTTTAGCAACAATCTTACATGTTAAGCATGCAACCTCACTATTTTAGAAGATGTTGACAGACAAAATACGTCAAACAAATATCTCTCTCAATGCCTCACATTGTTGATCCCTTATGAGGAAGATAAATAAGCAGCAAGAATAATATAAAGAACGTACATAAAAATTTTATAGTGGTTTATTTCAATTGAAGGCAATGTTTATTGGGTTTTTCTTAGAGGAAGGGATTTTCACTATGAGGAAACAGTTTATAGAGCTAATGCCAAGGGTTGTGTCAAGAATTGGACTCGAGGCTGTCTTTTAGGGTTGATGATCCTTATTTATAGTTTATTAGGTCGGTCATGTTTCGATCATTTTGTTACAATTCAAATTCAAATATAAAATAATCTTCTATTTAATTGGCTTGATGACTATGATAAGATCTTCTATTGAGTTTATTTGTCACACACTCAAACTCGGATGATGACGTGAGGGTTTAATTAAAATAAATAAACAGATTTAACTAAACTTGCTTATTATTTTATTAATAATTTAAGAAAAATGATTTTAGGTAATTCATAAAAAAAATGTGATGACTTTTAAACCTTTTTAAAATAACAAGTCTTAAAATTTAGCAAGTAAAATTCCTTTAATAAGCTTGGAAAATAAATCAAAAGCCTTAAAGTCTGTCAAAAAGTAGTTTGAGCCTCATCGGACCCCACACGGTGCACACATAGTACAAACATAAAGAAATAATATAAACCATAGTCTAATAGAATATAATCAAAGTCCTTATTATTTCATGCCTTGAAATAAAAACAGATAATCTAAACGCCTCAAGGTCTGCGCGAGAATAACAACAAGATCCTACTTGACGGCGTACCGTGCATCACTTGGAGGGGGAATTTAAAGACAAAATAATAGCATCATGAGTGGAAGGCTCAGTAAAATAAATAAATTTAAATATAATTCAAAGGAATAATAAATAACCAAGTGATATCATACTCACTGTTAATGTCCTATACTTATGTCAAATCATAAATTAATATTCATGATGTACAAAGCCTTAAATCACTACCGTAGTGGCTCAGCTGTGTTTCAAGATTTGGCCCCAAGGTCGCTCTCTGCACGACCCAATCTCTGTGTATGTGACATCATGCACTATCATATCATTCCAAACGGGAGATCTTAATCCGTTCGGTATTCGGTGTCATTTTAGTCATATCATTCTCCGGGCATCCTTTTACCGAGTTATCATTTTATATTTGTTATTATCATTCATTATGATCACGTCCAATATCTCTTGGAAATAAATTAACACAAGCAATTCATTCCAAACGGGAGATCTTAATCCGTTCGGTATTCATTGTCATTTTAGTCATATCATTCTTCGGGCATCCTTTTACCGAGTTATCATTTTATATTTGTTATTATCATTCATTGTGATCACGTCCAATATCTCTTGGAAATAAATTAACACAAGCAATTCATTTCTTAAAAACATTTTAAGAAAATATAGTATGGCCAAAACTCCTTTTAAATCATAGCTATTGTAAAGAAAAGTCTAGAGTCCTACTTCGCATTCTAGCATAATCGTACTTACATAGCAGCCCCTTTCCACTAAACGTTAGCTCCTCAGGATAGCAAATTACCTTAGGTGTAGGCTGAACAAATTAATGTCTAACAGTTGATATAACTCACTAGTATGCTAATCTTGGTTCTTTAGTATGCCATCTCTAATCATAAAGCCTCATATATTTTTATAACTGTTAAAAACATTTTACAACATATTAAGAATAATTTTTGATCTGTATATCAGATAAAATTTATTTAAAATGCATTTTGGGACAAGAAAGGCTCAGGTGGCGTGCGAGTAACCCCTAGTGTAGTGTCATCAATAGCATATAGTGTATCGCGGTTGGCCGCGTTTGTTGAGATCAGTATGCTCTGTTTCGAGCACTAGAGTTTCAATCTGACATTAACTCATTTCAAACATGTTATAATGCAATCTAAACATCCCCAAATAGTTCATAAACACGATATGAAGCTTATGAAACTAATTTCATACTCATTAAACACAATTTCATCATTTTTTATGCAACTGTACACATTATTTTGAAAATAAACAAAATAATGTAAAAACTATTTAACCTTGTTCTTTGTTAGAATTAAAGCATAAATTCATGATGAAATAGGTTCTATAAACTGAAATTGTATGTTGTTTATGGTTATTTTAACTTGGATCATAGTATGCCCGCATAATTCTCACTCAAACAAGCACATAAACAAAGCTACTCTGGCTGAAACTTGCTACTAGACTTTAAGCATAATTTTGATCATAAATCCAAGTTTTAAGAGCATCAAATTGTACGTTTAAGTCGTTAAAATCAAATCTAACCTTGGCTTGATCAATTGGATTGACTTAGCAGCTCTAAATCGTTGATCCTTAGCCTCTGTTATTGCTAAAGTTTGTGTATGTTACTCTGTGTTTGAAGGCAATATGTGGTTGTCTATGTGAAAGGAAAACAGACGTGCATAAGGGAAAGAAAAGGAGTAATGGTGTCAGAGTGTTTTTCTGATTGTATTGAGTGAGGAAGGGAATGAGTGATGAAGCTTGAGAGACACGTGGATGAGAAAGAGGGAGTGCATCTGAGGCTTTTCTCTACACTATGATCCTGAGATCAAAGCAGTTTCAAGGAGAAACTACGTTCAGCTTACAGTTTTAACAAAATAGGTTTCAAGGCTATCCGTGAGTGGGGCTTTATGTGGGAAGGTCTCCCGGCTGATTTCTGAGTTTCCAAGTTCGTGAGCTTTGAATTTCAAATTCAAAGCTACACCTCATATGTTCTTTGTCTGATCGGGGAAATGGGATGTCCTGAGTATGATATAGGGACCTATTGGTTTTGGAAAATGTTTTGTTCCATTAAATAAAATAAATTACCAAAATTGTTAAAAATAAGTTAACAAAATAATTAAAATGAAATTAAATGAGAAAATAACACCAAATTGGTTAAATTAAGCATAATTTATAATTAGGCATACTAATTCACCAATTTGCACACTAATTATGTTTAATAAATTTTTTGAACATTACATTATCTCTTATGCGCATTTGGAATCCCATAGATTTTGATAAGATAGAGTGCTTATCATTATTTTAGACATCTTCAATTCAAATAATAGGCACGATTTCATGATTTACTTTTTTTTTAGTATTATTTGATAAACGTGTTTTCGGTATATCATCGAGACTAAAAAGGTCAAGATCCACTTGGACCTTTTTAAGCCCAAAGACCAACTTTTTTCAGTGACCTAGCAACAGGAGACATAACCTATACTTTAAAAACTTAAATCTCCGGTGGATGAGAAAGAACCATTTAGCAATTGCCATCATGGTTTTGTTACCATCACTAGTGGTTGACACTTATTAATTTACTTATTATTCTATATATATTTTATTTTTCAATTACAAGATTACTGTTAGATGTGTATGCACTAAGGAGTAAACATGTAATATGTTTCTGTAAACAATTTTATCAATAAAGAATTTATTTATTATTTATATACCAAATCTTGTCCTCTTTACGTTTATATTTGTTGAATGTATGTTAAGCAAACAAAAGTCTGAGACTGTTGGTCTAAACCTTTAAGAATTAGGCATATGATGGATAGATTATTCGAAAGACATGATTCTTAAGGTGATAGTCTAAATCATAAAATTGGCAATCGAAGGAATAAAGTTGGGCGCTTTATTCATGTAAAGATTGTTACGTTGTCTATATCCCTATTGGTAAATAGTTTGTCTTGACCATCGGAGGTGAACTCTATAAATAGAAACATTAGCATATTGTCATAAGTGACGATGTGTTGGATCAGGGCATAAAGTGAATTGATTTAGATTAATAATTTTGTCTCGTCAAATCGATTCACTTTAGACAATCATTTGTATTGTATCTTAATCTTGAGATGAATAGTGGGCTAGTTGTCTTGACTTGTGTCTTTTGATGTGCCAAAGGGTGACACCTACCTTTTAATAGTAGTATACATGCCAGTACATTAGAGGCATGACCTATGATTGTTAGACATGTATTGTCTAAGGAGTAAAAATGTAATAAGTTTTTGAAGACATTTTTATCAATAAAGAATTTATGCCCTATTTATATACCAAATCTTGTCTTCTTTACGTTTATATTTGTTGAATGTATGTTAAGCAAACAATAGTATGAGACTATCGGTCTAAACCTTAAGAATTGGGCATATGATGGACGGATTATGCAGAAGACACGATGCTTAAGGTGATGATCTAAATCATACGATCCGCAATCGAGGGAATAGAGTTGGGCGCTTTATTCATGCAAAGATTGTTATGTTGTCTATATCCCTTTAGGGAGATGGTTTGTCTTAACCATCGGAGGTGGACTCTGTAAATAGAAACATTGGCACATTGTCATAGGTGACGATGTGCTGGATCGGGGCATAAAGTGAATTAATTTAGATTAATAATTCTGTCTCGGCAAATCGATTCACTTTAGACAATCATTTGTGTTGTATCTTAATCCTGAGATGAATAGTGGGCCCATTGTCTTGACTTGTGTCTTTTGATGTACCAATGGGTGACACCCACATCTTAATAGTGGTATGTATGCCGGTATGTTGGAGGCATGACTCTTGATGGCGTAGACTTGTTATTCATAGATATGGAATTCATAGCTCCTCTTTAGGAGTAATGATATCCTCTTATATGCGTTATCCTGTAATTGGAAAACTAGAGTGTTCAACCATTTGGATATATAGGTGTAACCAAATGGTATACTGTCTTTGGATGGTAAGTTTTCTAATGGTGAGATAATAGAACGTAAGATAAAAATAATCGGGAAGGTAAGACAGAACTTGTCCTTAAGCCGATTATGGACTATTATATGGGGATACGATACACTATGATATGTCATTGAGACTTAGCTCGAGAGTGCAGCTCCAAGCTTATAGCGGAGTAGCGTTGGAGTTGATAATTATGAAATGTATATCTGAGATATTGGGTTTCGTGATTATCGGGAGCTTGAACGATGTAGGTCCATTTGGTTCCCTTTGCTAGCTCACAACATCCTGTAACGACACAACGTGTTTTTTCTATAATTGGTGACTTATGTCGAATTTATTAGATTGTTTAAAATTTGAAAGAATTAAATAATTCATGTCTGTTTATCGGTTGAATTAATTTTGTAATAAAATTAATTCAAGATAAACTTGTTGAATTATTGGGATCGGATAATTCTTGTTTGTTTATCGGTTGATTTAATTTTTGATAAATTAGATCAGGATAAACTTGAAGAATTATTGGGAATTGATTTATTTTCTTAGAGATTATCTAGATAAAGTTGTTTTGACCAGATAACTTATCTATTGGGTTATTTGAATTAAAACTGAGAATTTATCATATAGAATCTCGGGTGGAAAATAAAAGATTTGCGAGATTTTTTATTCGGCAGTTCGGCCTGCCGATGGACGTGTTCAGCCAGCCGATGGGGCCTGTTCAGCCTGCCGATCAAGTTGTTTGGTCTGCTGATCAGCGAAGGATAAGATCACATGTTTCCACGTGGATCTTATCAGATATTGGTCTGAATTTGATTCTGATCCAAATTTTGAGATCTAATCTGATGAGGACTGACCCTAGGACCATCCTTTATAAAAAGGTAGTGCTTCTCATAAGTTACTTAGATTAATTGAGAGATTACAAGTGATACTCTGCTAAGTGAGAATATGAAAAAATCCCTAAGAGTTTTTGTTCACAAATCACGAACACTTGCTTTGGGTTCTCTCGATTGGTTGGAAGGAGAGTCACCGGTGGAAGAGCTATACGTGTGAGCCCACACTCACTCCGGTCGTGGATAGAGAATAGCAAAGAAGACCAGTTGGTTGAGGCTCTTCTGGAACGTTATTTCTCTTCACAGATTGTGGAGGTTCTTCGGCACACAAAGGTTAGTAAGATCTGGTTAATTTATACATATAGCATGTCAAACTTGTGTTTTAAAAATTACTCTGATATAAAATTTTTAAAATTCCACTGCGCACTCTTTTTCCAACTATTGGTATCAGAGCCATGATTTTTACATAAATTTACAAGTTTGTGATCATGTTATATGTATAAATTTTATGATCTTAATCTCTCCTATGCTTGAATTTAATTTTATATAAAGTTGGCACTCTAGGTTTTTATATATTATATATGTTATCATGGATTATATGGTGAATGTTTATTAATTAATTACGGTTGATTAAATCGTTATTTAATTATTTATTAATTAATTAATTTATACCGGTTATGGTTCCTTAGAGGTTAGAATGTGTATCTAGTTTTTTCATGTAATTAGATGACAGACTATCATCACTGTCTAGGAATTATTATTTATTTTTAAGTTTGTAAGAATTTTATAATTAAATAATTATTCCGAGAAGACGGATTTAGAAGATTAATAATGATGCTCCTAGGTATTTCCTGAGTCTTTAATTTTATGTTTTTGAATTGTTGAAAATAAAATTGATGAATTGCATTAAAAAATTGTATTTTTTGGAATGGAGATTTTTACTCGGTCGGCATGCCGAACCTCACAGTTCGGCAGGCCGATGGTCACAAATCAACAGGCCGGACGTGTAGTTCAGTAGGCTGTCAGTGGGGCAAAAATCGACTGGCTCTACCGACAGGCTGAACTTTCGGTTCGGCAGGCCAAACTTTCATGGGTCGGCAGGCTGATGGAGCATGACTGGTAGGTCGATGGAGCATGACTGGCAGGCCGATCACCCAAATCGACCTGCCGACCGAGAGCCAAAAAAAAATTCTTAGAAAAGGTGTATTTTTTTATGTAGTTTTAACTTTGTTTTTGGGACAATTCTGAGAAACAATAAATTTGGATATGACCGGAAAGATGAAGTTTTCAATTCATACGGGATTGAAGACTTGAAGATGGAATTACATGAAAAAGGATACAGCTTGAGGATTCAGGGATGAAGAATCGATAATATGTCTCGATTATTCTCTTGTAATCTTAGTTTTCTATTCTCTAGGGTGGAGCCATAATATTATGGTTATATATTATTTTGCTTATAGCTTTGCTTGATTGCTTTGCTTGTCTATATTATAATATGATTTGCCATATATATTGATAACATGTCATATAGAATAGGAAGTGCCACTCCTATTAAAATTGTTCATGCATGATCTTAAAATAAAACCTTGATTTCAAAAGATTGAGTGGGAGAAGGTTTTCGAAGAGAGAACCTAAGGCCTCCATCGTTGGTCCATAGGCAGAACATGGTGGTCCCAACCCCTAAGAAGGGATTTCTATCATGTACCAGATTGGATCTCTGAGAGGATAGGTATTTTAGCATGATTTATGGTTGCACACCCCTAGGTGGTGATTATAAAACATGGATAAAATATTGAAACGATGGTTATACACTCACATTAATTTTATTATTAACCTCCCCTAGGAGCTCTGTTAATAAAAGTAATGGCCAACGAAACGATTATTAATATATGCTGGATCATACGGGTCCTAGATAGCATATATTAATCAGTAGGGGATCCGTGTTCCTAATTGAATTTGGCATGACTCCCCTAGGAGCTTGTTGAATTATGAGTTAGGAATTATCATTGTGAGGTTCTGATATTTTGAAGGTTTTGACACATAAACACATTTGTATGATTTTTACATGATTGTGTTATCTTACTAAATTATTATTATATGTTTGTTTATGTTTAGTATATGATTCTTTATTGTAGATTAAAAATGTCTAAAAACGTTTTATCATCAATACTTGACAAAAACCTATTAACCGGTGAGAACTATAACGATTGGAAACGGTACCTGGATATTGTCTTGTCCTTTGAGAAACTGAAATATGTACTGACAACCCCTTATCCTCCTTAGCCTACGCAAAACTCAAGTAATGAGCAATTCCAAGCGTATGATCACTGGAAAGATGCTAATGATCAGGCCTGCTGCTATGTTATGGCTAGCATGAACAACGTGATGTAGGCTCAATATGAGGATTATGAGACAGTGAAACAGGTCTTGGATAATCTTGAGGATATGTTTGGAGGCCAAGCCATAACAAAGCGGTAGGGCACTTCAGAAACTCTTAAACTGTAGACAGAGGCCAGAGACATCTGTGAAGGAGCACATGATGTTGGTCATGGGTTACCTCGCTAAGGCTCAAACCAATGGAGCCAACATCGATGCTGAAACTCAGTTGACTATAGTTTTTGAGACTCTATCTAAGGAATTTATTCCATTTAGAGCTACTTTTAATTTAAGCAATAGACAGGATATGACCTTGACGGAATTGATGAAACAGTTATAGGAGTTCAAACTGCTGATCAGGGAGTCTCCTGCAGGTGGTGAGGCCAACATGGTAGCTGCTTTTGGTTCCAATCCTAACTCTGGGAATGGAAAGAAGCAACGGGCCAAGAACAAGAAGTCTTCTATTCCTGCTAGCACCAAGAGCAAGAAGAAGAAGAAAAAGAACCCAAAGAAACTTAAGTGCTTCTTCGGGAAGGTCAGGCATATCAAGAAGCATTGCAAGGATTTCCTTTCCAAAGGAGATAGGTGTGATCTTTTGTATTTAGAAACTTGTTTGGTTGAGAAATCCAGTGACATCTGGGTCATAGATTCTTGTGCAACTAATCATGTTTGTGTTTCTCTGCAGGGGTTCAAAGAAATGAGAAGTCTGCTGCATGAAGACTTCACGCTTCGAATGGGCGATGGATTCTTGGTCTCAGCAGAAGCAGTGGGAGACGTCCATCTTTATTTTGATAGTTATAGCAGTTTATTTTTGCAAGATTGTTTTTATGTTCCTAAATTTATAAGGAATTTAATTTCTGTAGCTTGTTTATTTAAAGATTCCTACTTGGTTTCTTTTATTGATAAAATGGTGATTCGTAAAAATAAATCTTTTATCTGTTCTAAATGGATGCAAAATAATCTATATTTTATCAAACCTAAGATGGGCTTATTGCTTAATGCTGAGATGAATGACAATAACTCTAAAAGACTTAAAACTTCTCACTCTAATAAGACTTATCTTTGGCATTTGCGCCTTGGTCATATTAACTAGAATAGGATTCAAAGGTTGGTAAGGGATGGACCTTTAAGTCACTTAAAGGTGAAATCTATACCTCAATGTGACTCTTATTTGGAGAACAAAATGACCAAAAGACCATTTGGGTCTAAGGGCAATAGGGCCGAATGGGTTCTAGAACTTGTGCATAGTGATGTTTGCGGACCGATGAACATCCGGGCACGAGGAGGGTATGAGTACTTCGTCACTTTTATTGACGATTACTCAAGATATGGGTATGTGTACCTGATGCACCACAAAAGCAAAACTTTTGATAGGTTTAGGGAGTTTCAGGCTGAAGTGGAAAAGCAATTGGGATGACCCATAAAGGCACTTCGATCGGATCGAGGTGGGGAATACCTTTCTGATGAGTTCTTAGAACACTTATTAGAGAATGGGATTTTATCCCATTTGACTGCGCCGGGCACTCCGCAGCAGAATGGCGTAGCGGAGAGAAGAAATAAGACTTTGTTGGACATGAGTAGGTCCATAATAAGTTATTCATCATTGCTTTTATCTTTTTTGGGATATACACTGCAAACCGTATGTTATCTTTTGAATAATATGCCTTCAAAATCGGTCCCTAAAACTCCTCACGAGTTGTGGACGAGTAGGAAGACATCCTTAAGCCATATTCGCATATGGGGATGTCTGGCTCATGTCCTGTTTAAGGATTCAAATAAATTGGAAGCACGTTCGAAAGTTTACGTGTTTATAGGATTTCGAAAAGGGACTAAAGGGGGCTATTTTTATAACCCAAAGGAAAATAAAGTCATGGTTTCAACTAATGCAACTTTCCTTGAGGAGAGTTACATGAACGACTTTAAACCTCGAAGCAAAGTGGTGCTTGAGGAGTTAAGGAGTGATCCGATCACTTCGGAGGTTCTGAATGAAACCGTTCCGATTAGTGTAGAAAAACCAAACAAACCTGAACAACAACCTCAGCGGCTTCGGTGTAGTAGGAGGATCAGGTGTCAACCTGAGAGGTATATGTTCAATGGGGAGGTCTTCTTGGCTGAACCAGATGAACATGATAGGGATCCTTATACTTACGCAGAAGCTATGGATGATGTTGATTCAAAACTCTGGACAAAGGCCATGAACACAGAGATGAAGTCTATGGACACTAATCAGGTCTGAGAGCTTGTAGATCTTCCCGAAGGGGTAAAACCCATAGGGTGTAAGTGGATCTACAAGAGGAAAAGAGGAGTAGATGAAAAGGTCGAAACCTTTAAGGCTAGACTAGTAGCTTAGGGTTATACGCAAAAGGAAAGAATCGATTATGAGGAAACCTTTTCGCCTGTAGCCATGTTTAAGTCCATCCAGATTCTCTTGTCCATAGCTATCACTCTCGACTACAAGATTTGACAGATGGATGTCAAGACGGCTTTTTTGAATGGCTATCTTGATGAGTCCATTTATATGGAGCAACCAAATGGGTTCAAGGTCACGGGTCAAGAGGGTAAGGTTTGTAAGCTGCTGAAGTCAATTTATGGACTTAAACAGCCTTGTCGTTCTTGGAACATAAGATTTCATTAGGTGATCAAGACTTATGGGTTCTCACAAAATGTGGATGAACCATGTGTTTACAAACACATTAAGGATGGGAAGGTAGTTTTTTTACTACTCTATGTAGATGACATTCTGCTAATTGGCAATGACGTTGGGGCGTTGTCATCGGTCAAATTATGGTTGACCAAGCAGTTTGACATGAAGAACTTGGGTGAGGCTAATTTTTTTCTCGGTATCCAGATCTTTCAGGATAGGAAGAACAAAATGATAGCTTTGTCCTAGGCCGGCTCCATAGATAAAATTCTTAGGAGGTTTGCAATATAGGATTCCAAGAAAGGTAGGCAACCATCTAGGTCTGGAATTCCTCTTTCTAAGAAAGACTCTCCAAAGTCTTATGAAGAAAGAGAATACATGAAGAAGGTGCCTTATGCTTCGGTAGTGGGTAGTCTCATGTATGCCATGCTTTGCACACGACCGGATATTAGCTATGCGGTTGGGATTGTAAGTCGATTTTAGGTGGATCCAGGACCAAACCATTGGGTTGCGGTAAAGCATATTTTCAAGTACCTAACAAGAACTCGAGGGTATATGCTTGTATATTCGGGTGAGGACCTGAATCCTTTAGGATATACTGATTCAGATTTTCAATCCTGTATGGATTATAGGAAATTGACTTCAGGTTTTGTGTTTACTCTGGGTGGCGGTGCCAATAGTTGGAGAAGTGCTAAGCAAGATTGCACTTCAGATTCAACAATGGAAGCCGAGTATGTGGCAGCTAGTGATGCTTTGAAAGAAGCAGTGTGGCTCCACAAGTTCCTTGGGGATCTTGAGGTTGTTCCTGGTATGGATGAGGCAGTATCATTGTACTATGATAACAGTGCGGCGACAACTAATGCTAAGGAACCAAGATTTCACAAGAAGAGTAAGCATATTGATCGGAAGTATCATGTGATAAAGGACTTCGTTAAGGGTGGGCATGTTACGGTGTGCAAGATCACGTCAATGGACAATTTAGCTGATCCATTTACAAAGAGACTTACTGAGAGAGTCTTCGAGAGGCATGAGAAAGCTATGGGGATGCGAGATTTGTCATATTTACTCACTTAGTGCAAGTGGGAGATTGTTGGACATGTATGCCCTAAGGAGTAAAAATGTAATAAGTTTTTGGAGACATTTTTATCAATAAAGAATTTATTCATTAGTTATATACCAAATCTTATCCTTTTTACATTCATATTTGATGAATGTATGTTAAGCAAACAATAGTCTGAGACTGTCGGTCTAAACCTTAAGAATTAGGCATATGATGGATGGATTATGTGGAAGACACGATTCTTAAGGTGATTGTTTAAATCATATGATCCACAATCGAGGGAATAAAGTTGGGCGCTTTATTCATGCAAAGATTGTTATGTTGTTTATATCCCTTTAGGGAGATGGTTTGTCTTGACCATCGGAGGTGGACTCCGTGAATAGAAACATTGGCACGTTTTTATAGGTGACGATGTGTTGGATCAGGATATAAAGTGAATTGATTTGGATTAATAATTCTGTCTCGGCAAATTGATTCACTTTAGACAATCATTTGTGTTGTATCTTAATCTTGAGATGAATAGTGGGCCCCTTATCTTGACTTGTGTCTTTTGATGTACCAATGGGTGACACTCACATCTTAATAGTTGTATACATGCCAGTACATTGGAGGCATGACTCTTGATGGCGTAGACTTGTTATTCATAGATATGGAATCCGTGGCTCCTCTTTAGGAGTAATGATATCCTCTTATATGCGTTATCCTATAATTGGAAAACTAGAGCGCTCAACCATTTGGATATATTGGTTTAACCGAATGGTATACTGTCTTTGAATGGTAAGTTTTCCAATGGTGAGATAATAGAACGTAAGATAAAAATAATCGGGAAGGTAAGATAGAACTTTTCCTTAAGCCGATATGGACTATCATATGGGGATACGATACACTATGATATGTCATGGAGACTTAGATATATAAGCTTCGTAATTCTATGTAGTTCGAGAGTAGCGTTGGAGTTGATAATTATGAAATGTATATATGGGATATTGGGTTTCGTGATTATCGAGAGCTTGAACGATGTAGGTCCATTTGGTCCCCTTTGCTAGCTCACAACATCCTGTAACGACACAACATGTTTTTTCAATAATTGGTAACTTATGTCGGATTTATTAGATTGGTTAAAATTTGGAAGAATTAAATAATCCATGTCTGTTTATCGGTTGAATTAATTTTGTAATAAAATTAATTCAAGATAAACTTGTTGAATTATTGGGATCGGATAATTCTTGTTTGTTTATCGGTTGATTTAATTTTGGATAAATTAGATCAGGATAAACTTGAAGAATTATTGAAAATTGATTTATTTTCTTAGAGATTATCTAGATAAAGTTTTTTTGATCAGATAACTTATCTATTGAGTTATTTGAATTAAAACTGAGACTTTATCCTATAGAATCTCAGGTGGAAAATAAAAGATTTGCAAGATTTTTTATTTGACAGTTTGGCCTGCCGATGGACGTGTTCGGCCGGCCGATGGGGCCTATTCGGCCTTCCATTCAAGTGGTTCGGCCTGTAGATCAGCGAAGGATAAGATCACGAGTTTCCACACAAATCTTATCAGATATTGATTCGAATTTGATTCTGATCCAAATTTTGAGACCTAATCTGATGAGGACTGACCTTAGGACTAACCTCTATAAATAGAGAGTGATTCTCACAAGTTACTTAGATCAATTGAGAGATTTAGAGTGAAACTCTGCTAAGTGAGAATCTGAAAAACTCCCTAAGTGCTTTGGTTCGTAAATCACGAACACTTGCTTTGGGTTCTCTCGATTGGTTGGAAGGAGAGTCACCGGTGGAAGAGCTGTACGTGTGAGCCCACACTCACTCCGATGGTGGACAAAGAATAGCAAAGAAGACCAGTTGGTTGAGGCTCTTCTGGAACGTTATTTCTCTTCACAGATTACAGAGGTTCTTCGGCACACAAAGGTTAGTAAGATCTGGTTAATTTATACATATAGCATGTCAAACTTGTGTTTTAGAAATTACTCTAATATAAAATTTTAAAAATTACGCTGCACACTCTTTTTCCAACAATGATAGCGTAGAGCTGTTATTCATAGATATAGAATCTATAGCTCCTTTTTAGGAGTAGTGATATGCTCTTATATGCGTTATCCTATAATTGAAAAACTGAAGCGCTCAACCATTTGGACACATAGGTGTAACTAAATGGTATACCTTCTTTGGATGGTAAGTTTTTCGATGGTGAGATAATAGAATGTAAGATAAAAATAATTGAAAAGGTAAGACAGAACTTGTCCTAAAGCCGATTGTGGATAATCTTATGGGGATACGATACACTATGATATGTCATGGAGACTTAACTATACGGGCTTCATAATTCTATATAGTTTAGAGAGTGTAGCTCTAAGCTTTTAGTAGAGTAGTGTTGGAGTTGAAAATTATAAAATGTATATCTGGGATTTTGGGTTTCATAATTATCAGGAGCTTGAACTATATAGGTCCATCAGGTCCCTTTTGCCAACTCACAAAAATCCTGTAACGATATGGCATATTTTTTCAATAATTGGTGACTTATGTCAAATTTATCAGATTGGCTGAAAATTTGAAAAAATAAAATAATTTATGTCTGTTTATCAATTGAATTAATTTTGTGATAAAATTGATTCAAGATAAACTTGTTGAATTATCAAGATTAGATAATTCATGCCTATTTATTGGTTAGATTAATTTTGAATTAATTCAAGATAAACTTATTAAATTATCAGGAATTCATTTATTTTCCTAGAGATTATCTAGATAAAGTTATTTTAATTAAATATTTTTTCTATTGGGTTATTTGAACTAAAACTAAGACTTTATCTTATAGAATCTCAGGTGGAAAAAAAAAAAGATTTGCTAAGATTTTTATCGACAATTCAGCATGCCGATCCTCACGTTCGACCTACTGATGGGGCAAGTTTGGGATGCCGGTTAGATAGATCGGCATGCCGACTGTGCGATAAAAAGATCATGCGTTTTCACGTGGATTTTATCAAATATTGATCCGAATTTGATTCTGATTCAAATTTTTAGGCATTATCTGATAAGGACTGACTCCTGGGCCCAACCTCTATAGAAAGGGAATGAGTCTCATTATTATTTAGATCAGTTAAGAGATTAAGACTGAAACTCTGATAGTGAGATTCTAAAACTCCCTAAGAGCTCTTGTTCACAAATCACGAACATTAGCTTTGGGTTCTCTCAATTGGTTGGAACAAGAGTCGCCTGGTGGAAAAGCTACACGTGTGAGCCCACACTTACTCTAATCGTGGATGGAGAATAGCAAAGAAGGCTAGTTCGTTGAGGTCCTTCTAAAATGTTACTTCTCTTCATTGATTCAGGAAACTTTTCGGCATTTACAAGATTAGTAAGAATTGGTTAATTTATGCATATAGCGTATCAACTTGTGTTTTGAAAATACTCTGATTTATAAAAAAAATTTAAATTCTACTGCGTACTATTTTTTCAACAATTGGTATTAGAGCCAGGTTTTTACATAAATTTAGGAGTTTGTGACCATGCTATTTGTGTAAATTATGTGATCTTGATCTCTTCTATGCTTGAATTTAATTTTATAAAGAGTTGGCACTCTAGGTTTCTATATAATCTTATATGTTGTCATAGATTATATGGTGAATGCTTATTAATTAATTATGGTTGATTCAATTATTATTTAATTATTAATTAATTAATTAATACCGTTTGTGGTTCCTTAGAGGTTAGAATGTATATCTAGGCTTTTCATGTAATTAGATGGTAGACTATTATCTTCGTCTAGGAATTATTATTTAATTTTAAATTTGTAAGAATTTTGTAATTAAATCATCATTCGGAGAAGACGCATCTAGAAGACGGATGATGGCTTTCCTAGATATTTCCTGAGTCTCTAATTTTATGTTTTGAATTGTTAAAAATAAAATTGATGAATTGCATTAAAAATTATATTTTCTAGAAATAGTGATTTTTGCTCGGTCGGCATGCCGAACCCTCCAATTCGGTAGGCTGATGGTTGCAAATCGGCAAGTTAGACGTGAGGTTCGACAGGCCATCAGCGGGGCAGAAATCAAGTGGCTATGGCGGCAGGCCAAACTTCGGGTACGACAGGCCAATTAGTCATGAACTGGCAAGCCGATCTATGAAGATCGGCAGACCAATGGGTCATGACCGGTTACCAGAAGAGAGCTAGAAATTTTTCTAGAAAAAGTACAGTTTTAATTTTATTTTTGGGACAATTCTGAGAAACATTAAAATATGGATATGACTAGAAATTTAAAGTATTCAATTCATATAGGGATTGAAGACTTGAAGATGGGCATTATATGAAGAAGGATATAGCTTGAGGATTAAGAAAGAAGAATTGAAAAAATGTTTCGATTATTCTCTTGTAATATTTGTTTTCTATTCTCTAGGGTGAAACTATAATATTACGATTATTTATTATTATGTTGCTTGTAGCTTTGCTTGATTGCTTTGCTTGTCTGTATTATAATATGATTTGATGTGTATATTGATAACACACCATATAGAATAGGGAGTGCTGCTCATTTAAAATTGTTCATGCATGTCTTTTAAAATAAAACCTTGATTTCAAAAGATTGAGTGGGAAAAGGTTTTCGAAGAAAGGACCAAAGGCCTCCATCATTGGTCCATAGGAAGAACATGGTGGTCCTGACCCCTAGGAAGGGATTTCAATCATGTACTAGATTGGATCTCTAAGAGGATAAGAAATTTTAGCATGATTTATGGATGCACACTGTTGCAAAAAATCTGCAAGTGCATAGAATCATAGACAAGTAATAAAGAGTGAGTAGAGTATCGTTCCCACGAGAATTACATTAATCTAGCTAAGTACCAAAATTGGTTAACTCTAAAATTATTTGAACAATCAAATAAAAAATAGAAAAATAACAAAACAAAAAAATATAAATGAACATCTAAACAATAAAAAACTAGGGCATCCGATTTTACCTAAGTTAACCCTATTCGAATTATCGAATTTAATCAACTGATGTTTACTCTTATGCCGATAACAAATTTCTCTTAGGTAGTCATTAATCTTTCTCAAGCATTAATAATTTATCCTAGTTAGCAAATTTTCTATATCTCTATGGAAACTCTATACTTACCAAGAATCATTCAAAACAAGAAATTCATAGTGTTACACAAGTCTCATAGATATCTCTATCCTATGATGATCTCATGGTATTCAATCATTGTCTAATTTAGTTATCGCTTCTCAGCCTCAAATTAAATCACAAATCATGCAGAAGGTGTGCAAACTTTTACAAGCATCAAGATTAGATTAAACACTCAGCATAGATAATGAACAAACATCGAATTGAATTAAATTAAATAAAAGTGAACATTCACAATCTAACTACATTGTAGCCCAAGAAAAAGGGAAATTAGTTCCTAATAAAACCAAAAACAATCCTAAATAATGTCTTAAACATGATGATTAAAGGAAAAGAACTATGTTTGGATGAGAAGATGATTTCCGTCTTGGGTTGCATTGTTCTTCTTCTCTAAAGCAGTGAGTTCTCTCCTCTTGTTTGTAGTTTTTCCCTGTTAAATTCATGCTCCAACCCTTCATAATGTTCTATTTATAAGCTAGGGTTTGAAAGGGCAATTTTGGAATGAAATTACACTAGAATTTGAATTGGGATAGCAATGATGCCTAAGCTCGATTTTCTGATGCTTAGGCTTCGTAATGGCTCCTAGGCACTAGGATTGTAGCGCTTGGGTGCTACAAAGGCCTATAGAGATTTTTTGAACTAGCACCTAGGCATTATTACTGGGAAGCCTAGGCTTCAAAGTAACACCTAGGCGCCAGGATTGTAGCGCCTAGGCGCCACACTGGTCCTTCCAAATGGCGCCTAGGCGATATGCTCTCGGGTTTTTTGTGTGAGACTTCATCTACAAGAGTGCCTAGGCACCTATAAGCTGGCGTATAGGCTCCATTTTCTCCTCGAGTCTAGTTTCGCTCATTTTCGATCCGTTTTGCTCCGCACTTTGCCAATATGCATCTTTTTCCTCAAAACCTACAAAAGAACATAAAACACTATCAAATTCTTATAAATTGCTCAAAACTAACGTAAATATTAAGTGAAAATCATCTAATTAATTAGCCTAAAACTAACTTATCAAATACCCCTAAACTTAAGATTTTGCTAGTCCTCGAGCAAAAGACACAAACGAAAAAAACAAAGAACAAGACAAAAAGACGGGACTGTCACAAACACACGATATAGTTCGAGCATCAATTTAATTTTTCATCATACTTGGCCTCAAAGATTGCATAAAGTTTATGACTCAAAGGAAACTCTAACCATTGTGATCATGGAAAAAAAATCAATTTAAATCTCAAGTTTACCATACTTATAATTCCTTGAGTGTGTGTGTATGATGCCTCTAGCACTTACGTACCTTCACTCGGATTATCTTATGTTAACAAGCTTATTATGAAAGATCTCTAGATTAGTAAAATTTATGAACTCCATAGGCCTATCTTTGAAACCCACTCTCCACTAATGTAGACTATCGCAACATCAAAGATTATTAGGACTATATTCGGCTTGTAATGTGTGGCTAAGGTAAATAAGAGAGATAAATGATATAATGTGGCTCAAAATTCACCCATAAACACACAATTTGTCTCAGGATCTCATGAGAACATCATTTCTTCTTTTTAAGTAGACCCCCAAACTTATGTTGCACTTTCAGTACACCCCCAAACTTATGTTGCACTCTCTTTGTCATTCATATTTATTTTTTGTATGTTTTTTTTTCTTTTTCTTTTTTTTTATTTTTTTCTTTTCTTCTTTTTTTTTCTTTTTTTATTTTCTTTTTTTTTTTTTTTTTGTTTTACAATGAATAAACATGAATACATACTCCCTTGATAACAATATTCAAAACTCCACCCATGAATGAATAATAGGAAAACATATTTCCTTGATAAGTTCTTCAAAACTCTACCCATCCTCTCGTAATGCCAACTACCTTCAAATAATTTCCTTAACAAACTAGTCATATTTATGGGTGAGGGACTAAGTAGGATAAAATATTCAAAGGCTAGGTTGATTATGTGGGTAACAAAGAAAATGGCTACTAAGGCTCAACGGGGTAAGTAGTGATTAAATGATGTCAATGGTAGGCTTGAAAGGCTCAAACAGTCCAAAAATGGCCTAAATCATATCCCTAATATTGTGTAGCCTAGGATTTTACCTTGAGTGGCTATCAAATAGGTTCTAGCGTTCACTTGAGATCAAAATATATCACTTAATTAACATAAAATTCCTCTAAGTGTAGACTACTTAAGTGATCAAGGCGTGAGTGCTTAAAGTGCTCAAAGAATCATAGCATGGCAAACAAATCACAAGAAAAACAAGGACAGACCAACAATAATTATTATCCCCTAAAAGTCATATTCAATTTCAACCATCATCTTATCATTGGCCTCCTATGATTCAAGTTAAACAGTGCTCAAACGACATAACTTTACTATCCTAATTATTATCAAATGTAAAGAAAAAAAAAACCTAAACTAAAATCTAATTAAACCATAATGACTGATTGACACAAAAAAAAAATAAAGCAACACACCACCCCCAAACTTGAACAATATATTGTCCTCCATGTAAAAAGAAAACAAAAATGAGAAAGGAAAGAACACTCCCTAAGCTGAAGGTTGCGGTAGCCTATTCCTCCTTGTCCTTATTCTCTTCATTATCTCAATTGAAAGCAGAGACTGTGGGAAAGTTGTCCAAGTATATGTTTAGATGCATGGCCATGTGGTTCATCATCTGTGCCAGGTTGCAAATATGGTTTCAGTTTCTGAATTTTTTTTTCTTTTTAGCAAGCTGAGCGCCTTGATGTCCCCCAAAAACCTAGAATCGCCATAAACAAGACTTAAATCATGATTAAGTTGCAAAATAGACTAAAACTAAAAGAAACAACTAAGAAACTAAATAATATGATGCAAAACTAAAATAGAAAATGATAGAGAGCTTGGGTTGCCTCCCAAGAAGCGCTTGTTTTATAGTCATCAAACTGACTCTTAGAGAAGTGCTCGTCAAAGAGTGGCTTTTGCCCATAGTAAGTGTCAAATAACAGTATATACGGGTCTTGGTTATAGATGCCCTCAAGCTTGGTAAGATTTAGAAGTGATTCACACATAGCACCAACAACAGATGTCTTTAAATGATGTGCTTTTGATGGGAACTTCATTATTGGCTCGAGCTTGAATAAGGTGAGATGTTATGGTGGTGATGTCCATGGCCAACTCG
Source organism: Artocarpus heterophyllus (assembly GCA_025403435.1). Classification (NCBI taxonomy): domain Eukaryota; kingdom Viridiplantae; phylum Streptophyta; class Magnoliopsida; order Rosales; family Moraceae; genus Artocarpus; species Artocarpus heterophyllus. The sequence goes on from CM046347.1 coordinate 34,442,550, forward strand.
AATCGGTTGGTGATCTATATATTGGAACCATTGATGAGCTTAAATCAATGGTCTTATGTACTTCTATATCTTCCAACGACCCTCGTGGCTTCTCCTCATATAGGAATTCCTCTAATAACCCTTCTGCTCTTCCTTTTCCTTTTGGCTATCCATTAGCATGTTTGTGATTTAGTCTTCACAAAAGTCATAGTTTTGGATAGACTCCTCTTGATTTAGCAAGTGTAGATCATTGTTGATCGAGCAAGAGCCTAACTCAGCAAATGGTTGAGCTAACACAACTTTAAAGGGTTCTTGTTCTTCATCTTGAGGTTCTATTTCTTCTAGAGACTCAAATCCTTGAGGTTTCACACAATCGTCATCAAACAAAACCACATCCTTTATCGTTTTATGGTCACCACAAGACTTTGATATTGTAATGCCCTTCTCTAGAATGACTCTCTAAATTTGTACTCTTTAAATGGATTTGTTCATCAAGATATTGCCTAGAGTTGGAAATTTCATGACTTCCTTCAAGAGTGGCCTTTAGACTGTCTAAAGCAACTTCCAAAGCTGTCTTCTCTTCTTGATATTGGCTACAAGACTGTTCCATCATGTTGGGGTGGATATTCCATGAAAGATTTCGATTCTTCTCCTAGTAGGAATTACGCATTGAAGAATTCAAATGCCAATGATGATTAAAGGCTGCCATATCCTCTAATAAGTAGTAAGCTTCATCAATGGTTCTTGAAAAGAAAGAATGACCATCGAAAACTACACCTTTTTCCACCCAATCTCTAGCTTCAAAATGCAATCCTTCAATAAATATTTGGAGGAGAACCCACTTTGGCAAGTTGTGATGTGGGTACCACTCAAGCATATCTTTGAATCGCTCCCAAGCTGCATAAAATGGTTCCATATGTTGTTGGGCAAAACTTGCAAGGATATTTTGATGAAAAATCATGAAGTTCCTTGGGAAACAAATGACTTAAAAGAAAAAAATTAGAACAAATAAAAACAAAATAAAAAATATATTCAAAGTAATTCTAGAGCTAATTGGTATCAATATTAACTAAATTAAACAACAATCCCTAGCAACGGTGCCAAAAACTTGTTGCAAAAAATCTGAAGTGCACAAAATCGTAGACAAGTAATAAAGAGTGAGTAGAGTATCGTTCCCACAAGGATTGCGTTAACCTAGCTAAGTACCGAAATTGGTTAACTCTAAAATTATTTGAACAATCAAACATAAAATAGAAAAATAACAAAACAAAAAAAAATATAAATGAAAATCTAAACAATAAAAGACTAGGGCATCTGATTTAACCTAAATTAATCCTAGTCAAATTATCTAATTCAATTAATTGATATTTACTCCTATGCCGATAACGAATTTCTCTTAGGTAGTCATTAATCTTTCTCAAGCATTAATAATTTATCTCAGTTAGCAAATTTCTTACATCTCTGTGGAAACTCTAAACTTACCAATAATCATTAAGAACAAGAAATTCATAGTGTTATACAAGTTTCATAGATATCTCTATTTATGATGATGTCATGGCATTTAATCATGGTTAATTTAGTTATCACTTCTCAGCCTCAAATTAAATCACAAATCATGCAAAAGGTGCGCAAACTTTTAAAAGCATTAAGATTAGATTAAACACTCAGTATAGGTAATGAACAAACATCAAATTGAATTAAATTAAATAAAAGTGAGCATTCATAATCCGACTATATTGTAGCCCCAGAAAAAGGAAAATTAGTTCCTAATGAAACCAAAAACAATCCTAAATAATGTCTTAAACATGATGATTGAAGAAAAAGAACTGTGTTTGGATCTGAAGATGATTTCTGTCTCCAGGTTGCACCGTTCTTCTTCTCCAAAGCAATGAGTTCTCTCCTCTTGTCTATAGTTTTTCCTTGTTAAAATTCGTGCTTCAACCCTTCATAATGTTCTATTTATAGGCTAAGGTTTGAACGGACAATTTTGGAATGAAATTACACTGGAATTTGAATTGGGATCGCATTGGTGCTTAGGCTTGATTTTTTGGCGCCTAGGCTTCGTAATGGTGCTTAGGCGTTAGGATTGTAGCGCCTAGGCACTACAGAGGTCTGTAGAGATATTTTTGAATTAGCACCTAGGCCTTGTTACTGTGGCGCCTAGGCTTCAAAGCAGTGTCTAGGCGCCAGGATTATAATGCCTAGGCACCACACTAGTCCTTCCAAATGGCGCCTAGGCGCCCAAATTATGACACTTAGGTGCTATGCTCTCAAGTTTTCTGTGTTAGACTTCATCTGCAAGAGAGCCTAGGCGCCCATAAGCTGGCATCTAGGCTCCATTTTGTCCCCAAGTCTAGTTTCGCTCATTTTTTGGTCCGTTTTGCCCCACACTTTGCCAATATGCATCTTTTTCCTCAAAACCTACAAAAGAACATAAAACACTATCAAATTCTTATAAATTGCTCAAAACTGACGAAAATATTAAGTAAAAATCATAAAATTAATTAGCCTAAAACTAACGTATCACACACCCCTAGGTGGTGATTATAAATCATGAATAAAATATTAAAACAATGGTTATACATGTTGGAAAAAGAGTACGCAATGGAATTTTAAAAATTTTACATCAGAGTATTTTCCACAACACAAGTTTGACATGCTATATGCATAAATTAACTAGATCTTACAAACCTTTAAATGCCGAAGAACTCCCATAATCCGTGAAGAGAAGTAATGTTCTAGAAGAGCCTCAACAACTGGTCTTCTTTGCTATTCTCTATCCACGACCAGAGTAAGTGTGGACTCATATGTATAGCTCTTCCACTAGGTAACTCTCCTTCCAACCAATCGAGAAAACCCAAAGCAACTGTTTGTGATTTGTGAACAAAAGCTCTCAAGGAGTTTTCAGATTCTTACTAGCAGAGTATCACTCTTAATCTCTCAATTGATCTTTGTAACTCTTAAGACTTACTCCCTATTTACAGAGGTTGGTCCTAGGGTCAGTCCTTATCAGATTAGGTCTCAAAAAATCGAAACAGAATCAAGTTCAGATCAATATCTGATAAGATCTGCATGGAAACGGGTAATCTTATCCTTCGCTTGTCGATAGGCTGAACAGGCCCCATCGATAGGCGAAACACGTGGATCGACAGGCCAAACTATCGATAAAAAATCTCCGCGAATCTTTTATTTTTCACCCAAGAATCTATAGGATAAAGTCTCAGTTTTAATTCAAATAACCCAATAGAGAAGTTATCTAATCAAAACAACTTTATCTAGATAATCTCTAAGAAAATAAATGAATTCCCAATAATTCTACAAGTTTATCTTGATCTAATTTATCCAAAATCAAGTCAACCGATAAGCAAACAAGAATTATCTGATCCTTATAATTCAACAAGTTTATCTTGAATTAATTTTTATTCAACCGATAAACAGACATGAATTATTTAATTCTTTCAAATTTTAACCAATCTAATAAATCCAACATAAGTTACCAATTATTGGAAAAGCACGTCGTGTCGTTACATGATATTGTGAGCTAGCAAATTGGACCAAATGGAGCTATATAGTTCAAGCTCCCGATAATTATGAAATCCAATATCCCAGGTATACATTTCATAATTATCAACTCCAACGCTACTCCACTAAAAGCTTGGAGTTGCACTCTCAAACTATATAGAATTACGAAGCTCGTATAGCTAAGTCTCCATGACATATCATAGTGTGTCGTATCCCTATATGATAATCCATAATCGGCTTAAGGACAAGTTCGTCTTACCTTCCTAATTATTTTTATCTTACATTCCATTATCTCACCATCAGAAAACTTACCATCCAAAGATAGTATACTATTCGGTTACACCTATGTATCCAAATGATTAAGCGCTCTAGTTTTCCAATTACAGGATAACGCATATAAGAGGATATCACTACTCCTAAAGATGAGCTATGGATTCCATATCTATGAATAACAGGTCTACGCCATCAAGAGTCATGCCTCCAACGTACTGACATGCATACCACTATAAAGATGTGGGTGTTACCCTTTGGTACATCAAAAGACATAAGTCAAGACAACGAGCCCACTATTCATCCCAGGATTAAGATACAACACAAATGATTGTCTAAAGTGAATCGATTTGCCGAGACAGAATTATTAATCCAAATCAATTCACTTTATGTCCTAATCCAACACATTGTCACCTAGGACAACATGCCAATGTTTCTATTCACGGAGTCCACCTTCGATGGTCAAGACAAACCATCTCCTAAAAGGGATATAGACAACATAACAATCTTTGCATGAATAAAGAGCCCAACTTTATTCCCTCGATTACGGATCTTATGATTTAGACAATCACCTTAAGAATTGTGTCTTCCTCATAATCCTTCTATCATATGCCCAATTTTTAAGGTTTAGACCGACAGTCTCAGACTTTTGTTTGCTTAACATACATTCAACAAATATGAACGTAAAGAGGACAAGATTTGGTATATAAATAATATATAAATTCTTATTGATAAAAATGTCTCCAAAAACTTATTACATTTTTACTTCTTAGGGCATACATGTCCAACAATCTCCCACTTGCACTAAGTGAGTAAATACGACAAATCTCGCATCCCCATAGCTTCCACATGCTTCTCAAAGACTCTCCTAGTAAGGGTCTTCATATATGGATCAGCTAAATTGTCATCTGACGTGATCTTGCACACTGTGACATGCCCGCCCTCAATGAAGTCCTTTATCACATGATACTTCCGATCAACATACTTACTCTTCTTATGAAATCTTCGTTCCTTAGCATTAGCTACTGCTGCACTATGATCACAGTACAGTGATGCTGCCTTATACATACCAGGAACTATCTTAAGATCCCCAAGGAACTTGCGGAGCCACATTGCTTCTTTCAAAGCATCACTAGCTGCCACATACTCGGTCTCCATCATTGAATCTAAAGTGCAATCTTACTTGGCACTTCTCTAACTGATGGCACCGCCGCTCAGAGTAAACACAAAACCCAAAGTCGATTTTCTAGAATCCAGACAAGATTAAAAATCCAAGTTAGTGTATCCTAGAGGAGTCAAGTCCTCACCTGAATACACAAGCATATACCCTCGAGTCCTTATTAGGTACTTGAAAATATGCTTTATCGTAACCTAATGGTTTGGTCCTAGATCAGCCTGAAATCGACTTACAATCCTAATCGCATAACTAATATCCCGTCGTGTGCAAAGCATGACATACATGAGACTACCCACTGCTGAAGCATAAGGCACATTCTTTATGTATTCTCTTTCTTCATAAGACTTTGGAGAGTCTTTCTTAGAAAGAGTAATTCCAGACCTAGATGGTTGCCCACCTTTCTTGGAATCCTGCATTGCAAACCTCTTGAAACTTTTATCTATGTAGCCGGCCTGCGATAAAGCTATCATTTTGTTCTTCCTATCCCGAAAGATCTAGATACCTAAAATAAAATTAGCCTCACCCAAGTCTTTCATGTCAAACTACTTGGTCAACCATAATTTGACCGATGACAACGCCCCAACGTCATTGCCAATAAGAAGTATGTCATCTACATAGAGCAGTAGAAAAACCACATTCTCATCCTTTATGTATTTGTAAACACATGGTTCATCCACATTTTATGAGAACCCATAAGTCCTGATCACCTGATCAAATCTTATGTTCCAAGAACAAGAAGCCTGCTTAAGTCCATAAATTGACTTTAGTAGCCTACAAACCCTATCCTTTTGACCCATGATCTTGAACCCATCTGGTTGTTTCATATAAATGGACTCATCAAGATAGCCATTCAGAAAAGCCGTCTTGACATCCATCTGCCAAATCTCGTAGTCGAGAGCGGCAGCTGTGGACAAGAGAATCCGAATGGACTCAAGCATGGCTACAGGCAAAAAGGTTTCCTCATAATCAATTCCTTCCTTTTGCATATAACCCTTAGCTACCAGTCTAGCCTTAAAGGTTTCGACCTTTTCATCTACACCTCTTTTCCTCTTGTAGATCCACTTACACCCTATGGGTTTTACCCCTTCGGGAAGATCCACAAGCTCCCAAACCTGATTAGTCTCCATAGACTTCATCTCAATGTTCACGGCCTCTGTCTAGAGTTTTGAATCAACATCCTCCATAGCTTCTATGTAAGTATAAGGATCACTGTCATGTTCATCCGGTTCAGCCAAAAAGATTTCCCCATTGAACATATACCTTTCAGGTGGACACCCGATCCTCCCACTACGTCGAAGCACCTTAGGTTGTTGTTTAGGTTTGTTTGGTTTTTCTACACTGATCGGAACTGTTTCGTTTGAAACCTCTAGAGTGATCGGATCACTCCTTAACTCCTTAAGCACCATTTTGCTTTGAGGTATAAAGTCGTCCATGTAACTCTCCTCAAGGAAAGTTGCATTAGTTGAAACCACGACTTTATTTTCCTTTAGGTTATAGAAATAACCCCCTTTAGTCCCTTTTGGATATCCTACAAACACACAAACTTTTGAACGTGCTTCCAACTTATTCGGATCCTTAAACAGGACATGAGCTGGACATCCCCATATGCGAATATGGTTTAAGGATGTCTTCCTACCCGTCCACAACTCGTGAGGAGTTTTAGGGACCGATTTTGAAGGCATATTGTTCAAAAGATAACATGCGTTTTGTAGTGCATATCCCCAAAAGGATAAAGGCAATGATGAATAACTCATCGTAGACCTAATCATATCCAACAAAGTCCTATTTTTTCTCTTTGCTACGCCATTCTGCTGCGGAATGCCCGACGCAGTCAAATGGAATAAAATCTCATTCTCTAATAAGTGTTCCAAGAACTCATCAGAAAGGTATTCTCTACCTCGATCGGATCGAAGTGCCTTTATGAGTCTACCCAATTACTTTTTCACTTCAGCCCGAAACTCCCTAACTTGTCAAAAGTTTCGCTTTTATGATGCATTAGGTACACATACCCATATCTTGAGTAATCGTCAAGATGCTTCGAAAGAAGCAGTGTGGCAGCCAGTATGCTTCGAAAGATGCACTTTCGATTAAACAATGGAGGCCGAGTATGTGGCAGCCAGTGATGCTTCGAAAGAAGCAATGTAGCTCCGTAAGTTCCTTGGAGATCTTGAGGTAGTTCCTGGTATGGATAAGGCGATATCACTGTACTGTGATAATAGTGCAGCGGTGGCTAATGCTAAGGAACCAAGATTTCAATAAGAGTAAGCATATTGTTGATAAGTATCATGTGATAAAGGACTTCATCGAGGACGAGCATGTCACGGTGTGCAAAATCTCGTCAGAGGACAATTTGGTTGATCCATTCACGAAGACATGTACTGGGAAAGTCTTCGAGAGGCATGTGGAAGCTATGCGGATGTGAGATTTGTCATATTTACTCACTTAGTGCAAATGGGAGATTGCTAAACGTGTATGCCCTAAGGAGTAAAAATGTAATATGTTTTTGGAGACATTTTTATCAATAAAGAATTTATTTATTATTTATATACCGAATCTTATCCTCTTTATGTTCATATTTGTTGAATGTATATTAAGCAAACAAAAGTCTGCGACTGTCGGTCTAAACCTTTAAGAATTGGGCATATGATAGACAGATTATGCGGAAGACACGATTCTTAAGGTGACGGTCTAAATCATAAGATCGACAATCGAAGGAATAAAGTTAGGCACTTTATTCACGTAAAGTTTGTTATGTTGTCTATATCCCTATTGGGGATGGTTTGTCTTGACCATTGATGGTGGACTCCGTAAATAGAAACATTGGCACATTGTCATAGGTGATGATGTGTTGGATCGGGACATAAAGTAAATTCATTTAGATTAATAATTCTGTCTTGGTAAATCAATTCACTTTAGACAATTATTTGTATTGTATCTTAATCCTGATATGAATAGTGGGCCCGTTATCTTGACTTGTACCTTTTGATGTATCAAAGGGTGACACCTACATTTTAATAGTGGTATATATGCCGATACATTGGAGGCATGACTCATGATAGCACAGTGTTGTTATTCATAGATATGGAATCCATATCTCCTCTTTAAAAGTAATGATATCCTCGTAAATGCATTATCCTGTAATGGAAAAACTGGGATGGATTTTCATGTTTTCCTTCTTCATCTTTTTCAACATAAGTTTGTGCCTCTATGGTACTTGATTGTCCTTCCTTTTCAGTTCTAGTTGGTTATGCCATGAAGTGGAAAGAAGGTTCTTCATCACTTGTGTCTTCTTCTGATGCTGATTCTTCCTCTAATGTCCGTTGTGAGAGTTTGCCATTCTCCTCAAAGTCTTCTTTAGAGCTGGTTGTTATCTGAGGGAGATTATAGAGGCATTGTTCTTGTATAATTTGGGACAGAGGATTGGTAGTCTTTTGGACCATGAGCTAGTCTTTAGACTTTTCTTTTAGTGGTGTTTTGACTAGGAAGATCTTGGTTGGGGTGTAGGTTCATTTGGTTCAGCTTCTAGTATAGCTTTGGCTTTTGCTTTCCTTTCCTTCATCTTTTCCCCTTCATCTAATATTTTTCTTAAAATGAAGGATAGATGTTGATCCTATTGTCGAAGTGGATTGGATCAACGGCTGTGGTTCCTTTCCCATGGTTGTGAACCTCCAAAGTGTTGCGTTTAGTGATGCTATAGACTTTGATTGTTCTTGGATTTGCCTCTTCAGGATGACATACTACTCTTTAAGACTTTTTACTTTTAGAAAAGGAAAATCTTTCTCATAGTCTGCAGGATTTATCATATAGACTTGGGTGATAGGTTAGCTCTGTTTAGGAATAGTGAAGTGTTCTCTATGATTTTCCATCCATTTTTGGGCTTGTTTGTAATATGGTCATACTGGAAGAGTTGAAGGAGTTGGTGGATTTGGTGGAGGTGTTTGAGGAGGATTATATGATCCTATGGAACTTGCAAGTGGTTGGCCAAAATGCTCTGGGGCTAAGTATTTGACTATGTAATCAAACTTGATTGATGGCTAGTCAAGAAGTCCAACTCCTTTGTCTTTTTTTGCAAGACGTTGTTTAAGCTTGTGTCCTAAGCTTTGTCTTTTGCTTCTTTGGACATACCCTCATCATCTTTCAAACAGTCTGGACAGCTACATGCATCCTAGTAATAGTGTCCTTTGGATGATTTAAAGGCTTAGTTTGGATTGCCTTGATCATCAAAGGATATTATCTCTGCTGCTACAAGAAGAGTGATACTAGTCATCATGTATTGGGTAGTAAAATAGTTAGGACGCAAGACCTCCTTCCTGTCAAATGTCATTTTCGTGCTGCCATTTTCCAAAGTTTCATACTTTGGCTCTTTCATCTAAATTATGGGCTATAGTTGATGCATCTTTTCATAGTTAATGATCCACAAACTTGGCAATAACTTTTTTAATTCCTCCGTGGAGATTTGCCTCAGGATGTTAGTGCACGTTAGGACTTGATTTGAATCTACCTTGATCATCAAAGCCTCCAATGATGTTGGTAGAGCCAAATCTAGGGCATGATCTTGAAGCCTGTATGCCATCTGGTAATGGAGAGTGGATTTAATGGAGTTTGGATATTGGTCTACACACACTATTTGGATATGGACTTTCAGGGCATCTAGAAGCCTATTATCCATTAAAACCATATTACATTTAGAGAACAATGTAATAATTATGGTCTCTAAATTTAACGTGGTCTTTATGGTAGCTATGTTGGCTTGTTAGTACTATTTGGATATTGGTCTACACACACTATTTGGATATGGACTTTTAGGGCATCTAGAAGCCTATTATCCATCAGAGCCATATTAAAATTAGAGAACAACGTAATAATTACGGTCTCTGCATTTAACGTGGTCTTTATGGTAGCTATGTTGGCTTATTGGTACTTCCTCAATCCTGTATAGAGAAGGCCAATTTTGGCACATATGGGAAGACCCTTTCTAGTATGATAAGTGAGTGCTAGTCTTATAGCACCAAAATGGATGTAGGTATACCCTTGTGAAAGCCATTGAAGCCGGTAGTTGACACTGGCTAAAGTTTGAGGCCTGAATGTATTCTTTTAGGGCTTTATGAGAGGGACGGATGAGAGATTTTTTTGATCTAGTAGGAGGGTTTGTTGTTTTTGTGAAGGCATGGTAACGGTTTATGAGAGGGAGAGATTCAAAGTTTCTTTTGCTTTCATTTGGTAAGTAGAAAATTTTATAAAGATATTCTAAGCTTAGAGGATATAGATTTTCTAATTGAAAGAGTAAGAGGTAAAGGAAGGGAAGTAATAGGTGTTTCGGAAAGAGAACTAGAATTAGAATTGGAAGCCATATGCATGAATGAAAGAAAACCTAATAACAAGACAAAATGATGGCTTTGATATGACAAGAAAATCGATTTCAGAACTTGGAAATTATCTGACTCGTCTATCTCATGGCTCTTCATCAACAGTAACGAGAAATTTAGAATGAAAATGATTGAGGTTCTGGTTTGTACACTTTTTCAGGATAAAACGACAACCTCCTGTCCTTGAATTATACAAGTATTCGAAAGCAGATTCGGTTAGTGAAGTGAAAATCATAAATTTTTCTTTTATTAAGAGGAACACTCTATCTCAAAGTGATAACATGTCCACCCTTAAACTTGCAAACGATCATATCCTGGCAAAACACCAGAATCCATGATTCAATCTCATATATGGACGAAGTGGGGAAAGCAAGAAGATATCTTCCTCGTACAAAATGGAAGAAAAACTGTAATATTCATTATCCAATAACAAAAAAAAGGCCAGTAGTACAGATGACGAGTCAAATTGAATGACTATTTTACAAATATAAACCCAGTTTTGAATTCTGTAAATCACATCACAGCCCAAAACTGAAAAAAAGAAAAAATAAAAAATAAAAAATAAGAAAGGAAAGCTTAGTTCTGAGTTTTAGTTCCGGTCCTATAAACAAAAATTTTGAGCAAATTAACCAAAGAAGAAACTAATATACCGACCAAACGAAAGTGCATCTATAAGATGAACGGGCATAGTAAGGGAGAGAGTGCATCAAATTTAATAGCCCTCAAGACGCAGATCAGTAGTCTGATCGCAGTTGTATTTCCACTTCGCCACACTCAACATTTTGCAGTCGGAGAATCATATTCTGCTCAATTCTTCCACCTGACCAGACTATGCAGCTCTCCTGGGCTAGGCTGTTCTGTTTGGTTGGTTGGACTTTAGAAAGTGTGATTCCATCCGGGACACCCTTCAAATGCATCTTTAAGACTTTAAGAAATGGAGCAACGTCGATATCTGCTTCTCCCATCTTGTCATCGAAACTGAATGTGTCTTTGTCATATACACACTGCATATTGTTGAACAAAATTGTCAATGAGAGTTAAAAACCAACTCATGATGCCTTGTCCATAATGCTATAAGTAGGACTGCAGTAGTTTTATATTAAAGCCAGTATAGTGACACTCTAAATGAGATTCACCAATTCAATTCAAATGGAAAGCTCAGGAGTTGCTTGCTAGTACTTTCTAAATATGAAACGAAGGATTTTCTCAAGATGTTAAATAATAGATTTTAAAATATTTAAATAATTTTAGAAACAAGAGAGTGAAAAAACAATGCTAAGGGGCACCAATGTTGTTATGCACCACAAACTAATAAAAGGTAGGTCCCATAACATAGGTCCTACAAATGAGGCTCATCTTGTATCAGTTGTAGCCCTTAGCACCAACAGCGCCCCCAAGCATTTTTCAAAGTGTAATGTCTTACTAAACTAGGCTCGTAAACGTTGTAGACTGGATTTGGTATCAATACCATTAAGGAACCTCAAGTCTAGCAGACTCTTGTTGCATTTCAAATTAGCCTTATATGCATTGCCCACGAAATAAACTCCACAAACTCTGCTAGAAATATTTACCTACCTTAGGTGCTTTAAGTTTTTGAGAAAATTATTACACTAACATGGAATTAGAGCTAGGTTCTTAATTTAGACCCCTGTAGTACTTAAACTATCTAAAATTATCATCAAAGACTTGATGCATCTTTTATCTGTCCTGGGTAAACATGACAATTCCCATTTTGTATTCAGGAAAAAAAATATGAAGATATATCAAGATTTATAATAATACTTACAAGATGAATTGGAACATTTGAATCATAGACAGAGAGATTAAAACTCTCATTCCACTCAGGATTCACATTGCCCCTTATCACCCGAGTCTTGAGCTTCTGCAACAACACATCACATAACTTTCATTTGATTGAACCAAAAAAAAAAAAGATATATATGTGTATGTATGTGTATATATATATAGATATATATATATATATAAAATATAGTACCGACAAAGGAACCGAACCTGGTTACCCAATTTGAGAACAACATAAGGGTCGCTTGTTACGATGTCTCTAACAGCAAGATTGACTCCCCTCTGGATGTGAATCTTCAGAAAAACCATTATTATTTCTATGTTGTATCTATATTCTATAGAGTAGACAGAGAGAGGGAGAAAGAGAGACTTGAAAAGGGCTTCTAAAGCTGTTGATGAATCAATAATATTAACTCACAAAATGTTCTCTTTCTTGTTCTTGTCCTTAACCATTACGAACAGAAAGTTTGACCATTCACGCGTGGTTAAGAGATGTTTATTATGCGTTACGTATGTTGTGTTACAGTTGACATGGAAGCTTAGAGAAAAGGCGTGTAAGATATTGTGGGCGTATTATGTATATGTATACGTTTGACACGGTCATCGCAGTACTTGAAGCTTCTTCCCTCTCAAGTCTGAAACCAATAATTTGCGAATTTTTAGTCCTAACTTGCGACTCTTGCTACATTCTCAAAAATTATCTTTTAAAGTCTATTTTAGCCCCTAAATTTGTGGATGAATACTATTTTGATCCCCAACATTTAAAACGTACAAACCATGAAGTCATTACGGTTATTGATTTTTTTAATATAATTTCTCAAGTTTTTGGAAATATCAAAATATTGCATTAAACCCAAAACCAGCAAGTTGAGCCGCCATGTTGCGTGTTTGCTACATAGCCTACTACCAAGGCCTAAAGACGGCTCGTTCTCATCAATGCTTTGATCAAGACAGGATGAAAGAAAGCACGCGGACTCTATGATCTCAGAATTTTGTGATCATAAGTCATTTTCTTTAGGAATTTTTTAATATAATATTTTTTAGTATAATATTAAAACCAATGCTGAGAAATTATCCTACTAATAAAGTATTGTTTTGAGTCCTCATATTTTTATCAAAATATATAAAATATACACTTTTTATGATTTTGATTAAATCTAAAATTATAGACGTGCTATTGATAGTTTTATGATAAAGGCTTTTGGCAAGGCATAATTGGTTTTTACCTAATATTTTCATTGTATTTGATTCTTGGTTTAGAAAATTTTTTATCACTTGCAACCAAAAAAAAAAAAAAAACAGTTTTGTGCCTTCTAATGACCGTTTCTAATGCTTTACATAGCAGGGTATTTGACATGGTAGTTAGAACCTTTGATTAGAACTGTAAACAGTGTATCATATGAAAGCTTTACACTATAGCAACTTTTTTGCTTTTGTTATAGCATGTGAGAGTTTTATACTATTCCTAACTAAAAAGTTAGTTAGAACCAACTAATACTAAACAGGCTAGTTTAGAATGCTTTCTCAAGCTTAAAGAACCTACAGACAGGCTTGTCCTGCTGCGAGTGTTTGGAATCATTCTACGCCCCAAAACGACCAAACAAAATCTAAAGAAAATTATACACTCTTTGTGGACTAAAAGCAAAGAAATAACTAGTATTCCATTAGAGGAAAAGGTTTCAAAGCAGCTGCACTGCAGTGTTCTAAAAAGTAAGATATTCATAAATCCATAAAACTATGTTTTATGCTATAATTTAAAATAGATTTTTTTGTCTACAAACCCTTTGAAGTAGGAACATCAATCCACTGCAACTGAAGCTCAACTTCACCACACTCAACATTTCTCAACCTCAGAATCATGTCTTGAACAAGTTTTCCATTGGAGAAGACAATTCTGCTCTCTTCAGCAAGGCAATTCTTCATTGTGGGTTGTACTTTTGAAATTATGGTTCCATCTGGGAATCCCTGCAGACTCATCTTCAAGGCATTCAAGAATGGCCCAATCTCAAACTCTGCATCTCCCATTTTGTCATCAAAACTGAAGGTGTCCTTATCATACACAAACTGAAATAATGATCACATTCAATTATGTTAAATTTTGGTCATCCACAAAGAAATGACTAATTGACCATAGTCTGAAAGAGATCACATCTGTTGTCCCATTATTTGTCCTCTAATGTTATTTTAATAACTTATTTAATTGCTTAACGATTTTAAGCATTTAGAGGGTGTTTGGCTAAGGGTGATGTGAATCATAAACTCAGTTATGAATAGTGTAAAGCACTCACATGCTACAGTAAAAAGAAAAAGTTGCTACAGTGTAAAACTCTTACATGTTTCAGTAAAAACAGTTTCCACCACTAGCCAAACACCTTATTAGCATTCTTATATATGTCATATTCTTAAATTTAACATGATAAGACGAAACAGTATTGGAGAAACAATCTATAGGAAAGGAAATCGGGGACAACAAATCTGGATTCAGTTTGAACTAGAATAATAAAATAATAAATCTTACTAGCTTGATTGGAGTATTTGGATCTGAAACTGATAGAGTTAGAAGTTCATTCCACTCTGGATTCAAATTCTTGTTCACCACACGAGTCTTTAACTTCTGCAGGGCACAAATTCAGGAAAACCTGGGTAAAACTACAGATATATAATTCATATTCAAGTACTAGGATTTTTATTTATAACTTTACCTCACGCACTCGAATTCAATTGCAATCCTTAAGAACGACATCCAATAATTGTTGGGAATTAGATGCAATTTCACGATATTAAAATATATATATATTTTACTAGAAGCCTTTTTGGCCTTAATTTATGTGCTAATGGTCATTTTCAGACCATAATAGCTCACTAATGTCCTCTCCAGAACATCTTATATTCAAAACCAATTAGAATAAATTTATCCTTCAAAAAAGATATCATATTATATTGATGAAAGAATGAAACATGCCAATCACAAAACCAATGAAATGAATAAATTGAAAAAGCCATGAAACCCACCCATAATTCAGAAAAGATTATTTAAACAATTAAGAAATGAAAATCAGAAAAACGTGGTTTTTAGATAATTACCTGCGTGCCCAACATGAGAAGAACATAGGGATCGCTGCTTTTGGTGTCTCTGACAGCCAGATTCACTCCCCTTTTTACGTGAATTCTAACAAGTCCCAACCAATTCTCCATTAAAATTGCTTAATGATAAAGGATATTTTGTGTAACAAAATATTTACAAATAATAGCGTGAGTGAGAGATTTCTTATGATTTTATTATGAGGTTTTGGTTTTTCTTTGATCGTGAAACTGGTTTGACTTGAGCGCACAATACAGTTTGGCTGCGTGGTTTTTCGTTCAGTGCTTTGTTATTTATATCATACAAATGTTACATCAACGTTCACCATTCTTTTCTCAAGGGTTATAAATCATAATAATAATAATAATAATAATAATAATAATAATAATAACAATAATAAATAAATTAATTAATTAATTAATAAGTAAAAACACGCCTAATTTCTCAGGCTTTTTTCTTTATTCGAGGACATGCTTCTTCTTGCTTTTTTTTCTTTTTGAAAAAACCTAAAAGAATTTTATTCAAAGACTAATCAACCGTTTGGTTCGTTGGTTCAAATTATTTTAGTTTAAACTTTTCTGATTTAAACAGAAAAATCTAAACTGTGTAGTTTAAACAGTAATCCGAACTAGCATTTGAATATGTAGTTAAAGTATTAATTTAAATATGACATCCAATCTGAATTTGTGTTCAGGTGAGTACTAAACACTCTAGTTTGAAGCATGAAAAAATTATTTAAATTAATGAATAAATATAAAATATGTAAAAAGTAGTTATTTAATTAAAAATAATATAAAATAATAGTGTTAAATTATTGAAATCACTATTTAATATTGGTTTAAAATGTTGAAATGGAAGAGGATTTTAAACTCTAAGTTGAGTAGTTCAGCTCAATTTGAAATGTTAGTTTAGTTCGAATTAAATGTTTTATCAAACACCAATTTAAACTATGATTGTCGTTCGAAATGAGCCGAACAAGACTAAACTAGTCAAACAAATAGGGTGTAAGATGATCGTGAAGGGTCGATGACACCACATTTGAGAACTTGCTTGTTTTAAAACAACAATTTCATGCGCGCTTTAGTGCTTGTTTTCTTGGACAACTTCTCTAGCGCCAAGCGAAAAAAGTTACTCATTAGAGGATATATATTTTTAAACTGTTAGACTTGTAGAAAAAATAATTTTGATTAGATCTATGGTCCATTTAATTCTTAGGTTTAAGTGGAGAGTTTAAACAAAAGTTTAAATTTTTATGAAAAAAATACTGTAGAAAAATAGTTCAAAATGTAATTCAAACCAATCAAATAAACGTGCAAATAATTTTAAAAAATACAACATCAGTAAGAATTGTCAGTTTAATTCAAATTAAATGTTTTATTAAACACCAATTTAAACTATGATTGTTGATGCTTACCGCTGTCCGGCGTCGGATCAACACCCACGTGTGACTGAACGCCTTCTGACCTCCTCTTAAGCTTGCCCCTGGCCGGGAGTGAATACCTGCGAGAGGGATGATTCGAAGAAACGGGGTTAGTCAATAGACAAGGGTTCTCCAATGCTCAAGGCAAGTGTTGCTCGGCAGAGGTCGGCAGCTAATTAAGTGTGAAGAGGTTTCTCTCTCTAAAACGTCATAAATGCATCCTATTTATAGGCCACCAGCTGGATCGGGTGCAAGATGGGTTTTACCCATTACCCAGGTGCCATATCAATGTGTATCAAGCAATAAGTGACAAGTGTCGCGTCCATTGTCCAATGGATTGGACTCTATCGGACGGCAGCACGTTTGCCTGGTGTTGGCCTACAAGGATGGGTAGTGACGTATTATGATGAATAGCATGGCCTGGCCCGAGCTACTGTACATCCCCGAGGTGGCAGCCTTCTTGGGGGTGTGCCCTCAGATAAATGGAAGGCACCTCGGGAAGAAGCATGAGTCGTCGGGTCGAGTCGTCGGGTCGGGCGGTAGCCTATGTCTGCCGAACTGAGTTGCCGACCACCAAAGTTAGTGTCCTCGGTAGCGGCGTCGAGCTTACCCTCAACATTAGCCCCCCAGTTCACCTGGTCGGTGTTCAGCCGGGTGGACTATGCCAAGTGGGTGAGGTCGGCTCAAAGGAAGAAGGCCAAGCGACACTTAGGAGCGGGGTGAGGCGAAAAGACGCGCGGATCAGACGGGGGACGCATGTCGCGTCGTAGCCGTCTATGCGGCTGTCAGGCGTATTAATTGCGCCTTTTGGGTTTTTGCGCTTGAATTTCCCTCTTAAAATGGCTATAAATAGGGTCCCTCCCCTCCGTAATTTGCACTTCATTTTCAAAAAATTTACGAGCGAGAAATTTTGGCTGCCGAGCTCGAGTAATAGCCGAGGATTATATCAACCGAGCTACCAAGAACCTGAGCAGGTAATTTCCTGAGTGAAAATGAGTGATTTGTCCGACTCACAAAACGTGGAGGTTTCATGGTCGAAAAGTAACGGGGAGAGCAGTAGCTCTTCTTCTACTCAATCTGATGCCGAGGTGGCGTCCCAAAGACTGGAAGGGGCCAGGCGGCTGGAGCAGATCCTAAGGGTCGATTCCCAGACCATGCCCGAGCAAGAATTTTTAAATTTGCTGAGCGGGCATAAGCTTATCAGGCCGTCCAGAGAACAAGACCCTTATACTGGGGTGGCAACAACGGGCCATTCCCAAGTTTTTCCAAGGGAGAGGACCGAGTTTCAAACCCATGAGGATGCTCCGAGCACCTCTGGTCGGAATGCCGAGGTCCCCGTCCAAGTTGCAGGTGTGATTACAGTCGATGCCTCTGATGAGGAGCATGCAGCCGAGGATACGGGGGCAGAGCAACTAGAAATGGAGCAAGAGGTCTGGGCCACCCGCGTGCGAGGCGTTACAGCATATCGGATAAGCCGCCCTGGGCAAACCTCGGCGGTGGGTTATACAAGCGCGATCACGGAGTCGCGGTTAGAGGCCCTTCGCGACAAGTATGGCATCCCGGCCGATGTGAATCTTGTCGTCCCTGGAGAGGGAGATTCACCTTTAGAGGCGCCGGAGGGATTTATCACACTTTACGCCGAGTTCTTCAGGGCCGGGCTGCGTCTACCACTGCACCGTTTCCTTCGTCGAGCGCTTAATGACTTTAATGTGTGCCCGGCACAATTGAACCCGAACAGCTATAGGTCGCTAATCGCGATGTATATTTTGTGGAAGTACCACCGGAGTACTGAGATGCCGCTGGAGGCCTTCAAGCGAGTATTCAAGATGAAGAAGCTTCCTCGGCAGTCCGACTGGTACTACTTCACCGGCTTCAGAAAGGACTTTATTCTGGGCAACCCCGACTCGGACAAGTTGTGGAAGTACGAATGGTTTTACGTCGGGGGGAACTTTTTAGCCCGAGCAGGTGAAGCTGTCCCCGAGGATGAACAAGTGCCGGGGTCATTTGAGCTGGGGCACGTCTGGACCAAGCGCTCTTGGGCACTGAGCCACGTAATAGAGGCCATGGACGAACTGTTCGAAAAGCCCGAGTCGTCCAGACAACAGTCCTTTCTTCTGAGAAAGGACACTCTGTCCAGATACGGTTGGTTCAGAGAATCCAGCAGTCTTCCCCGAGCTAGGCGTCCTGCCCGAAAAACCGGGCAGGTTACTGTTGCCCGTCCGAGTGACGCGGATCTTCCAGGGCCAAGCACTTCCCAGTCCGGGTGGCCGACGAGGGAGCCTTCATCGTCCAGTACCGAGGACTCGTCCAGTGGCTCCCTCGATGCGGGGCCACCTGTAGCCGACGAGGACCTCCAGGGCGTGATTAGGCTCCCGTACCCGTCTGGCCAACTCCGGATCGGAGGTGAGCCCGGAACTTTATTTATAGTCGCCCTTTCCTCTTTTATTTCGCTCTTCGTTTAACTGAGATTTTCTTTGTGCAGAAATGACCGCACCGAGCTCCCGCGCTGGTAGGCTTACCCAGATGACAACACAGAGGAAGGGCAAGGGCAAGGGCAAGGCCGTTGAGGCCGGCAAAAAGCGTAAGCGGACGCCGGCACCTGAGCCCCCGACATGCACCGGGAAAACCTCCACATCAGTCCAAGCCCCACCGCCACCGCCAATAAGGACCTCGTCGGAGGTCAGCCGAGTAGACGAGGCGTCTAGAGGTTCTTCCGAGGACCACCAAAGAAGGCGCCCGAACTACCGCGGCATGCTCCTCGAATGCCTCAGAGA
Source organism: Artocarpus heterophyllus (assembly GCA_025403435.1). Lineage (NCBI taxonomy): Eukaryota > Viridiplantae > Streptophyta > Magnoliopsida > Rosales > Moraceae > Artocarpus > Artocarpus heterophyllus. The sequence goes on from CM046347.1 coordinate 34,461,943, forward strand.
CGTGGCTCCCCCGAATGACTTCTTTATGGACATTCGGGGTGAGGACTTCCAAGACTTGTGCAACATGGCGCTCCGAACGGTTGCCTCAGTAAGTATCCGAGCTGATCAATAGTTCAGGGGCTTGTAATAATATTGCCGAGGACTAACCCCTTGTCATTTTTCACAGCTGGGCGCCATGGTGCACATGGCGCACTCCATCGGGGTGAGGGAGATCCACAAGGAGCAAGAAAGGCACAAGAAGACCCTCCTGCTGAAGTTGGACTCCTACAGAGAGCTCAACGAGAAGAAGGGTGAACTAGATCGGGCCAAGGAGGAGGCCCAGAAAGCAAAGTCTGAGGCTGAGGACATGTTGAGGCAGCTCAAGGAGGCGGAGGATAAGGCCGCTTAGCAGGAAGAGAAAGCCGCTTGGCTAGAGGGTTGGCTAGCAACTCTACAGGCCGAGCACCACCGATTCGTAGCCGGGGTCCCCGATCAGCTGGCCGCTACGGTCGAGGAGTTTAAGACATCCCCCGAATATACCGATCTCTACTTCGATGGAATGGTGGACCTCCGCGACCATCTGATTGAAAAGCATCCCGAGGCGGCTGCATTCGACTGGTCGGTCATTGCCGAGCCAGGACCAGGGCGAGGCCGAGCAACAACGGGATGTTGAGGAGGAGGTCGTCGTCGTGGACGGTGATGACGACGGGGATGTGCAAGCTGCCGAGGGAGGCCAAGACGACAACGCAGTCGGGGACGAGACTCAGGCTGGTGATGAGACTCGGGCCGATTGATCCTCTGCTTTTCTCGCTTTTTGTAATTGGGCTTGGGAGGTGCCCGATTTTCTTGTACCTCCCTAATAAATAAAGTTAAAACTTTTTTATATTTTCCCGTTTTGCATCCACTTTTTCTTACGTGTAGTTTTATTTTTCATCCCACGTAATGTTTAAAGTTAGATACTTCTCGGAGGGTTCCCAGGCTGGGAGACAATTGACCGAGCAGAGGTAAAGGGTACAATTGTTCTCGGTTAACCCGAGTACCTCTGTCCTCAGTTAATCCGAGGACTTCTGTTCTCGGTCGTTCCGAGTAGTTACCGTTTCTGCTTAGTTATCCAAGCAAGTTTAGGTTTCTGGTCTCGGTCGGGCAGAATATAAACGGCGTATAGCTACCCTTACCTTGTTGCCACCCATAGACTTGTTGAAGTATAGGACTAATCGGGCACATAAATGTGCCGAGCAACTTAAGGGTGTCTGCATGACAGACATGATACATATACTGACTAGCCCCCCTGTCCAGTTTGACGAGGATGACTCCCTTGATGGGGAGTCAAAATCCTGTCTTCCGAGCTGGGGTTCTGGCGTCTTAGGCATAATCCTCCCTTAAAGACATTGCTCACGTGGAATGAGTTTAGGGAAGTTGTGCTCCATTAATGTAATATTTACATTGACTTTCCCAGGCCTACCCAGCTGGCCAAGTTACAAAAGAATCATGGCCAGAGATCAAAAAAGGAATCTGGCTCTGATTTCCGTTCTGTCTTCTTTTTTTTTCTCTTCTTTTTTCAGGAATAGAATCTTTTTAACAGCTCGGCATTCCATGGATGCTCGAGCTGATTCCCCTCCAAATCGACCAGCCTGTAAGTGCCTGATCGCACGACACCTTCGACTTTAAAAGGTCCTTCCCACTTTGGACCAAAGGACCCGAGACCAGGTTGTTGAACCGTGACCTTCTTCATTACTAAGTCACCAACCTTAAAGCTCCTCGGCTGAACCCGTTTGTTGTAATACCGAGCTACAAGCTGAAACCAGGCTGCATTACGAATGGATGCCCGGTTCCTTTTTTCTTCAAGTAGGTCGAGCTCGGTCATCATGAGCTTTTCATTCAGTACTTCTTCGTATTGCTCGACCCTCAAGCTCGGTAATCCAACCTCGGCTGGGATGACGGCTTCTGCCCCATAAACCAGGGAGAACGGTGTCTCGCCGGTTGCAGCTCGCGCAGTTGTTCGGTATGCCCAGAGCACTTGGGGTAGTTCGTCAATCCATGCGCCCTAAAGCCCCTCGAGTTTCTTCTTGAGATTGTCTTTGATTGTCTTGTTCACGGCCTCCACCTGGCCGTTACTATGCGGATAGCTCGGGGAAGAGTAGACTTTCTTAATGCCGAGCTTCTTGCACAGATGGCGTAGACCCGAGGAGTCAAACTGCTTAGCATTGTCGGTCACGATAGTGTGCGAGATTTCGAATCGACAGACGATGTTTTTCCATACGAAGTTGGTGCACTTAGCTTCAGTCATGTTGGTGCAAGGCTCAACTTCGATCCATTTTGTCAGATAGTCGATGGCGACGATACAATATCTAAATTGCGAACGAGCCGGAGGGAGTGGTCCGATCAAGTCAATGGCCCATTTTGCAAATGGTCACGCCAAAGTCACTGGATTTAGAGGCTCGGCGTGTGAACCTAGCATCCTAGCAAATTGCTGGCATTTGAAGCATTTCCGTGCAAAGCTCCCGCAGTCTTGCTGCATAGTAGGCCAGTAGTAGCCCTGCCGCAGGCATTTTTGGGCCAAGGAGCATCCACCGAAGTGATTGCCACAAAGGCCTTCATGAATCTCTTTCATTAAGTACTCGGCCTCCTGAGAATCCAAACATCTTAGGCATGGCGTCGTGTAGCCGCGTCGGTACAGCTTTTCCCCAATCATCGAATACCGGGTCGAGCTATTACGTATCCGACGTGCCTCTTCCCGGTCGTCGGGTAATTCGGCTAGGGTCAGGTATCGGATGATCGGGTCCATCCACGTGCATTTCAGTTCGGCTACCAGACTCATGACCTCCTTACTGATACTCGGTCCAGAGAGTCTTTCAATAGGAACGGACATCGGGTCTACTCCGCCTATCCCGGAGGCTAGTCGGGCAAGGACATCAGCTTCCACGTTCTCAGACCGGGGGATTTGCTTAAAAGTGTAGGACTTGAATTGTCCAAGCAACCGTTTCGCTTCTTTTAAATATGCCGTCATTGATTCTGCTCGGGCCTGGAATCCTCCTGTGACTTGCTGCACCACAAGCATTGAGTCACTATAGACGGTCAGCCAATCAACTCTGAGGTCTCGGGTAATTCGTAATCCGACGAGCAAAGCTTCATACTCCGCTTCGTTATTAGATGTTTTGAAGTCGAAACGAAGGGCATAAATGACCTTATATCCGTCGGGGCTTGTTAAAATCAAGCCTGCCCCCGATCCGTCGACGCAGGTTGAGCCATCGACGTGTAGTTTCCAGTTCAGCTCCAGGGAAAGGCCTTGCTCACTGCAGCCAGCTGAATCTGGCTCATCAACGGGTGATTTCTCCACTAAGGGAGCCACTTTTCCAGCCTCTGTAAACTCGGCAAGGAAATTCGCTAAGACTTGAGCTTTTATCGCTGTTCTCGGCACAAAATGTATATCATACTGGCCTAATTCGACCGACCACTTGGCCATCCGACCTGATATTTCTGGGCTCTGTAAAACTTGCCGGAGAGGAAACTTGGTCGGGATCTTGACAGTATGGCCTTGGTAATACGGCCGCAGCTTCCAGACCGATGTTATTAGGGCAAAGGCCAGCTTCTCCAACGATGAATAGCGCTCCTCGGCACCTTGGAACGCGTGGCTGGTATAGTAAACGGGTCTCTGGATCCCGTTTTCATCTCGGATCAACACCGAGTTGACTGCCTTCTCCGAGACGGCTAAATAGGCAGTTAGAATCTCACTGGGCAAAGGTTTGGACAGGAACGGGGGTGTGGCTAGGTAAATTTTTAAGCCTTGGAAAGCATCCTTACACTCCCTGCTCCACTCAAACCTCCCCTTAAGTGCCTTGAAGAAAGGGTGACACTTGTCGGTAGCCCGGGAGACAAATCTTGATAGGACGGCCACCATGCCAGTAAGCCTTTGCACGTCTTTCACTGTCCGAGGAGAATGCATGTCTATGATTGCCTGGGCCTTTGCCGGGTTCACTTTAATTCCTCGTCGGTTAACCAAAAATCTGAGGAATTTGCCAGAGCCGACGTCAAAAGCGCATTTTGCTAGGTTGAGTTTCATCCCATACTCCCGGAGAATGTCAAAGCTAGCTCTGAGGTCGGCTATGTGGTCCTTCGCTTGGACAGATTTTACTAACATGTCGTCCACGTAGACCTCCATAGTTTTCCCGATCAGCCGAGCGAACATTTTGTTGACGAGGCGTTGATAGGTAGCTCCGGCGTTCTTGAGACCAAATGGCATTACAACGTAGCAATACAAGCCCTGGTCTGTAACAAATGAGGTTTTGATTTGGTCCTCTTCGGCCATTCTTATTTGATTATATCCGGAGTATGCGTCCATGAAGCTCAAGAGCTCGTGATCGGCTGTGGCATCGACGAGCTGGTCTATCCGAGGAAGTGGGAAGCAGTCCTTGGGGCAAGGTCTTGTTAAGGTCGGTATAGTCGATGCAGACCCACCACTTGCCATTCGCCTTTTTGACGAGGACGACATTTGCCAACCATTCCGGATATTTGACCTCTCTAATAAACCCAGCCTTTAGTAGTTTCTGGACTTCATCGTTTATCGCGGCATATCTCTCTGGGTTGAAGGCTCTTCGTTTTTGTATCACCGGCCTGTGACCAGGTTGGACGTTAAGCCGATGACTGATGACGTTCAGATCAATGCCGGGCATGTCCTCATGAGACCATGCAAAAATGTCACGGTATTCAGAAAGAAGGGATTCCAGGTCGGCCTTGATCTCAGGTTGTAACTGTGACCCAAGTTGAACTGTGTGCTCTGCCCTTTCGGGGTCCAGGGAGAACGGCACTAAGTCTTCGACCAGGGTGCCCCTTACCTCATCCTCGGGAAACCTGGGGTCTAAGTCTGCGAGCATCTTCGGCGTCGGATCGGTTGGGAGGTCAGTTTCGTCGACTGAATATACGGCCAGGATTCCCTGTTGCTGAGCCAAGGCTGCTCGGACCGCGTTTGCATAGCAAGCCTGAGAGTCCGCCTGGGACAAGCGGATTACTCCAACACCACCATCGGTCGGGAACTTCATTGCCAAGTGATATGTCGAAACCACGGCCTTTAATCCGTTCAGCGTTGGCCGGCCGATGATGATGTTATACTGAGAGGGTTTATCAACGACTAAAAAGTCGACCACCCGAGTGACCCTGGCAGCACCTTCTCCAAAAGTTACCGGGAGACTGACCTTCCTGGTTGCTCGGACACACTCACCCGCAAAGCCAAAAATTGGAGTCCGGACCGAAACTAAAGGTGCGTTGCTAATCTTTAGCCTGTCAAAGGCCTGCTTAAAAAGGATGTCCGTCGAACTGCCATTGTCAATTAAGACTCGCCGTACAACATTGTTGGCGATAGGCAGTTCGCAAACCAAAGCATCGTTGTGAGGATGCATTAGTTGGTCTGCTTCCTCCTCAGTGAAAGTGATCGGGGTGTCCTCTTGGCGGCATATCTTATTGATGTGCTCGGACACGTTCATGAAGTCACCCCGTTTGACCCGCCGAGCTTCTCTGACGTAGGATCGCCGCCCACTAGATGTGTCCCCGGCAACAGGCCCGCCAAGTATCGTATGTATGATATTTGGGGGTTTCGGGGCGTTCCCACTATCGGTCCTGGGTCGGCTTTGCACGTCTCGGCCTGACGAGTCATTCCTTGTAGAGGTCGCCCTCAGATTTATGGCCTTCTCCACAAACTCTTGCAATAGACCTTCTCGGACCAACCTTTCTATTTGGTCCTTAAGCTGGATGCATTCTCGGGTAGTATGGCCCACATCTTGGTGGAACTTACAAAACTTTGACTGGTCACACTTCGCCCTAAAGCCTCAAAGCTTAGGAGGCGGTGTCAACAAATTCTTGTCGCCGACCTGGGCGAGCACCTCATCGATAGTTGCCACCAGGGGCGTGTAGTTTTGGAACTTGCCGGTCGGCCCCTTTGGCCTATCAGCTTTCTCTTTCTTCTGCTTCTTCGCATGCTCGGCGCTGCCCTGCTCCGGCCCTTTTTTCTGCTTCTTCTCCTTTTTCGTCCCGCTCGGGCTAGCCTCCTCCCGGCGGCTTTTCATATACTCGGCAGCGTCCGCAAGTCTTTGGGCGTACCCGAGCATTTTGTGAAAACGTGTTTGGCTGCTTAAAGGCCAGGGACTAGGTCAGCTTCTCGTCTCGGAGGCCCCCTACAAAAATATGTTTGAGGGTCTCGTCTTCGACGTGCTTGACCTCAAGAGCAGCCCGGGTAAACCGGTTGACATAGTCCCTGACACTGCCATCTCCCTGCTTGACGGCGTACGAGGAAGTTATTTCTTTCCTCCGCGTCCTAGTTGTAGAGAATGCGGCGGAGAAGGCGTCAGTTAAATGCCCAAAAGAAGAAATTGACCCCGGTTTGAGTCGTCGGAACCACTGCCGAGCAGGGCCTGTAAAGGGTGAGCGAGAAAGCTTTGCACATTGTAGCATCACTGGCATTCTGCAACAGCATGTGCCCGCGAAAGAGTTCGGCATGCTCATCCACATCAGTGGCCCCATCGTAAGACTTGATTTGTGGGACCTTAAACTTCGGCGGCATGGGAGCCCGCATTATATGATCCGGGAAGGGTGGATCCTGAGCCCCGATCTCATCCAAACCGAACCTGCAATTGCGGATCTCATCGATCTATCGCTGCAGCACCCAGAACTGGCGACTATTTGTGTCTTCGGGCAGTTCAACCAGATAGGGTACTCCGCCCTCAGCATGGCCTCCAGCTCCGCCTTGGCGATTTCTATTGATCCCTCGGTACCCGAGCCGATCGAACACCGAGGCTCTGGAACCTTGTGGCGAAGGGACATGGTGTGGTTGACGTCCCATCTGATGTTCATGAACCAGTCTATTGTCCAGCAGGGGCCCTCTGGTAGATCCTGGAGACTGCTCTGATCGATCCTCCCAATTGGTGGCGCTCTGCTCGCGCCGACCCCCTGTCCGGTCAACCTGGGTGGGGGGTGGTGGTTTCGGTGCAGCTTGCTGTTGAGCTTGTGCAAGCTGCCGAGTTAAGATCCGAACTGCATCTGTGAGCTCCTGGATCGGGTCTTGTGCAGCTCGGGCCTGCATCGACTCGGCTCTTGCTGCGCTTCCTTGCCCTCCGGACCGAGATCTGGCGGTCCGAGGACGACCGCTGGGCCGTTCTGTAGCCGGTTGCTTATGCCTGGCATCGCCCGACTCCTGATGTCGGGCGGTACTATCTCTTGTGTTACCTCGTGTTGTCATTTCGGAAATCCGAGGTAGAATAACTTTGGATTGGGGCGCGTTCCGCCCTCCTTCTAGCGCCAAAATGTTGATGCTTACCGCTGTCTGGCGTCGGATCAACACCCACGTGTGACTGAACACCTTCTGACCTCCTCTTAAGCTTGCCCCTGGCAGGGAGTGAATACCTGCGAGAGGGATGATTCGAAGAAACGGGGTTAGTCAATAGACAAGGGTTCTCCGATGCTCAAGGCAAGTGTTGCTCGGCAGAGGTCGGCAGCTAATTAAGTGTGAAGAGGTCTCTCTCTCTAAAACGTCATAAATGCATCCTATTTATAGGCCACCAGCTGGATCGGGTGCAAGATGGGTTTTACCCATTACCCAGGTGCCATATCAATGTGTATCAAGCAATAAGTGACAAGTGTCGCGTCCATTGTCCAATGGATTGGACTCTATCGGACGGCAGTACGTTTGCCTGGTGTTGGCCTACAAGGATGGGTAGTGACGTATTATGATGAATAGCATGGCCTGGCCCGAGCTACTGTACATCCCCGAGGTGGCAGCCTTCTTGGGGGTGTGCCCTCAGATAAATGGAAGGCACCTCGGGAAGAAGCATGAGTCGTCGGGTCGAGTCGTCGGGTCGGGCGGTAGCCTATGTCTGCCAAACTGAGTTGCCGACCACCAAAGTTAGTGTCCTCGGTGGCGGCGCCGAGCTTACCCTCAACAATGATTGTTGTTCAAAATGAGCCGAACAAGACTAAACTAGTTAAACAAACAGGGTGTAAGATAATCGTGAAGGATCGATGACACCACATTCGAGAACTTGCTTGTTTTAAAACAACAATTTCATGCAAACTTTAGTGCTTGTTTTATTGGACAATTTCTCTAGTGCCAAGCGAAAAAAGATACTCATTAAAGGATGCATATTTTTAAACTGTCAGACTTGTGGAAAAAATAATTTTGATTAGATCTATGGTCCATTTAATTCCTAGGTTTAAGTAGAGAGTTTGAACAGAAGTCTAAATTTTTTTGAAAAAATACTGTAGAGAAATAGTTCAAAATGTAATTCAAACCAATCAAATAAACATGCTAATAATTTTAAAAAAATACACCATCAAGAAGAATTCTTGCAAAAAATGTTTCTTTTTCTATAAAATACCAAAAGCAACATTTGTATTTAGTTAAGATACCACTTTCGCCCTCTTATTATTTTTATGCCTTGAGCATCCTTGTCTTTCTTCAAAATACCGTATTTATAACTCGTAATTTATGTCCAATTACTTTTACCGTACATTGACAGGTCGAATTTAAAGAATACTACAGCCAAACTTAATAACCAATATTTTTGCACGAAAAAAGCATCCAACACGACTCGTGTTTAACCAAAAACAACTTTTGCCCCATCTGAGTCTAAAACATCCGCCATGTTTGTAAAATCCATAAAAACCTTCTATACCATTCTTAATCTAATGAGAAATTTGCCAAGATTACCCCGATTGAGAACCAAGAATCACACAAAACAGAACTTTGCTTTTCACAGTTCTCTCTCCTGCCTTCTTTCATCTGCTGCAACTCTCTCTCATAATTCTGAGACACACTTTTCTTGTTTTTTCTGATCTTTCACTAACAATCTCAAACGGTATTTGTACAAGAAACAAGACAGACATTTACAAGTCTGTAATTTCTTGTTTGCTGATTATTATTTACAATACCATCTGTCACAACCTTGTCCATAAGCTTTAATAGATAAAAACATATAATTTAATAGTTGTAAACTTCATCAAAAAAAAGACAAGAAGTTTGATTCTCCAAAGTTGAAAAAACATATAATTTAGAACGGCAGATAAAAAATAAAAATAGACAAGAATAAAGCTAAGGGACGGCAGATAAATAATAAAAATAGACAACAAATACACCGGTGGATTGGTGGAGAGGACAACAACGTTGAGAGAAATGGTTGGAAGAATAAAGCTAAAGGACACCAAAGGTGCCCCTCCCCACATATGTGGCAGCTCAGGTGGATGCTGAGTTGTATGTTTTGTGGCGCCCAAACATGGCAAAGACTGATGGCTTTTGCCGTTTATTTTACATTATTTTAAACTATGGGACCCACTAAACTGAATAATAATAATAATAAAACTTAGCTTTTGGAAAAGTTTTTCGCTTTCTTTCTCAATCTGACCAACCCTAAGACAGTTGTGTTGCAGTTGTCGTTGGGAATTGTTGGAGTCACAAAATATACAAAACAAAACTTAAAGAAACATGATTTTGTTGGTGTTACGTTGGACATTTTTTCTTCTAATGGTTTCAGGAATAAAAAAAAAAGAATATTCTGGTATATATCTTTTAGAAAAAAAAAAAAAAAAAAAAAGAATATTACAGTGGCATACTCTACATTTCTCCGACATCCCACATGATTGAGTATGCTATAGATTACATGGGAATATACTCTACTTTTGCTATAGATTCCATGAAGAAAATCAAAATAAATTACAAGCCCTTTGAGGTGGGAACATCAATCCATTGCAACTGAAGTTCAACTTCACCACATTCCACATTTCTGAGCCTGAGAACCATGTCCTGAACGACTTTGCCATCGGATAAGAAAATCTTGCTCTCTTCAGCAAGGCAGTTTTCTCTATTGGCTTCTACTTTTGAGATTATGGTTCCATCTGGGAGGCCCTGCAGCTGCTCACGCCCTTTTATTGCCTTGAGAAATGGGTCTATCTCGAATTCTGCGTCTCCCATTTTGTCATCAAAACTGAAAGTGTCCTTGTCATACACAAACTGCAAATAACAATATTATTACATTGTTAATTTATTGAGAAATATGTGTATGAGACCAAAACCAAAAAAAAAAAAAAAAAAGCTTACCAGCTTGACTGGAGTATTTGGATCTGCAACTGAAAGAGTAAGAAGATCATTCCACTCTGGATTCACGTTCCTCTTCACAACACGAGTCTTCAACTTCTGCAGATCAGCACAAATAGTATAGAAAAAAAAAAAACAACATCAGTAATTAATAGAACGTGCACATAATAAAAAAAAAAAAATCATACTTGGCTTTTTACAGAATACAATCCAATCGGTGTTATGGAGAACTTCATAAAATCAGAATTTTAGTAGAATTAATTTAACTTCAGTATTATTTTGCTTTATTATTCCAAAACCACAAAATTTGAAGAAAATAATCGAGTCAGAATTTCCACAACGGATTACATACAAAACCAAAACTTTGAGAATTGAGATCACAATCCAAAAAACGAAAGACCTTCACTGAAAACCCAGAAATACCGATCCCAAAAGAAAACCATTACAGTTTCAAAGAGGTAAAATAAAAAGGGGAAAAGCCCATGATACCCAGAATCCTCAAAAGGTTATCCAAGAAATGTAATTTTCAAAAGTAGTTAAATTACCTGCTTGCCCATCCTGACAACAACATAAGGATCACTGCTAATGGAGTCTCTGATGGCAAGATTCACTCCTCTCTGGACATGAATTCTAAGAAGGCCCAACCAGTTTTCCATTAAACCAATAAAGTACAAAAAAGAATAGAAACTTTAGAACAATATATTTTTTTATAATGATTTTTGGTGCTGTGGTTTTTTTTTTTTTTTTTTTAATCTGAGATTGTGAACTTTGTTGAGCAGACGGTAGTTTGGTTGGGTTTCGCGGCTCAACGCTCGGTGACTTATTGGCTTTATTTATAGACGCGCAAAAAGACCCCCGATTGCCGTTGCAGAATTATACAATAAAAACCAAATATATTGTATGCTTTAATTATTATTATTATTATTATTTTAAAGTCAAATGTCAATGTTCAATATTGATTGCGTAAATTACGACGTGCAGTTTTAACAGGCTTTAGGCCTAGCAAAATAAATCACGTTGATCACGCACAGTGGAAGCTCACTTTATCTTTCCTTTATCTTTTTTTTTTTTGTCTTTTTCACTTTATTTTTATTTTTATTTTTATTTTCTTCCCCCAAAACTTCATTGTAGCTGAGGGCTGTTTTCCCCATAGAAATTGAGTCCGACAGAGAGTTTACAGTTTATAGGCAAGTGGCCCGCTTGGAATTTTGTACAAACTGATGTTACTCTGCGCTTCAGCCCTCATTTCCCCCTAATTTTTTTTCTTTATTATTTTGTTTTATTCTCTTATTTATTTTTCTTGATTATTTTTCCTTTTTTGTCTTTCCTAATTGTTTGTGATTATTGATTGTTTGGCCTCATCCTTTTTATTTTAGCTTTTCTTTCCTCACTATAGAAAATAATGGTGTTCCTATGAATACACTCACCGTCACTTTCAAAATCCATTAAAATCAAATATTGTACAAAAGGGCAAACAACTCCTACTTTTAGCAACAATCTTACATGTTAAGCATACAACCTCACTATTTTAGAAGATGTTGACAGACAAAACACGTCAAACGAATATCTCTCTCAATGCCTCACATTGTTTATCCCTTATGAGGAAGATAAATAAGTGGCAAGAAAAATATAAAGAACGTACATAAAGATTTTATAGTGGTTCATCTCAATTGAAGGCAATGTTTACTGGACTTTTCTCGGAGGAAGGGATTTTCACTATGAGGAAACAGTTTATAGAGCTAATGCCAAGGGTTGTGTCAAGAATTGGACTCGAGGCTGTCTTTTAGGGTTGATGATCCTTATTTATAGTTTATTAGGTCGGTCATGTTTCGATCATTTTGTTACAATTCAAATTCAAATATAAAATAATCTTCTATTTAATTGGCTTGATGACTGTGATGAGATCTTCTGTTGAGTTTATTTGTCACGCACTCAAACCCGGGTGGTGACGTGGTGATTTAATTAAAATAAATAAACAGATTGAATTAAACTCGCGTGATCATTTTATTAATAATTTAAGAAAAGTGATTTTAGGTAATTCATAAAAAAATGTGGTGACTTTTAAACCTTTTTAAAATATTAACAGTCTTAAAATTTAGCAAGTAAAATTCCTTTAATAAGCTCAGAAAATAAATCAAAAGCCTTAAAGTCTGTCAAAAAGTAGTTTGAGCCTCATCGGACCCCACACGGTGTACACATAGTATAGACATAAAGAAATAATACAAACCATAGTCTAATAGAATATAATCAAAGTCCTTATTATTACATGCCTTGAAATAAAAACAGATAATCTAAATGTCTCAAGGTCCACGCGAGAATGATAGCAACATTCTACTCAATGGCATACCACGAACCACTTAGAGTGGGGAATTTGAAGACAAAATAGTAGCATCATGAGTGGAAGGCTCAGTAAAATAAATAAATTTAAATATAATTCAAAGGAATAATAAATAACCAAGTGATATCATACTCACTGTTAATGTCCTGTACTGATCTCAAATCATAAATTAATATTCCTTATGTACAAAGCCTTAAATCACAACCGTAGTGGCTCAATTGAGTTTCAAGACCTACCCCTAAGGTCACTCTCTGCACAATCCGATCTCTGTGATGTGGCACCATGCATTATCATATCATTCCAAATGGGCGATCTTAATATGTTCAGCATTCAGTGTCATTTTAGTCATATTATTCTCCGGGCATCCTTTTACCGATTTATAATTTTACATTTATTATGATCACGTCCAATATCTCTTGGAAATAAATTAACACAAGCAATTCATTTCTTAAAAACATTTTAAGAAAATATAGTACGGCCAAAACTCCTTTTAAATCATAGCTATTGTAAAGAAAACTCTAGAGTCATACTTCATTATCTAGCACGATCGTACCTACACAACAGCCCCTTTCCGCTGCATGTCTAATAGTTGACATAACTCACTAGTATGCTAATCTTGGTTCTTTAGTGTGCCATCTCTAATCATAATGCCTCATTTATTTTTATAACTATTAAACACATTTTACAACATATTAAGCATAATTTTTGATCTATAAATCAGATAAAATTCACTTAAAATGCATTTTGGGACAAGTAACGCTCGGGTGGCTTGAGAGCAGCCCCTGGTGTAGTGTGGTCGACTGCATAACTGCATATAGTATATCGCGGTAGACCGCGTGTTCGTGGTTGCTCGGTCGACCACGTTACACACACCATAGTTGGCCACGTTTGTTGCAATCAGTATGCTCTGTTTTGAGCACCAGAGTTTCAATCTGACTTTAACTCATTTCAAACATGTTTTAATGCAATCTAAACATCCCCAAATAATTCATGAACACGATATGAAGCTTATAAAACTAATTTCATACTCATTCAACACAATTTCATCATTTTTTATGCAACTGTATACATTATTTCAAAAATAAACAAAATAATGTAAAAACTATTTAACCTTGTTCTTTGTTCGAATTAAAGCATAAATTCATGATGAAATAGGTTCTATAAACTCAAATTGTATGTTGTTTATGGTTATGTTACCTTGGATCATAGTATGCATGCATAATTCTTACTCCAACAAGCCCATAAACAAAGCCACTCTAACTGAAACTTGCAACTAGACTTTGAGCATAATTTTGATCATAAATCCGACTTTTAAAAGCATCAAATTGTAAGTTTAAGTCGTTAAAATCAACTCTAACCTTGGCTTGATCAGTTGGTTTGACTTAGCAGCTTTAAATCTGTCACGCTCCGGAGTACGTGAGGTGAAGTGACGGATTATTTAAATCAATTAAAAGAAGAATTTAATTAAAATTTAGGAGTTTAGGGTCTAAATTAAGTAATAAAATGCGAGAGTTTCAAAACGGCATTTTATAAAAGAATTCATACACATTAAGCAATTGAAATCATTAAGCGAGTAATTAAATAATAAAGAACCACAAGTATGGGTCCCACTGACCCACAACTTGTGCACATACACATAGTATTGACAATATAATAATACAACTACACTCCAAGCACAAAGAAAATTAAAAACATTACATGCCTTAATTAAGTAATACAAAATGATCTACTAATCCTCTTACTGCTCCTGAGTTCGGTCCGTTGAATCATCTCTGAACCTAAATGGGAAACCACCTAGGGGGAAATTTTAAAAAAACAAAGAAAATGTAAGCGAAAGGCTCAGTAGGACTATGTTTTAATAAATCATTTAATTAATCTTATTATTCAAGGAATTATATAAAAAAAACATTGAATAATTAAATAAATTTAAATAAAACCGTTCCTACCCAAAACAGTTTATTAGGTCAACCAATCATTTTCCTAGGCAAACTATAAGGATATCACCACTGTAGTGGCCCAACTGGGTTTTGGGACCTGCCCCAAGGTTGATCGCTACACGACCCGATCTCTAATATGGCATCATGCCTATGTGTTTATTTTCATCATCATTCAAAACCCATATACCGAGTATTGTCATTTACATTCATTATAAAGTTTATTTCAGTTCATGGTATATTAAAATATAACCGATAAATTTATTTTCAGACAACCGTTGAAAACATCATAAAAACCCCTTTTTTTTCAAAGCCAAATCATTTTGAAACTAGACAACCAAAGAATGGGATAGAAGTCCTACCTTGATACTCGTGCTGGTGCCCTACACCGTAATCCCGGTCGGCTATACGTTAGCTCCGCGAAACCACGAACGATCCTAGATACACACTAAGTCAATCAATAACTAGTTCAAGACATTCTATGTTACTAAATCATTTCATGATGTCCTAGTGTGCCATTTGTATCTTTAAAATCATTCTATAAGGTTGGAATTTAAATTGGGGTTCAAAACAGTGAAAACGGGTGAAAAATCACAAAATTTCCCATGCCCGGCCGGCCTGCCGGACTCCCTGCTTCAACCGGCCGAACTATGCAGTTCGGCCTGCCGGAAACCAGGTTCGGTCGGCCAAACATTCTCAGGTTTGGCCTGCCGAACGGTGCAGTTTGGCCTGTCGATCCTTTGAATCCGGCCAGCTGAACACGTAATTCGGCCTGCCGAACTGGAAAAATCCAAAAATTCCAACCATAGGTTTTCAATCTCCCAAAATCCAAATCTTGATTTTAACCTATTTTTCTCAAATCTCAGGCATGGAAAACATTCATAGATGATAGAAAAACATACTAGAACACTTTTGAACTCATTTAAACAAGATTTAAACATAAAAATCTCAAAAATCCAAAAAAGGGAAAATGAGGAGAAAAATGAAAAATCTTGAATCCAATTTGTTTTTCTTCAATCTAAGCTTAGATTCTAGTTGTTCTAAGTTCATTTGACTCAAATCAAAGGTTTTCTAAGCTCAAACGAACTTAAATTTCAAAAATGCACAAAATTAAAAATTTTGGAAAAAGTTTAGAAATTTCAAAACTAACCTCGAATCGAAGCTTCAATCCGCGCTCTTGGTAGTCAAAACTCGTTCCCGAGCTTCCTTCTAGCTAACCCGAAGCTTGGATTCGAATTTTGATTCAAAAATCTCAAAGAAATTTGAGAGGGAAAGAGATAAACCGAGAGAGAGAGAGTGGGAGAGAGACCACGGGCGAGAGCGAGAGAGAGAGATCAGAGAGAATGAAGAGAGGAGGAGAGGAGAGAGAATAAATAAAGAGAAACGGTGGGCGGTTTTACTGTGCGAAGACCAAATGCCACCCACGGTTTTGTAAAACGGAATTTTTTTAACATTTTACAAATTATTGTGCTTTAAAACTCAAAACATCATTTTTAAACAACAAGAAATCATTTGAATTTATCAAATTAACAAAACAACCTAAAATTCAAAATTCAACCAAATAATCAAATTAATGTTGAAACATTAATCATGGCACACTAATTCATCATTTATATTACAATAACATTAAATAAATTTCAGGGCGTTACAAAATCATTGATCCTTAGCCTCTGTTATGGTTGAAGTTTGTGTACGTTACTCTATGTTTGAAGGCAATATGTGGTTGTCTATTTGAAGGGAAAGCAGACGTGCATAAGGGAAAGAAAGGGAGTAATGGTGTCAGAGTGTTTTTTTGATTGTATTGAGTGAGGAAGGGAATGCGTGATGAAGCTTGGGAGATACGTGGATGAGAAAGAGGGAGTGCATCTGAAGCTTTTCTTTACACTATGATCTTGAGATCAAAGCAGTTTCAAGGAGAAACTACGTTCAGCTTACAGTTTTAACAAAATAGGTTTCAAGGCTATCTGTGAGTAGGGCTTTATGTGGGAGGGTCTCCAGGCTGATTTCTGAGTTTCCAAGTTCATGAGCTTTGAATTTCAAATTCAAAGCTACACCTCACATGTTCTTTGTCTGATCGGGGAATTGGGATGTCCTGAGTATGATATAGGGACCTATTGGTTTTGGAAAATGTTTTGTTCCATTAAATAAAACAAATTACCAAAATTGTTAAAAATAAGTTAACAAATGATGAAAATTAAAATAAATTAACAAAATAATTAAAATGAAATTAAATGAGAAAATAACACCAAATTGGTTAAATTAAGCATAATTTATAATTAGGCATACTAATTCACCAATTTGCACACTAATTATGTTTAATAAATTTTTTGGACATTACATTATCTCATACGCGCATTTGGAATCCTATAGATTTTGATAAGATAGAGTGCTTATCATTATTTTAGAGATCTTTAATTCAAATAATAGACACGATTTCATGATATATATATATATTTTTTTTTTGAGTATTATTTGATAAATGCGTTTTAGGTATATCATCAAGACTAAAAGGGTCGAGATCCACTTGGACCTTTTTAAGCCCAAAGACCAACTTAGGCGTTTTCAGTGACCTAGCAACAAGAGACATAAACTATACGTTAAAAAATCAAATGTCCGGTGGATGAGAAAGAACCATTCAGCAATTGTCCATTGTGGCTTTGTTACCACCACTAGTGGTTGACACTTATTAATTTACTTATTATTCTGTATATATTTTATTTGTCAATTACAAGATTACTTCATCGACTTAATTTTGTGCTTCAGCATTTGTCAATTACTTACTAGACAACTTCATTGACTTAGTTCTTTTTAAAAAAAAAAAAATAGTATTAAATAATGCTTAATAGTTTTTTAATAATAATTGTTAAAGGTTTTCAAATGCAATAGTAATTGCTTAATAAATTACCAGAAATGAAAAGTGCTGCTTAATGGTTGAAATCATAAAATTGGAAAAAAAAAATCATAGGTCATGAAAAAAAAATGCAAATCCAATTTCTAGCCAGGTTGAAGTCATTAATCCGAGTGCAAGGGACCCTCTTTACTAACTGCAACTATAAAACAGGAGGTTTCCAACAAACCTTTCTGGTTTTCTCCTCTTGAGTTCATGTAGTTTTACTTTTCTCTTCCTTCTAAACTTCTGTCTTTCAGTTTCCCACTTAGATTTTCAATTTATTTTGTTATTATTAATCGGAAAAATACTAAAATTTTGTGCATTCTTAAAACGCTAAAAGTATCCTTTCCATTTTGTTCGAAGGTTTAATTTTAATTCCTTTAACCTATTTTTGGCCAGCATTTTATTGTGAAAAGACTAAACTAACCTTCTTGGAAGAGAAATCAATGGTTGCGTAAATTGCGACGACCGGTTTGTATTAGGCGAGCACATTGGATTACGAGCTGTGGAAATTACGTCACCTTGTTCTCTGTTTTTGTCTGTTTTATTTTCATCATTTTCAATAGAACCTTCGTTGCGGCTGACTCTTTTTGGTCATGGGAAAATTGGTTCATTGGTGGACAGTTTAGAGGCGCCTGACGCGCTGGGAATTTGGTTCATCCTTTCGAAGCTTCTGGCGGCTTCAACTCTAACTTTCCCCTGTTTTTTCTTTTCCTTTATTATAATTTGGACTTTTTTTCCTTCATCAAAGAGCTTGCTCCATTCTTGTTGATTATTGCTGTGACTTCATCCTATGGGTGCTTATTAAGTGCAGTTATCATCATCAATGACACTAGGCTAAACTCAAACCCAAATTGAATTTTATATTTAATCAACTTCTTCCATCATTGAATGATAGGAGACTTGATGGAATGATATGACTATTTCCTTCAAAAATAATAATAATTATTATTATTATGTTATCGTGAAGGACACATGGTCCCGTTTGGTTTTATTCTCAAAATTTTTGAAAATATTTTTGTATATTTTTCGAGGTAAAAATTTTAAAAATACTCTCAGCATAATTTTAAAAAAATTCTTACTTTTTAAAACAAAAATATTTTCATCTATTTGAAAAATAATATCAAACGGCTCTAAAAATTCTCTTTTTCGTTGGGGCCATTAGATTCGATCTAATAACTACTAACAAGTCTTTCTATATAAACAAAGATGAAGACTGCTATATTAGATTATACTTATCTTTTAAAATTTTATAAAAAAATATTTTTTTCAATTAAATCTCAACCATAGAATCAATTAATTTAGATATTGACGCTTAACTCAAACTAACCCTAATAGTAGATCAGATTTATCAGTTTTTAGCCGCAAATTTTCAGAGTAGCCCTAGCCTCTCACCCTCATCGATCTCCTTTGCCCTTATCGCCCGCCCAGCCTCCCACCAAACATCCATAGCACCCCACCCTTGTCTACACCTTAGACCTCCATGTGGTCTCAAAGCCATCGTTCTTCATAGCATTTGCTTTCCCCCTTGCCTCCGCACCCTTATCGACGTTAGAGGCAGTGCACTTTGTCCACAATCGCCAGATTAGGGTTTGAGACCATTGTCCAGTGGATTAGATTGTGTTTGTTTTTTGTTTGGTTTATGTTGGAATTTAAAAACTTTTTTTTTGGTGACGAAATCAAAGAGAAGCTCACATTAGGATTCTATTGATTTCGTTTTTGTGGTTGTTTATGAAAATAAAGTGAGTAAAAATTGTTTGTTTTCTGATGACGTTTAAGAGAAACTATTGTGGAAACTCTTCTGTACCAGACTAGTTCTATATCCACCATGCCCATTCATGTTGCTCACTTCCCCCCAGCTCGATTTCTACGGCTTCTATACCATTCCTCTCAACGCCATGGAAATTGTAGTGGTGGGTCACAACTACCACTTGTAGCGAATGCGATCTCACGGACGATGGTTCTCGCAGCCACTTGCAAACATTGAGACTACCCAGGCTCTTCTCAATGGTGTTCCTCTCGACGGCTCTCCTCCCATTGGTGTTCTTCCCGGCATATGGGTTTTTGGTACCAAAGCTTCGTTTTTTTTTTTGTCATGGTAGTTAATTGTATATGGTTAATCATGTTTTAGAAATTAATTGTGTTTATGAAGTTAGTTCTTGGGGTAAAGTTAATTTGTAAAATTTATGTATGGTTTGATTTTTGATTTGTAAAACCAACTTGTGCATTTATGTAAAATCAATTTTGTAATCAAAGTAAACGTCATTGTAAAAGATATTATTATCAAATTGATTGATTTAAAAAATAATGTAAAAATCATTTTTTCTGATGAAAAAACTATGTGATAGTTTTCAGAAAAAAAGCCTAAGAGATTTAATTGTATAAGAGATTTATAAAATATAGGACATTTTCATCAATATTTAGGGTATAGGGTGAGAAATTGAATTTAAATGAAATAGCTTGGTTATTTTTATAATTATTTTTATTGTACTTATGTTAGAATCCAATGTAACAGAGACTACCACACTTTTGGTGTTTTTTATACTACTGATCTAAATTAATGAATCACATCTAACCCTTGGATTGTTCTTGAACGGTGAAGAATAACATAATTCTCCACCGTAGACCTCCCGATCTTATTATTATTATGAACTTGAGTTAGAAATTTTGGGATTTGCAATCTACACTTTATGGAGTTATAGGTGAAATTATCACTAGACTATGTGAAGTAGGATTAGGATAGAATTCAAAATGGACATTGAAAAGAACATAATTAAAAGAGAGAGAACCATAATAAATAGTGTTAGAATCACTGAAAGAGAAAATAGAGAAGAACTAAAAGCTTAATATCATTTAACTTTGGGTTTTTATCATTGTTCTTCATGAACTTGTTATATATTAGCAGTTTATCTCCTAATTTTTAATTTGACAAGTTGTACCTTAAACTTACAAATTTGTAAAAAAAATCGCCTCTCCACCATTGAAAGCGACGTTAATTTTTTAATTGAAATTGACATTGGATTTCCATATAGGAACTTTACATTATAGCTCACTTTTGCTTTATACTACAACATGTGAGAGTTTTACACAATTAATTAAGTTCGAACAATTGGCTTTGAACCAAGTTTCTCAACCACAATTAATTAAACAAGATGTTAGGTAGTATTGGTTTGAACGAATTGGTTCAAAACACAGCTCATATTTGCTTTACATTGTAGCTCACTTTAGCTTTACACTGCTTGAGTTCAAACCAATACTCCAAACACTCATAAATATAGTAATCACAATGTATAGAGATTAAATGATCATTGGGGCCATTAATCAACTATTCATGTAGTTACATGCCAAATTCAATCAAAAAACTAATATCACTATCAATGGGGGTACTTTGGTACAAATTCGCAAGTTCAGGTGTAACTTGTCAAAATTAAAAGTTCAAGAGACAAATTACTAATGTACGACAAGTTCAGAGAGCAATAGTGTCTTCAACTTTTAAAACCATCACTGTCACACCCCATAGACCGGGAGGATATGTAGCAGATTAATTTGGTTAATTAAGTTAAATTTTAATTAAAAATGTAGATTAAAGAAGTTGATTAATTATGAAAAATGTGACAATTTAAAACCCTTTTTAAAACAATTATTATAATGATAAACAGACAGGTGGAAAATAAAAAAAAATAAGGTAAAGAAAGGAAATAAGTGTTGGGTCCCACAAAGCCCACAACTTGTGCACACACATAGTATCAGCAATAATTAAATTACAACTACAATCTATTATAGAAAAAAAAGTTAAAACGATATATGCCTTAATTAATTAATACAAATAACCTACTCAGAGTCTTATACTGCTAGCAAGTCTGGCCGTGGACTCTCCGTCGATCCTAAGCTGGACTCCACTTAGAGGGGAAGGGTTTAAAAACACATAAAAAGTGAACGAAATGCTCAGTAGGACTAGGTTATAAAAACATTTAATTTGAATATATAATTCATTATTCAAGCAAATGTTTAGAAAATAGAATTAAATAAATAAATGGATAAATAAATTCAATAAAATCAATCTTACCAAAAACCATTTATTATTTGACCAAAGAGGATATTATTATTATTTTTGTAGGCAAACCATAGGTATCACCACCGTAGTGGCCCAGCTGGATTTCGGGACCTACCCCTAAGGTCGCACTCTACACGACCCGATCTCTGAGCATGCCATCATGCCCATCTATGCGTTTCTATAGTTATTAAAGACTTATTTTACTAAGTATATTCATTTACATTTATTATACGGCTCAATATAAAAATCACCTCATTCTACTTGTTTATAAAACAACTCATAAAAATCACTTTTCTATCATTCATTGAAAATATTTTGAAAGAATCATTTTGAAGCCAAAATCATTTAAAAACTTGGCTATCAAGAAAAGAGTAAAAGTCCTACCTCAATATCCGTACCGATATCCAACACCGCAGTCCCGATCCGCTATACGTTAACTCCACGGAACCACAAACAACCTTAAATATAAACTAAATTTATCAATATCTAGCTTAGACTATCCTACACTACTAAGCTATCTCATGGTGCCCTAGTGTGCTATTTGTGTTTATAAAGTTATATTATAAAACTAAAATCTTATTCGAGGTTTAAAATAGTAAAAATGGATGAAAAAGGACAAATTTTTACAAAGTCCGGTTGGCCAACCGATTTCCCTGGTCCAGCTTGTCGAACTGTATAGTTTGGCCTACTGGTAATCAGGACCAGCATGCTGAACTGTTTCCAAGTTTGACCTACCGGACTCATGAATCCGGCCTACCGAATTGAAAAGTTTTGGAATTTTTCAAAATTCGAGTCTCGGCCTCCCCGAGCTCAAATCCTCATTTTCAACATGCTTTCTTAATTCGCAGGCATTCAAAACATTCATTGGAGAAAGAAAAATATAGTAGAACACTTTTAAACTAATTTAAACAAGATTTGCAGAGGAAATTTCAATTAAACCCAAAAATGGAAAAATAGAGAAAAAATAGAAAAACTTGATTCAAATCCATTTTTCACCAAACCAAGCCTAGATTCTAGGTGTTTTTAGTTCCACTAACTTAGATTCAAGGTTTTCTAAGCTCACAAAACTTAGATTACAACTTTATAAGGAAATTTAGAAAATTTTAGAAAAATTTTAAAAATTTGAAAAATAAACAAACTAACCTTAGATTTAAGCTTTAAATCAAGTTTACGATTGTCCAAATGCATTCCCGAGTTCCCGATCCATTGAAAATCGAAGCTTGGGCTTGATTTTTGAATCAAAAATTTAAAAGAAGGAGAGAGAGAAAGAGACAAAACGAAGAAGAGAGAAAGAGGGAGTCTGAGAGAGTAAGGAAGAGAGAATGTGAGAGAGTGAGGAAAAGGGAGAGAGAGAGGGATTAAATAAAGAGAGGGGATAACAAATCTAGTGAGGAGAAACCGTATGTGTCCACAATTTTGCAAAAAGGACATATTTGACATTTGATAAATTGTTTTGTTCCAAAATTTAAAATAACAAATAAAATAACTAAAATAATAAAAATGATTTAAAATCAAGTTAATTAGAAAATCATTACAAAATGTTTAGATTAAAGTCAAATTATAATTTGGCACACTAATCCACCATCTTTCACACTAATATCACTTAATTAATTTTGAGGTGTTACAACTTTCTACTCCTAAAAGAAATTTCACTCTCAAAATTACAAATCAACTCAGAAACAAAATAAATACAGATACAACTCCCACATAGTTGATTTTAACTCCGAAGTGGCTTCATCAACCCTGTGATGCTGCCATACGACTTTCACTAACAATATGTCACGATGATGTAAGTTTATCATTTTTCAATCGATAATCTAAACCGACACCTCCACGTATGCCGTGTCTTCTTGGATCTGCACATCATGCAATGAGACTATCTTGTTTTGGTCGGGCGGACACTTATGAAGGATCGACACATGAAATACATCGTGAACATGAGAGAGCTCGGGAGGAAGATCGAGCAGATAAGCGACTACACCAATGCGTTGAGTTATCTTGAACGGCCCAACATACCTCGGTGCGAGTTTACCACTTACACCGAATTGCGATATACCCTTACGCGGTGAAACTTTCAAAGAACCAATTCTCCTACGTTAAACTTCAAGGGTCGGCGTCTCCTATCTGCGTAGCTCTTCTGTCTACTATGAGTGGCTTTCAATCGATCTCGGATTACGGTGATCTTCTTGTCGCTATCACGGATCTCATTTGGCCCAAGAACAATCCTGTCTTCTGGTTCTATCTAACACACTGGTGATCGACACGGTTATCCATATAGCACTTTGAACGGTGCCATGCCATGCTCGACTGATAGCTGTTGTTGTATGCAAATCTACTAGGTGCAAATACTTCCACTCTGCGTCTATCTCGAATTCTGCGTCTCCCATTTTGTCATCAAAACTGAAAGTGTCCTTGTCATACACAAACTGCAAATAACAATATTATTACATTGTTAATTTATTGAGAAATATGTGTATGAGACCAAAACCAAAAAAAAAAAAAAAAAAAGCTTACCAGCTTGACTGGAGTATTTGGATCTGCAACTGAAAGAGTAAGAAGATCATTCCACTCTGGATTCACGTTCCTCTTCACAACACGAGTCTTCAACTTCTGCAGATCAGCACAAATAGTATAGAAAAAAAAAAAACAACATCAGTAATTAATAGAACGTGCACATAATAAAAAAAAAAAAAATCATACTTGGCTTTTTACAGAATACAATCCAATCGGTGTTATGGAGAACTTCATAAAATCAGAATTTTAGTAGAATTAATTTAACTTCAGTATTATTTTGCTTTATTATTCCAAAACCACAAAATTTGAAGAAAATAATCGAGCCAGAATTTCCACAACGGATTACATACAAAACCAAAACTTTGAGAATTGAGATCACAATCCAAAAAACGAAAGACCTTCACTGAAAACCCAGAAATACCGATCCCAAAAGAAAACCATTACAGTTTCAAAGAGGTAAAAAAAAAAGGGGAAAAGCCCATGATACCCAGAATCCTCAAAAGGTTATCCAAGAAATGTAATTTTCAAAAGTAGTTAAATTACCTGCTTGCCCATCCTGACAACAACATAAGGATCACTGCTAATGGAGTCTCTGATGGCAAGATTCACTCCTCTCTGGACATGAATTCTAAGAAGGCCCAACCAGTTTTCCATTAAACCAATAAAGTACAAAAAAGAATAGAAACTTTAGAACAATATATTTTTTTATAATGATTTTTGGTGCTGTGGTTTTTTTTTAATCTGAGATTGTGAACTTTGTTGAGCAGACGGTAGTTTGGTTGGGTTTCGCGGCTCAACGCTCGGTGACTTATTGGCTTTATTTATAGACGCGCAAAAAGACCCCCGATTGCCGTTGCAGAATTATACAATAAAAACCAAATATATTGTATGCTTTAATTATTATTATTATTATTATTATTTTAAAGTCAAATGTCAATGTTCAATATTGATTGCGTAAATTACGACGTGCAGTTTTAACAGGCTTTAGGCCTAGCAAAATAAATCACGTTGATCACGCACAGTGGAAGCTCACTTTATCTTTCCTTTATCTTTTTTTTTTTTGTCTTTTTCACTTTATTTTTATTTTTATTTTTATTTTCTTCCCCCAAAACTTCATTGTAGCTGAGGGCTGTTTTCCCCATAGAAATTGAGTCCGACAGAGAGTTTACAGTTTATAGGCAAGTGGCCCGCTTGGAATTTTGTACAAACTGATGTTACTCTGCGCTTCAGCCCTCATTTCCCCCTAATTTTTTTTCTTTATTATTTTGTTTTATTCTCTTATTTATTTTTCTTGATTTTTTTTCCTTTTTTGTCTTTCCTAATTGTTTGTGATTAATGATTGTTTGGCCTCATCCTTTTTATTTTAGCTTTTCTTTCCTCACTATAGAAAATAATGGTTTTCCTATGAATACACTCACCGTCACTTTCAAAATCCATTAAAATCAAAGATTGTACAAAAGGGCAAACAACTCCTACTTTTAGCAATAATCTTACATGTTAAGCATACAACCTCATTGTTTTAGAAGATGTTAACGGACAAAACACGTCAAACAAATATCTCTCTCAATGCCTCACATTGTTAATCCCTTATGAGGAAGATAAACAAGCAGCAAGAAAAATATAAAGAACGTACATAAAAATTTTATAGTGGTTCATCTCAATTGAAGGCAATGTTTACTGGACTTTTCTCGGAGGAAGGGATTTTCACTATGAGGAAACAGTTTATAGAGCTAATGCCAAGGGTTGTGTCAAGAATTGGACTTGAGGCTGTCTTTTAGGGTTGATGATCCTTATTTATAGTTTATTAGGTCGGTCATGTTTCGATCATTTTGTTACAATTCAAATTCAAATATAAAATAATCTTCTATTTAATTGGCTTGATGACTGTGATGAGATCTTCTGTTGAGTTTATGTGTCACGCACTCAAACCCGGGTGGTGACGTGGTGATTTAATTAAAATAAATAAACAGATTGAATTAAACTCGCGTGATCATTTTATTAATAATTTAAGAAAAGTGATTTTAGGTAATTCATAAAAAAATGTGGTGACTTTTAAACCTTTTTAAAATATTAACAGTCTTAAAATTTAGCAAGTAAAATTCCTTTAATAAGCTCAGAAAATAAATCAAAAGCCTTAAAGCCTGTCAAAAAGTAGTTTGAGCCTCATCGGACCCCACACGGTGTACACATAGTATAGACATAAAGAAATAATACAAACCATAGTCTAATAGAATATAATCAAAGTCCTTATTATTATATGCCTTGAAATAAAAACAGATAATCTAAATGTCTCAAGGTCCACGCGAGAATGACAGCAACATTCTACTCAACGGCATACCACGAACCACTTAGAGGGGGGAATTTGAAGACAAAATAGTAGCATCATGAGTGGAAGGCTCAGTAAAATAAATAAATTTAAATATAATTCAAAGGAATAATAAATAACCAAGTGATATCATACTCACTGTTAATGTCCTGTACTGATCTCAAATCATAAATTAATATTCATTATGTACAAAGCCTTAAAATACTACCGTAGTGGCTCAATTGAGTTTCAAGACCTACCCCTAAGGTCACTCTTTGCACGATCCGATCTCTGTGATGTGGCACCATGCATTATCATATCATTCCAAATGGGAGATCTTAATCTGTTCGGCATTCAGTGTCATTTTAGTCATATTATTCTCTAGGCATCCTTTTACCGATTTATCATTTTACATTTATTATTATCATTTATTATGATCACGCCCAATATCTCTTGGAAATAAATTAACACAAGCAATTCATTTCTTAAAAACATTTTAAGAAAATATAGTACGGCCAAAACTCCTTTTAAATCATAGCTATTGTAAAGAAAGGTCTAGAGTCATACTTTATTATCTAGCACGATCGTACCTACACAACAGCCCCTTTCCGTTGCATGTCTAATAGTTGACATAACTCACTAGTATGCTAATCTTGGTTCTTTAGTGTGCCATCTCTAATCATAATGCCTCATTTATTTTTATAACTATTAAACACATTTTACAACATATTAAGCATAATTTTTGATCTATAAATCAGATAAAATTCACTTAAAACGCATTTTGGGACAAGTAAGGCTCGGGTGGCTTGAGAGCAGCCCCTGGTGTAGTGTGGTCGACTGCATAACTGCATATAGTATATCGCGGTAGACCGCGTGTTCGCGGTTGCTCGATCGACCACGTTACACACACCATAGTTGGCCGCGTTTGTTGCAATCAGTATGCTCTGTTTTGAGCACCAAAGTTTCAATCTGACTTTAACTCATTTCAAACATGTTTTAATGCAATCTAAACATCCCCAAATAATTCATAAACACGATATGAAGCTTATAAAACTAATTTCATACTCATTCAACACAATTTCATCATTTTTTATGCAACTGTATACATTATTTCAAAAATAAACAAAATAATGTAAAACCTATTTAACCTTGTTCTTTGTTCGAATTAAAGCATAAATTCATGATGAAATAGGTTCTATAAACTCAAATTGTATGTTGTTTATGGTTATGTTACCTTGGATCATAGTATGCATGCATAATTCTTACTCCAACAAGCCCATAAACAAAGCCACTCTAACTGAAACTTGCAACTAGACTTTGAGCATAATTTTGATCATAAATCCGACTTTTAAAAGCATCAAATTGTAAGTTTAAGTCATTAAAATCAACTCTAACCTTGGCTTGATCAGTTGGTTTGACTTAGCAGCTTTAAATCTGTCACGCTTCGGAATACGTGAGGTGAAGTGACGGATTATTTAAATTAATTAAAAGAAGAATTTAATTAAAACTCAAGAGTTTGGGGTCTAAATTAAGTAATAAAATGTGAGAGTTTCAAAACAGCATTTTATAAAAGAATTCATACACATTAAGCAATTGAAATCATTAAGCGAGTAATTAAATAATAAAGAACCGCGAGTATGGGTCCCACTGACCCACAACTTGTGCACATACACATAGTATTGACAATATAATAATACAACTACACTCCAAGCACAAAGAAAATTAAAAACATTACATGCCTTAATTAAGTAATACAAAATGATCTACTAATCCTCCTATTGCTCCTGAGTTCGGTCTGTTGAATCATCTCTGAACCTAAATGGGAAACCACCTAGGGGAAATTTTAGAAAAACAAAGAAAATGTAAGCGAAAGGCTCAATAGGACTATGTTTTAATAAATCATTTAATTAATCTTATTATTCAGGGAATTATATAAAAAAATCATTGAATAATTAAATAAATTTTAATAAAACCGTTCCTACCCAAAACAGTTTATTAGGTCGACCAGTCATTTTCCTAGGCAAACTATAAGGATATCACCACTGTAGTGGCCCAGCTGGGTTTTGGGACCTGCCCCCAAGGTTGATCGCTACACGACCCGATCTCTTATATGGCATCATGCCTATGTGTTTGTTTTCATCATCATTCAAAACCCATTTACCGAGTATTGTCATTTACATTCATTATGAAATTTATTTCAGTTTACAGTATATTAAAATATAACCGATAAATTTATTTTCAGACAACCGTTGAAAACATTTTCATAAAAACCCTTTTTTTTTTCAAAGCCAAATCATTTTGAAACTAGGCTACCAAAGAATGGGGTAGAAGTCCTACCTCGATACTCCTGCTGGTGCCCCACACTGTAATCTCGGTCCGCTATACGTTAGCTCAACGGAACCACGAATGATCCTAGATACACACTAAGTCGATCAATATCTAGTTCTAGACATTCTATGTTACTAAATCATTTCATGATGTCCTAGTGTGCCATTTGTATCTTTAAAATCATTATATAAGGTTGGAATTTAAATTAGGGTTCAAAACAGTAAAAATGAGTGAAAAATCACAAAATTTCCCATGCCCGGCCGGCCTGCCGGACTCCCTGCTTCGACCGGCCGAACTGCTGCCGAAAACCAGGTTCGGTCGGCCGAACATTCTCAGGTTTGGCCTGCCGAACGGTGCAGTTTGGCCTGCCGATCCTTTGAATCCGGCCTGCCGAACACGTAATTCGGCCTACCGAATTGAAAAAACCCAAAAATTCTAGCCACGGGTTTTCAATCTTCCAAAATTCAAATCTTGATTTTAACATATTTTTCTCAAATGTCAGGCATGGAAAACATTCATAGATGATAGAAAAACAGACTAGAACACTTTTGAACTCATTTAAACAAGATTTAAATACAAAAATCTCAAAAATCCAAAAATGGGAAAATGAGAAGAAAAATAAAAAATCTTGAATCCAATTTGTTTTTCTTCAATCTAAGCTTAGATTCTAGTTGTTCTAAGTTCATTTGACTCAAATCAAAGGTTTTTTTAAGCTCAAACGAACTTAAATTTCAAAAATGTACAAAATTAAAAATTTTGGAAAAAGTTTAGAAATTTCAAAACTAACCTCGAATCGAAGCTTCAATCCACGCTCTTGGTAGTCAAAACTCATTCCCGAGCTTCCTTCTAGCTAACCCGAAGCTTGGATTCGAATTTTGATTCAAAAATCTCAAAGAAATTTGAGAGGGAAAGAGAGAAACCGAGAGAGAGAGAGTGGGAGAGAGACCACGGGCGAGAGCGAGAGAGAGAGATAAGAGAGAATGAAGAGAGGAGGAGAGGAGAGAGAATAAATAAAGAGAAACGGTGGGCGGTTTTACTGTGCGAAGACCAAATGCCACCAATGGTTTTGTAAAACGGAATATTTTTAACATTTTACAAATTGTTGTGCTTTAAAACTCAAAACATCATTTTTAAACAACAAGAAATCATTTGAATTATCAAATTAACAAAACAACCTAAAATTCAAAATTTAACCAAATAATCAAATTAATGTTGAAACATTAATCGTGGCACACTAATTCATCATTTATATTACAATAACATTAAATAAATTTCAGAGCGTTACAAAATCATTGATCCTTAGCCTCTGTTATGGTTGAAGTTTGTGTACGTTACTCTATGTTTGAAGGCAATATGTGGTTGTCTATTTGAAGGGAAAGCAGACGTGCATAAGGGAAAGAAAGGGAGTAATGGTGTCAGAGTGTTTTTTTGATTGTATTGAGTGAGGAAGGGAATGCGTGATGAAGCTTGGGAGATACGTGGATGAGAAAGAGGGAGTGCATCTGAAGCTTTTCTCTACACTATGATCCTGAGATCAAAGCAGTTTCAAGGAGAAACTACGTTCAGCTTACAGTTTTAACAAAATAGGTTTCAAGGCTATCTGTGAGTAGGGCTTTATGTGGGAGGGTCTCCAGGCTGATTTCTGAGTTTCCAAGTTCGTGAGCTTTGAATTTCAAATTCAAAGCTACACCTCACATGTTCTTTGTCTGATCGGGGAATTGGGATGTCCTGAGTATGATATAGGGACCTATTGGTTTTGGAAAATGTTTTGTTCCATTAAATAAAACAAATTACCAAAATTGTTAAAAATAAGTTAACAAATGATGAAAATTAAAATAAATTAACAAAATAATTAAAATGAAATTAAATGAGAAAATAACACCAAATTGGTTAAATTAAGCATAATTTATAATTAGGCATACTAATTCACCAATTTGCACACTAATTATGTTTAATAAATTTTTTGGACATTATATTATCTCATACGCGCATTTGGAATCCTATAGATTTTGATAAGATAGAGTGCTTATCATTATTTTAGAGATCTTTAATTCAAATAATAGACACGATTTCATGATATATATATATTTTTTTTTTGAGTATTATTTGATAAATGCGTTTTAGGTATATCATCAAGACTAAAAGGGTCGAGATCCACTTGGACCTTTTTAAGCCCAAAGACCAACTTAGGCGTTTTCAGTGACCTAGCAACAAGAGACATAAACTATACGTTAAAAAATCAAATGTCCGGTGGATGAGAAAGAACCATTCAGCAATTGTCCATTGTGGCTTTGTTACCACCACTAGTGGTTGACACTTATTAATTTACTTATTATTCTGTATATATTTTATTTGTCAATTACAAGATTACTTCATCGACTTAATTTTGTGCTTCAGCATTTGTCAATTACTTACTATACAACTTCATTGACTTAGTTCTTTTTTTTTAAAAAAAAAATAGTATTAAATAATGCTTAATAGTTTTTTAATAATAATTGTTAAAGGTTTTCAAATGCAATAGTAATTGCTTAATAAATTACCAGAAATGAAAAGTGCTGCTTAATAGTTGAAATCATAAAATTGGAAAAAAAAAATCATAGGTCATGAAAAAAAAAAATGCAAATCCAATTTCTAGCCAGGTTGAAGTCATTAATCCGAGTGCAAGGGATCCTCTTTACTAACTCAAACTATAAAACAGGAGGTTTCCAACAAACCTTTCTGGTTTTCTCCTCTTGAGTTCATGTAGTTTACTTTTCTCTTCCTTCTGACCTTCTGTCTTTCATTTTCCCACTTAGATTTTCAATTTATTTTGTTATTATTAATCGGAAAAATACTAAAATTTTGTGCATTCTTAAAACGCTAAAAGTATCCTTTCCATTTTGTTCGAAGGTTTAATTTTAATTCCTTTAACCTATTTTTGGCCGGCATTTTATTGTGAAAAGACTAAACTAACCTTCTTGGAAGAGAAATCAATGGTTGCGTAAATTGCGACGACCGGTTTGTATTAGGCGAGCACATTGGATTACGAGCTGTGGAAATTACGTCACCTTGTTCTCTGTTTTTGTCTGTTTTATTTTCATCATTTTCAATAGAGCCTTCGTTGCGGCTGACTCTTTTTGGTCATGGGAAAATTGGTTCATTGGTGGACAGTTTAGAGGCGCCTGACGCGCTGGGAATTTGGTTCAACCTTTCGA
The DNA here is from genome assembly GCA_025403435.1 of Artocarpus heterophyllus. NCBI lineage: Eukaryota > Viridiplantae > Streptophyta > Magnoliopsida > Rosales > Moraceae > Artocarpus > Artocarpus heterophyllus. The sequence goes on from CM046347.1 coordinate 34,493,551, forward strand.
AGCTTCTGGCGGCTTCAACTCTAACTTTCCCCTGTTTTTTCTTTTCCTTTATTATAATTTGGTTTTCTTTTTTCTTTTTTCTTTTTTCCTTCATCAAAGAGCTTGCTCCATTCTTGTTGATTATTGCTGTGACTTCATCCTATGGGTGCTTATTAAGTGCAGTTATCATCATCAATGACACTAGGCTAAACTCAAACCCAAATTGAATTTTATATTTAATCAACTTCTTCCATCATTGAATGATAGGAGACTTGATGGAATGATATGACTATTTCCTTCAAAAATAATAATTATTATTATTATTATGTTATCGTGAAGGACACATGGTCCCGTTTGGTTTTATTCTCAAAATTTTTGAAAATATTTTTGTATATTTTTCGAGATAAAAATTTTAAAAACACTCTCAGCATAATTTTGAAAAAATTCTTATTTTTTAAAACAAAAACATTTTCATCTATTTGAAAAATAATATCAAACGGCTCTAAAAATTCTCTTTTTCGTTGGGGCAATTAGATTTGATCTAATAACTACTAACAAGTCTTTCTATATAAACAAAGATGAAGACTGCTATATTAGATTATACTTATCTTTTAAAATTTTATAATTATAATATTAGCCAAAATTTTATAAAAAAATATTTTTTTTCAATTAAATCTCAACCATAGAATCAATTAACTTTAGATATTGACGCTTAACTCAAACTAACCCTAATAGTAGATCAGATTTATCAGTTTTTAGCCGCAAATTTTCAGAGTAGCCCTTGCCTCTTACCCTCATCGATCTCCTTTGCCCTTATCGCCCGCCCACCCTCCCACCAAAGATCCATAGCACCCCACCCTTGTCTACACCTTAGACCTCCATGTGGTCTCAAAGCCATCGTTCTTCATAGCATTTGTTTTCCCCCTCGCCTCCACACCCTTATCGACGTTAGAGGCAGTGCACTCTGTCCACAATCGCCAGATTAGGGTTTGAGACCATTGTCCAGTGGATTAGATTGTGTTTTTTTTTTTTTTTTTGGTTTATGTTGGAATTTGAAAACTTTTTTTTTGGTAACGAAATCGAAGAGAAGCTCACATTAGGATTCTATTGATTTCGTTTTTGTGGTTGTTTATGAAAATAAAGTGACTAAAAATTGTTTGTTTTCTGATGAAGTTTAAGAGAAACTATTGTGGAAACTCTTCTGTACCAGACTAGTTCTATATCCACCATGCCCATTCATGTTGCTCACTTCCCCCCAGCTCGATTTCTACGGTTTCTACACCATTCCTCTCGACGCCATGGAAATTGTAGTGGTGGGTCACAACTACCACTTGTAGCGAATGCGATCTCACGGACGATGGTTCTCGCAGCCACTTGCAAACATTGAGACCACCCAGGCTCTTCTCAATGGTGTTCCTCTCGACGGCTCTCCTCCCAATGGTGTTCTTCCCGGCATATGGGTTTTTGGTACCAAAGCTTCGTTTCTTTTTTTTGTCATGGTAGTTAATTGTATATGGTTAATCATGTTTTAAAAATTAATTGTGTTTATGAAGTTAGTTCTTGGGGTAAAGTTAATTTGTAAAATTTATGTATGGTTTGATTTTTGATTTGTAAAACCAACTTGTGCATTTATGTAAAATCAATTTTGTAATCAAAGTAAATTTCATTGTAAAAGATATTATTATCAAATTGATTGATTTAAAAAATAATGTAAAAATCATTTTTTCTGATGAAAAAACTATGTGATAGTTTTCAGAAAAAAAGCCTAAGAGATTTAATTGTATAAGAGATTTATAAAATATAGGACATTTTCATCAATATTTAGGGTATAGGGTGAGAAATTGAATTTAAATGAAATACATTGGTTATTTTTATAATTGTTTTTATTGTACTTATGTTAGAATCCAATGTAACAGAGACTACAACACCTTTGGTGTTTTTTTTACTAATGATCTAAATTAATGAATCACATCTAACCCTTGGATTGTTCTTGAACGGTGAAGAATAACATAATTCTCCACCGTAGACCTCCCGATATTATTATTATTATTATTATTATTATTATTATTATTATTATTATTATTATGAACTTGAGTTAGAAATTTTGGGATTTGCAATCTACACTTTATGGAGTTATAGGTGAAATTATCACTAGACTATGTGAAGTAGGATTAGGATAGAATTCAAAAATGGACATTGAAAAGAACATAATTAAAAGAGAGAGAACCATAATAAATAGTGTTTGAATCACAAAAAGAGAAAATACAGAAGAACTAAAAGCTTAATATCATTTAACTTTGGGTTTTTATCATTGTTCTTCATGAACTTGTTATATATTAGCAGTTTATCTCCTAATTTTTAATTTGACAAGTTGTACCTTAAACTTACAAATTTGTAAAAAAAATCGCCTCTCCACCATTGAAAGTGACGTTAATTTTTTAATTGAAATTGACATTGGATTTCCACATAGGAACTTTACATTGTAGCTCACTTTTGCTTTATACTACAACATGTGAGAGTTTTACACAATTAATTAAGTTCGAACAATTGGCTTTGAACCAAGTTTCTCAACCACAATTAATTAAACAAGATGTTAGGTAGTATTGGTTTGAACCAATTGGTTCAAAACACAGCTCATATTTGCTTTACATTGTAGCTCACTTTAGCTTTACACTGCTTGAGTTCAAACCAATACTCCAAACACTCATAAATATAGTAATCACAATGTATAGAGATTAAATGATCATTGGGGCCATTAATCAACTATTCATGTAGTTACATGCCAAATTCAATCAAAAAACTAATATCACTATCAATGGGGTTAATTTGGTACAAATTCGCAAGTTCAGGTGCAACTTGTCAAAATTAAAAGTTCAAGAGACAAATTACTAATGTACGACAAGTTCAGAGAGTAATAGTGTCTTCAACTTTTAAAACCATCACTGTCACACCCCGTAGACCGGGAGGATATGTAGCAGATTAATTAGGTTAATTAAGTTAAATTTTAATTAAAAATGCAGGTTAAAGAAGTTGATTAATTATGAAAAATGTGACAATTTAAAACCCTTTTTAAAACAATTATTATAATGATAAACAGACAGGTGGAAAATAAAATAAAATAAGGTAAAGAAAGGAAATAAGTGTTAGGTCCCACCAAGCCCACAACTTGTGCACACACATAGTATCAGCAATAATTAAATTACAACCACAGTCTATTATAGAAAAAAAAGTTAAAATGATATATGCCTTGATTAATTAATACAAATAACCTACTCGGAGTCTTATACTGCTAGCAAGTCTGGCCGTGGACTCTCCGTCGATCCTAAGCTGGACTCCACTTAGAGGGGAAGGGTTTAAAAACACATAAAAAGTGAACGAAAGGCTCAGTAGGACTAGGTTATAAAAACATTTAATTTGAATATATAATTCATTATTCAAACAAATATTTAGAACATAGAATTAAATAAATAAATGGATAAATAAATTCAATAAAATCAATCTTACCAAAAACCATTTATTATTTGACCAAAGAGGATATTATTATTATTTTTGTAGGCAAACCTTAGGTATCACCACCGTAGTGGCCCAGCTGGATTTCGGGACCTACCCCTAAGGTCGCACTCTACACGACCCGATCTCTGAGCATGGCATCATGCCCATCTATGCGTTTCTATAGTTATTAAAGACTTATTTTACTAAGTATATTCATTTACATTTATTATACGGCTCATTATAAAAATCACCTCATTCTACTTGTTTATTAAACAACTCATAAAAATCACTTTTCAATCATTCATTGAAAATATTTTGAAAGAATCATTTTGAGGCCAAAATCATTTAAAAACTTGGCTATCAAGAAAAGAGTAAAAGTCCTACCTTAATATCCGTACCGATATCCAACACCGCAGTCCCGATCCGCTATACGTTAGCTCCACGGAACCACAAACAACCTTAAATATAAACTAAATTTATCAATATCTAGCTTAGGCTATCCTACACTACTAAGCTATCTCATGGTGCCCTAGTGTGCTATTTGTGTTTATAAAGTTATATTATAAAATTAAAATCTTATTCGAGGTTTAAAATAGTAAAAATGGATGAAAAAGGACAAATTTTTACAAAGTCCGGTTGGCCAACCGATTTCCCTGGTCCAGCTTACCGAACTGTATAGTTTGGCCTACTGGTAATCAGGACCAGCTTGTTGAACTGTTTCCAAGTTCGACCTACCGGACTCATGAATCGGGCCTACCGAATTGAAAAGTTTTGGAATTTTTCAAAATTTGAGTCTCGGCCTCCCCGAGCTCAAATCCTCATTTTCAACATGCTTTCTTAATTCGCAGGCATTCAAAACATTCATTGGAGAAAGAAAAATATAGTAGAACACTTTTAAACTAATTTAAACAAGATTTGCAGAGGAAATTTCAATTAAACCCAAAAATGGAAAAATAGAGAAAAAATAGAAAAACTTGATTGAAATCCATTTTTCACCAAACCAAGCCTAGATTCTAGGTGTTTTTAGTTCTACTAACTTAGATTCAAGGTTTTCTAAGCTCATAAAACTTAGATTACAACTTTATAAGGAAATTTAGAAAATTTTAGAAAAAGTTTAAAAATTTGAAAAATAAACAAACTAACCTTGGATTTAAGCTTTAAATCAAGTTTACGATTGTCCAAATGCATTCCCGAGCTTCCAATCCACTGAAAATCGAAGCTTGGGCTTGATTTTTGAATCAAAAATTTAAAAGAAGGAGAGAGAGAAAGAGACAAAACGAAGAAGAGAGAAAGAGGGAGTCTGAGAGAGTAAGGAAGAGAGAACGTGAGAGAGTGAGGAAAAGGAAGAGAGAGAGGGATTAAATAAAGAGAGGGGAGAACAAATCTAGTGAGGAGAAACCGTATGTGTCCACAATTTTGCAAAAAGGACATATTTGACATTTGACAAATTATTTTGTTCCAAAATTTAAAATAACAAATAAAATAACTAAAATAATTAAAATGATTTAAAGTCAAGTTAATTAGAAAATCATTACAAAATGTTTAGATTAAAGTCAAATTATAATTTGGCACACTAATCCACCATCTTTCACACTAATATCACTTAATTAATTTTGAGGTGTTACAATTTTCTACTCCTAAAAGAAATTTCACTCTCAAAATTACAAATCAACTCAGAAACAAAATAAATACAGATACAACTCCCACATAGTTGATTTTAACTCTAAAGTGGCTTCATCAACCCTGTGATGCTGCCATATGACTTTCACTAACAATATGTCACGATGATGTAAGTTGATCATTTTTCGATCGATAATCTAAATCGACACCTCCTCGTATGCCGTGTCTTCTTGGATCTACACATCATGCAATGAGACTATCTTGTTTTGGTCGGACGGACACTTATGAAGGATCGACACATGAAATACATCGTGAACATGAGAGAGCTCGGGAGGAAGATCGAGCAGATAAGCGACTACACCAATGCGTTGAGTTATCTTGAACGGCCCAACATACCTCGGTGTGAGTTTACCACTTACACCGAATTGCGATATACCCTTACACGGTGAAACTTTCAAAGAACAAAATCTCCTATGTTAAACTCCAAGGGTCGGCGTCTCCTATCTGCATAGCTCTTCTGTCTACTCTGAGTGGCTTTCAATCGATCTCGGATTACGGTGATCTTCTCGTCGCTATCACGGATCTCATTTGGCCCAAGAACAATCCTGTCTTCTGGTTCTATCTAACACACTGGTGATCGACACGGTTATCCATATAGCACTTTGAACGGTGCCATGCCATGCTCGCCTTATAGCTGTTGTTGTATGCAAATCTACTAGGTGCAAATACTTCTTCCAATTCCCGCTGAAGTCTAACACACACACGTAACATGTCCTCAAGGATGAAATGCCATGCAGAGGATGAAATGTCGTGCTGGAGTTAAAATCTATTCCCAAGGCCTCTTGAAAGCTCCTTTAGTACTTGGCGTTGAACCTAGTGTCTCTATTAAAAGTGATGGATAAAGGAACTCTGTGCAACCGCACTATATTCTGTAGATATAGCTCCCCAAGAACTTCCCTCGAACATGTCCACCTGAAAGGGATGAAATACGATGATTTCATTAACTTGTCGACCACGACCTAGATCACATCATGTCTTTGCTCCGTCCTCGACAAACTGGTAAGAAAATCTATCGTGATGTGCTCGTATTTTCACCCTAGAATAGGAAGCAGCTGAAGCTGACTTACTGGTTTTGGATGCTTGGCCTTCACCTGAAGGAAAGTTGCACACTTAGCCACGTACTCTCAAACATCCTTCTTCATGCCTCTCCACTAGTATTGCCTTTTCAGATCACGATGCATCTTCGTGCTCCCTAGATGAATGGTGAACAAAGACTTATGGGCTTCATCCATCATGACCTTTGTCACTTTTGTAATTGTTGGAACTGCCAAATGCTCCTTGAAGTATAGCGATCCATCTGCATGTATCCTCCATTCCTCAAATTGCTCTTTGTTTTGAATTTGCATCCAAATTCCCTATAGATGCTGGTCTATCCACTGATTTTGTTTCACCATCTAAACAAGAGTTGGTGTCGTCTCCATATGATACACCGAAACTCAGTCGTAGTCTTCATAGTACTGTAACCCATACTCACTCACTCACTACTACAAATTGTGGATTCCATGATGGTTTATAATCATCGTAAAAAAATTTCCCAACAGTCAAAAAACCATTATGAAAGCTTCAGTCGTGGTATAACGTAGAGTTTTCACTACGATTTTTTACCGTCATGTAATACAAAAATTAGAGCGAAGAGAGGTAAAATAGGGTAGGATTCCACGACAGTTTCACAAAAAACCGTCGTGAAAAAGGGGCATTCCATGACGGTTTCATGAAAAACCGTCATGGAATCCCCCCCTTTCCACGACGATTTTGTGAAAAACTGTCATAGAATCCCCTCTTTCCACGACGGTTTTGTGAAAAACCATCGTAGAATCCCCCTTTTCCACAACGGTTTCATGAAAAACCGTCGTGGAATCCCTCCCTTTCCCCTTTCCACAACGGTTTTTCACGAAACCATTGTGGAATCAAAGGATTCCATGACGGTTTTTTGATTTCACGACGGTTTTTCACGAAACCATCATGGAAAATTGGTATTCCCCCAAAAAAAAATTTGCCAAAAACTTTTGTTTTCCCATGGGATGATCAGTCCCGTGTGTTATCCATTACAACAAGGCCCTGATTGCATACAAAAATTAGAGTATATTGAAATTTCTAGGTATTTACAAGATCATTTACATTTGAGCTATTTTCAGCAATTGTTTATCTACTATCTCCATCTATCTATCTAAAGAGCACATACCTATTTACAAATTGTACCCACTCTAATCTAACTTCATGTATATCCGTATGTATATAAAAATCCTTTTTTCCTAAGGCTTGTATACCACTTGTAATTATATCCCGTATGAAACGTAGAATAAAAAAACCACATTCTACATTTCCTTGTTGTCTTGGACTATTACGTTTGGAATATAGTGTTCCGTTTGGTCAATTTGTGACACCGCTTTCTGCTTGAAGCTTCCAATCATTAAGTGCCCTAATAATGTGTCATTTTTAAATGAATTAATAGACGATACAAATATGTGGGACTAAAAATATTTAATTTAAATTTATAAGAGAATATTAATACTTACAATCTCGTGATTGATGCATAATCCTCACGTGGTGGGTGTCCGAGGGGGTCAAACCAATATATTTGGTCCTCCCATGGCGAAATAAGTCCCAACATCTAATGTTCTCCAACATTGTATGGCAGGAAGAAAATTTCCCCCTCGGTGCTTGAGCTAATAGGTGGAGGAGTAATGTGGCGCACTCTCTATGATCACTCTGTAGGTCACTTGCAGCACTTAAAACAATGGCCGGAGATATGAAGCTGAAATTTTACGCCAAGCCTTGAAGTTCACAATATTCCCCCAAAAAACTACAATAGAAAAAAATACAGTCAATTATTTGAAAGCACCTTACAACTCTACCTATATTTTAAAAATATGAAATAAGGATGAAGTTATTATTTGAGGTATATCAGGATTAGTTTGCCCCGATTTTATCAAAGTTGATGAAGTAGTAAACGTCTTCATACCCCACATAGATAGGGAATTCATTGCCAGTCACATTTACCGGTATTGGGCACTGAATCGTCGACCCATCGCGCATGAAAGAATGTGCGTATAGAGCCAACTGCATGAATTATTGAGGTGCTGAAGCGAAGTTAAATGCTTGCAATTGCTCATTAGCAACGGTTTGTTCTTGTTCTTGTTCTACCTCAGGTTGTGATTCTCTTGCTTTTGTAGAGCTTTTCTTTTTTTGGCGTTTCTTTCCGCTTAGATCTTGTGGAACATGGCTAGGCGCTCGACTCCTCTTCATCAATGCGATGACTTCAACTAACCTCTTAGGCCATGCGACGAAGCTTCCGGCTGCTTCACCCACAGTTGGAAGACTCTTCATCCACACCTTTCCAAGCGCAACAAGTGCACACCCACCATTAATTCTATCATCAATGAAGAGCTTACATTGTTCAGGCTCTTGATGAGGAGGTGACAAGTGGACTTCTGGAGCTTCTGGACCTTCTGCTACATTATTGGGAGGGTTACAACTAGCTTTGATGCTGTTGTGTTGTGAGATGCTATCATCTGTCGACTTAGCACGTCCTTGGGAAATGAGCTCCGTCACAAGACCCTGCAGTTTTGCAATCTCCATCTGCATCTTCAACATTTGGGAATACAATTTCGAAGTACCTGATTGGAGGTCGAAGTATTGAGACTGCTCCACATACTTCGATTGACCGCGGACACGTCCTGAATGTTTCGGTTTCCCTAGTGCCCTCGTCAAAATGTCATCATTACCGATCGATTGGAAGCTCCCTTGACTTTGTTGCGTTGTGTATTCATCCTGTAAAACAACACAACCATGTTCTTTAAGAAATCCTTGATATGGTATTAAATTACAAATTAATTGTTCGTGGTCAGTAAACTTACAATCAATTTCCCAATTTCTGCTACTTTTGGATTTTTGAACTGGCCATCGGGACCTTGACGTGATTTGACCGACAACTCCTCCCGTGTTGGTAGCACGCCCGTGTTTGCAAACTGTGTTACGCTATGTTAGTAACATAGTAATGATAGAATAATTGATATATGTAATATGAGTAAGATATTAACATACCAAGGATTGTTCGAGCTCTCTATATCCGACCCGGCCAATCGTAGAGTAGTATTCATTCTCTGCTCACATTTTTCTTGCGTTTGATGATAGCAGTTGGAATTCGGTCGAATGTCGATACCTCACAAAAGCTTCCCAATCATCATCGTTTATGGAGGGGTAGTAGTGTACTACCATATGAGGCCGTTTATATACATTCTCATCCTCCTTCGGAATAGAAAGGTATGGCTGTATGAAGATAACATAGAGGTCGGATCTGAACCACTTTGCTAATTCGCCATAAACCTTTAAAGCCCTTTTCCTATACCAATCCTCGACTGCGAAAGCTGCGTATATCTCTCTCCAAATCACATCTTTTACTTTATCTAAATCCTTAGACCTCCAATCTTTTGTCCATATCAGAACGTGCTCTCGACTAAAGACTCTGATCCAAGTGCTTAATTCATGGCCAAGTGCGCCTTTCGGTTGGCCTTTTGAATCAAAAGTTACTTCAATTCTTAAACCTTTCTTTCTCATCCGATGATTTTTTTTCATTAATGTACCCCTTCGCTCAAAGTCTACTTTTGGATCAAATTCAATTCGCCTTCGTGGCTTACTGCATTGGTTTCCCTTGCTATATTGTGATGAAGATGGAGTGTAGTCTTCATACTGGTTCTTGTACTCGTCACTATCAATGGGGTGAGACATTGTACCTGTGCAAAGTATTCCAAAACTAGCACATACATACTAATATTAAATCACAAACCACACATATTCACATCTTCACATATTCCATTTCTTACATTTTTACACAATTTCACATATTTATTCACATATTCACAAATTTAGAATTTCAATTACATATTTAATTTCACAGATTGCACATATTCACATAATTTCACATATTACACATATTTACATAACCTCACATATTACACATATGCACAACTTTGCATATATTGACATAATTTGACGTATTCAAATCTTGACATATTCACAAGTTTACAATTTCAACAATACAATTTCACAAAAGCATTTCATTTCACATGTTACACATATTGACAAATTCACAATTTCAATTACATATATAATTCCACAAATTACACAAATTCATATAATTTCAACTCCAATTGTACATATTTACATATCCTCACGTAGTACACATTATGCACATCTTTACAACTTTAATTACACAATTTCACAAATGGGCGAGGAGCGGGTGTGGGGTGGGGGGGCTGGGTGAGGGTCGGGCCTCGCGGGTGGGGGGTTGGGGGACTGGGTGAGGGGGAAGACGGGGTAGGGGGGGGAAGGGGTTGGGGGGGGGAGGGGGTTGGGCCAGGGGGAAGAGGGGGGTGTAGGGGGGGCCTGGGCGAGGGGGAAGAGAGGGGTAGGGGGGGCTAGGCAAGGGGGAAGAGGGGGGTAGGGGGGGTTGGCGAGGGGGGGAGGGGTGGGGGTGGGGGCGAGGGGGGAGGAGGAGGGTGGGGGTGGAGGCGAGGGGGAAGAGGAGAGAGAGAGGGAGGGGGAGCTTACTGGCGGTGGAGGTGAGGGCGGCCCGGTGGAGGTGCTGGCGGCGGGGTAGAGGTGATGGCAGCGCGATGGAGGCGATTTTAGAGAGAGAGTGAGGGATTTTAGAGAGAGAAAGAAAGATAGAAAGAGGGATTTGAGAGAGGAGAGTGAGGCATATTGGGAACCTTGGGCGCGCATAGATATAGGTGGGTGGCGTGAATTTCAAAAATTTGAAGAATCCACCTTTCACGACCGTTTTGTCAAAAAACAGTAGTGGAAGACTGATTTTGCACGACTGTTTTTTGAAAAACCGTCGTTGAAGATCTGTCTTCCATGATGGTTTTTCACAAAAAGGTCGTGGAACAATAATTCTTCAAATTTTTGAATTTTTTGAAAACGGTCATGGAATCTATATATTCCACGATCGTTTTTGAAAAAATCATCATCGAAGATACTTTTACAAGATGGTTTTTTCAAAAGCCGTCGTAAAAAATTTGTAATAAACATTTGCTACACATGATAATATTCTTTGCTGCCCAGGGTGGCCAGCCCATGTGTTAAGCATCCAATGGCCTAGAATCATGAATACTTTATCTCTGTTTTCACCACAAATGTAGCTATAGATACATATACAAATACCATTAAAAAATATTAAAAATTAAATAATTTTAAGACAATACTTAAAAGTAAATTAACATTAAAAGGCTCATTGATGCTTATCTTTTTATCTTTTTTTTTTCATTGGTTCCTCAATACATATCCATTCCACATCTTCACGAAGCAAGTGCGAAACATCATCTTTAAAATTATCTATCTCATCAACTAGTGGCAATCCCTTTGTGAATGAAGGGATGCCTGAGTAATCCTCATCAACTTCTTGACCATCGATAACTATTCTTGGCTTTGTCGGGATGACTAGAGACAGCTCTATGTCTTGGGGATCTTTAACATAAAAAACTTGGATTGCTTGTGATGCCATAATGAATGGATCATTCTTGTATCCCAATCTTCTAAAGTCAACCACTGTGATGCCGTCATCGTCATTCTTAACATAGTTATTATTGGCCCACTTGCACTTAAAAAGTGCTATAAGTAATCCTCCATAATCAAGTTCCCAAATATCTTCAATGAAGCCAAAGTAGTTCATGATCCCATATACCAGGTTCTTGTCCTTGGCGGAGGCAATATGCATAGCCTCAGCACGGAGAGTCACACCACTATTTTGCACCAGATGCTTCTCATCTCTTTCGCGAGTGTAGAAAGTGTAATCATTTATGGAATATGGCGTATACCTTGTAACTATCGACAACGGTCCTCTAGCTAGGTTCTTCAACTGCTGTGACATGTTCTCATCTTGTGATGTGGAGCACTTGCCATAGATGTGTGCTCTAATCCACAACTAGAAGGTCCAGTTGTGTTTATCTTGCAACCACTTCTCATTTCTTGCTCTTTTTGGGTATGCTTTTTTTTTTTTAATTCATTCATGTGCACCTCAATGAAAGGCTCCACTTCATTAGCATTGTGCAAGACATAAAGACAAGCTTGCTCCCACTCCTCTTGGTTTACTAATGAAGGATTGCCCGTAGATAGTCCCTTAGCCTCAATGTTTATAGTCTTTGGCACCCCAATTGTGTCCGCATTAGATAGGTACTCAGAGCAAAATTCAACCGATTCCTCAGCTATGTAACTTTCCACAATACATCCCTCCGGCCTATTTCGATTCTTCACATAGCCCTTTAAAACCATCATATATCTTTCAAATGGGTACATCTATCTCAAATACATCGGTCCACATAACTTAATTTTACGTACTACGTGCACCGTTAAATGAATCATGATGTCAAAAAATGCCAGTGGAAAATACTTTTCAAGCATGCATAAGGTTTGCACCAACTCCGATTGCAGTGAATCTAACACAAGTGGATCAATGACCTTCGAGCATATTGAATTGAAGAACAAGCACAACTTGGAAATTGCAAATCTCACATCCTTTGTTAGAATTCCCCGCAAAGCAAGTGGTAGTAATTGCTGCATCAACACATGACAATCATGTGTTTTCATGCCAATAAGTTTCAAATCCTTAACTGACACCAACTTTTTGAGGTTTGAAGAATACCCGTCCGGCACTTTTAATGAAGCAAGCCATTCACAGAGCTTTCTCTTTTCCGCTCTAGATAACGTGTGCTTTGCCGGAGGTGAGTAAGTATGATTCCATCTTTTCTCGGGAAACAAATTACGCCTAATATCCATTTCCATGAGATCCAACCGCGCCTTTTCACCATCCTTAGTCTTGACTAGAATGTCAAGCAACATGCCAACTACGGATTCACATACGTTTTTCTCAATATGCATAACATCCAATCAATGACGAACAAAAAGTGTCTTCCAGTAGGAAAGATCAAAGAAGATTGATCTTTTTTTCCATGGTCCATCATTTGGCGGCTCGTCCTTAGCTCGCTTTCTCTTTCCGAATACGACTCTTCTATCTTTTACCATTTCAAATATTTGTTCACCTGTCAAAGGGCGAGGGGGGTCTCTTTCTTCTCTATTGCCATCAAAGGCTTTCTTTTGTTTGCGATAGCGATGATCTCTAAGCAACCATCTTCTATGACCAAGAAAAACGGTTTTCTTCCCATTCTTCAACTGTTTGTGAGACGTTTCCTTCATGCAAATAGGACAACCAATAGAACTCTTCACCGAATAACTAGATAAATTGCCATATGCGGGGAAGTCGTTAATTGTCCATATCAACATTGCACGGAGTGTGAACGTCTCTTTTCGGTAAGCATCTCTAACTTCAACTCCAATGTCCCATAACTTTTTTAAGTCATCGATTAACGGTGCCAAGTATACATCAATGTCATTGCCTGGTTGGTGAGGACCCGAAATCAATAAAGACAACATTAAAACTTTCACTTCATGCACAACTTCGGAGGGAGATTATAGTTAACAAGTATTACAGGCCAACTGCTATGCCTACTACTCATGTTACCATGTGGGTTCATTCCATCCATCGACAAAGTGAAATGTATGTTTCTTGGATCCATACTAAAGTTAGGATGATCGGCTTCAAAAGTCTTCCATTGTGGTGAATCCGTCGGGTGTCTAAGCATACAATCATCCACTCGTTTGTCATGATGCCATGTCAAATTCTTGGCATGTTCTAGGTTTTCAAATAAACGCCTCAAACGTGATACCTGGTGGAATGTCCCATAACACTTTTTTGGGCACTCCATTCTTATCGTCTTTTGGCTCCTTTCCTTTCTTCCACCTCGTTTGTTGACAAATTGGACAATAATTCTTGTCTTCATACTCATGCCTATAGAGAACACAATCATTTTCACAAGCATGAATTTTCTCATAATCCATTCCCAAGGTGCTCAAAGTCTTCTTAGCGTCATACATACTAGTTGGTAATTTATTACCCTCTGGTAGAAGCCTTCCTAAATATTCTAACAGCTTTGTGAAAGTAGAATTTGACCACCCACCCGACGCTTTCAAATTCCATAAACCAACTAAAGCATACAATTTAGTAAAATTGGTACACCCCTCATACACGGGTGTCTGGGCATCATTCATCATTGTCTCAAATAAATCCAGATGGTGCACAAGGTGTTCTTCTAAATCATTGACCATGTCAACCATATTGTCTTGATCATCCATATTATCCTCCACAACAGCTTGCTTTTCTTTACTTAGTAAAGTTGAATTGAAATTAGACTCGCCATGAAAATGCCACGTTTAATAACTGCTTATAATTTCATTTCGAAATAAATGTCCTCTAACAATTGGAATTGGATGCAATCTATGGTTTCCACATTGAACACAAGGATACCAAATTTTATCACCATTGGCATGACTTTTTGCAAAATTCAAGAACTCTTCCACACCATTCAAATACTCTCTAGACAATCGAAAATCCCACATCCATTTCCTATCCATTTTGCAATACCTAAATCAAAATAATAAATAGAAAATATTAAATTAAAATTAATTTCATAATCTATATATATATATATATATACACCCACCTATATATATTAATTAATCATAAAACGAAAACACCACTACCAACAATGGTCACAAGTTACACATACTCATTATAAAACAAAGAAATCATACCCATGATCCACAATGCAAATTTTACAGAATAAACAAAAAAATCAACAACTATTTATCAATTTTGGATTAATTATACAACACAATCAACAACAATTTATCAATTTATAACAAAAACTTACAATTTGGGCTGAGATTAAGTAATGTGTAGGCAGAGAGGGACGGCAGCAGCTGATTCGAATGCATCTGTGTCTGTATTTGAGAAGCGAGTTTTTGAATTGTGTCTGAATGTTGAGGTGGAAAAGGGGTTTCAAAGTAAGATACTACGACGGTTTTGTTAAAACACCGTCGTGGAATATGGGAGCTACCACGACGGTTTTTTAAAAAATCGTCGTGAAAGAGGGGGGATTCCACAACGGTTTTCTCAAAAACCATCATGGAATCTTCCATCTTCCACGACGGTTCTTCACAAAACCATTGTGGAATCCCCCTTCTTTCACGACAGTTTTTAAAAAAACCGTCGTGGTAGCTCCCACCCCCTTCCATGACGGTCTTTGTTTTTGCGGGCATAACTCGTCGCGCTTTTCTCACGGTACCACGACTGTTTTTAGAAAATGGTCGTTAAATAAAGGTCGTCTAATCCAAAATTTATAGTAGTGAATATTGCATCTCTTTTCCAGTCTTTAAGAGCCAAGCAAGCAAGAATCCCTAAAGATTTCTTGTTAAGCGCATCAATGACGACGTAAGCTTTCCCGAGATGGTACTGTCGTGCAAAATCATAATTTTCCATGTATTCCATCTACCTTTGCTGCCTCAAGTTTAGATCCCTCTGAGTGAATAGATACTTCAAACTTTTGTAGTCGGAGAAAACCTAGAATGTCGCCCATACAAATAACATCTCCAGATCTTTAGCGCGTGAATCACCGCTACGAGCTCTAAGTCATGAGTGGTGTAGTTCTGCTCGTGAGGCCGTAGTAGTCTCAATCCATACGCCACCATACGTCCATGTTGGATTAACACGCTTCCAAGTCCGCGTCCTGAAGCGTCTATATAAACTTTGTACGGCTTTACACTATTTGGGATAATCAATACCAGAGCTGTAGCCAACCGATTCTTTAACTCTTGGAAGTGATCTCGCACTCTTCATCCCACTCAAATCTAACATTCTTCCTGATCAATCTTATTAATGGAGCTGCTATCTTCGAGAAGTCCTTCATAAACTTCCTATAGTATCCTGCGAGTCCCAAGAAACTATGGATCTTTGCTACATTCCTCGGTCGTTCCCGTTACACTATGGCTTCTACCTTAGAAGGATCCACTGAGATGTCTTGCTCGGAGATGACATGCCCTAGAAACTTGACTTCTATCAACCAAAACTCATATTTTTCTTTCTTGGCGTATAGCTGGTGCTCACGTAGAGTCTGAAGCATGATCTTGAGGTGCTGCTCAAGAAGTACTGCGAACCTCCTAATTGATTGAATAACTCATTGATCCTAGGTAGAGGATACTTGTTCTTCACAGTGACCCGATTCAGCTGCTGGTAGTCTATGCACAACCTGAAGGTTTCGTCATGCTTCTTAGCGAACAAAACTGGTGCTCCCCACGGTGACATGCTATTCCGAATACATCCTTTGTCAGTAAGCTCCTGAAGCTGCTTTCTTAATTCTTTCATCTCTGCCGGTGACATCCGATAAGGTGCTACAGAAATCAGAGCCGTTTTCAAAAGTAACTCAATACCAAACTCAATCTCCTGATGCGGTGGCAATCTTGGTAACTCGTTGGGGAAGACATCTTCAAATTCATCAATTACTGGAAGTGCTGCATTTCTTCCCTATGAATTGGACTCTCCTTATAAGTTCATAAGGAAGGCATAGTAGGGTAGATTCTTCCGTCTTCTGAGACATGTTTTCATGAGACGCTCACTCATCGTTTGATCATTATCACCCTGGTAAGTGATCGTCGTCTCCCTGTCAGACACTAAAGTCACTTTCCTAAGTTGGCAGTCTATAATTGTATTGTACTTGGACAACCAGTCCATCCCTAGGATTACATCATATAATCTCATAGGAATTACAATCGAATCACCCTTCAGAGTCTCACCCCCAATCTTTATTTTACAAGATTTACATACACAGTTCACACACACCCGCCCCAAGGGTGAAGCAATAACTAAAGGCTCATCAAATTCTTCTATCTCTATCCCCAAGGCTTATACAAAAGAACTTGAAATGAGAGAATGAGTGGCACCAGTATCAAATAAAACATGCACTAAGGACTGAGAAACTAGAACTATACCATTGACAACCGCGTTGTTGGTCTAGGCATCTGAACTCCCTGATGCCATAGTGTGAACTTGAGCTGGAGCTTTCCCTTTTCCTCTACCAACATTGCTAGGTCTTGGATTAGTCGACCGATATTGCTGTGGTGGAGGTGACTGCACGCTATCTGTACTTGGCACTCAATACTGAGGGGCATTACACTAGAAGTTCTACGGCTGGTATCCTTGTGCTAGGTGTGGTGGTTTCTGGGAAGTGAACTGATGGAACTGCAGCTTAGGGAATTGCTGAGAAGGAGGTAAAGTCTGAGGTTGAGGCTAACGACTGGCTCCTTCTTCGACCTAAAGTCCTCGACAAGCACTCTTGATTAGGCAGTTCTTCTTGATTTGTCCCGGTTGCTAGCAATAGTGGCAATGAAAATTGTAGGGATTGCTACGCCCGTTGCTAGATGAACTACTGCTCCTGCTATTCATGTTACCCTATTGATTCTTTCCTTGAATTGGATGGCTGCTGGTACTCCTCCTACCGCTCCTTTGTGGTCCTCTTGATGTTCTTGCTCAATCCTCGTAGTAGTGCGTATAATCATTTTCCATAGATATAGTTGGTGACACAAGCTCACCAAAATTTCTGAGTCACAGGGTAACCACTTGCCGTTGAATAGAAGCCTTAAGCCCTTCTTGGAATTTAATACACTTCTTACGCTCCAATGCCATAGTGGATGGAGCAAACCTGGCCAACTCATTAAACTTTGCCTCGTATTCCCAAAATGACATGTCACCCTGCTCCAATCTGTAAAATTCAGCAGTGTTTTGATCTCTATATCCTTGTGGGAAATAACAGTCGTAGAATAGTTCCTCGAACTTATCCCAGCTAATGTTCCTGTTGTTCTCTAGGTGTTTAGCTTGCTTCCACCAAGTTTTAGCACCACCTTCAAATTTCTAGGCTGCAAACTCTACACGATACTTTGTTGGCATGCCAAGGGTATCCAGGTGTTTCACGACTAAATCTAACCAATATTTGGCCACCTGCAGGTCCTTATTTCCATCAAAGGTCAAAACAAATGCACATTGGAACTCTTTAAAGTACGCGTGCTGACGGCTTGCCTCATAATCCTCCGATCTTGCCCTTACCACCATCTGCCAAAAAGCAGCAAGCATTGCCCCCATCATACTTTCCTCATTTCCTGGGTTCACGTTAGCAACAAATGAACGACATTTGGGTGACATTCTCTCACTTCTGAAAACAAAATTGGACTATCAATGGTACTTCATTGTTGTACCTATGTGTGCACAATTCCCAAGGTTCATAACCTAGGGCTCTGATATCATTCTGTCACGCCCCGTAGACCAAAAGATACGTGGCAGATTAATTAGGTTAATTAAGTTAAATTTTAATTAAAAACACAAATTAAAGAAGTTGATTAATTATGAAAAAAGTGACAATTTAAAAGCCTTTTTAAAACGATTATTATATTGCTAAATAAACAAGCAAAAAAAAAAGGTAAAGAAAGGAAATACGTGTTAGGTTCCACTGGGCCCATAACTTGTGCACACACATAGTATGCATAATAATTAAATTACAACCACAGTCTGTTATAAAAAAAAGTTAAAATGATACATGCCTTGATTAATTAATACAAATAACCTACTCGGAGTCTTATACTACTCGCGAGTCCAGTCGATGGACTCTTCTTCAATCCTAAGCTGGACTCCACCTAGAGAAGAAGGGTTTGAAAACATGTAAAAAGTGAGCGAAAGGCTCAGTAGGACTAGCTTATAAAAATATTTAATTTGAATATATAATTCATTATTCAAGAAAATATTTAGAAAATAGAATTAAATAAATAAATGGATAAATAAATTCAATAAAATCAATCTTACCAAAAACTGTTTATTGTTCGACCAGAAAGGATATTATTTTTTTTTATGGGCAAACCATAGGTATCACCACCGTAGTGGCCTAGTTAGGTTTCGAGACCTGCCACCAAGGTCGCACTCTACATAACCCGATCTTTGAGTATGGCATCATGCCCAGGCATACAAAACATTCATTGGAGATAGAAAAACATAGTAGAACACTTTTAAACTAATTTAAACAAGATTTGCATAGGAAATTTCAATTAAACCCAAAAAAGGAAAAATAAAAAAACTTGATTCAAATCCTTTTTTACCAAACCAAGCCTAGATTCTAGGTATTTTTAGTTCCACTGACTTAGATTCAAGGATTTCTAAGCTCATAAAACTTAGATTACAACTTTTTAAGGAAATTTAGAAAATTTTGGAAAAAGTTTAAAAATTTGAAAAATAAACAAACTAACTTTGGGTTTAAGTTTTAAATCAAGTTTATGATTTTCCAAACCCTTTCCTGAACTTCCAATCCTCTAAAAACCGAAGC
The DNA here is from genome assembly GCA_025403435.1 of Artocarpus heterophyllus. NCBI lineage: Eukaryota > Viridiplantae > Streptophyta > Magnoliopsida > Rosales > Moraceae > Artocarpus > Artocarpus heterophyllus. The sequence continues at coordinate 34,512,957 of CM046347.1, forward strand.
TTGGGCTTGATTTTTGAATCAAAAATTTGAGAGAATGAGAAAGAGAAAGAGAGAGAACGAAGGAGAGAGAAAGAAGGAGTCTGGGCGAGTGAGGAAGAGAGAGCGTGAGAGAGTGAGGAAAAGGGAGAGAGAGAGGGATTAAAAAAAAGCGTGGAGAGCAAAACCAATGAGGAGAAACCGTGTGCATCCATAGTTTTGCAAAAGGGATGTATCTAACATTTGACAAATTGTTTTGTTCTAAAATTCAAAATAACAAATAAAATAACTAAAATAATCAAAATAATTTAAAAATCAAGTTAATTAGAAAATCATTACATAATATTTAGATTAAAGTCAAATTACAATTTGGCACACTAATCCACCATCTTTCACACTAATACCACTTAATAAATTTCGGGGCGTTACAATCACGTGTCATGCTTATGCTTTTGTAGATGATGGGTTGTGGTCTTGCATCACTCTTAGTGGGAAAGGAACTGAGTACAACGAAGGGGATGATAGAGAAAGCATGGCCGTGTGTGGAAGCTGTCAAAAGTGGATGAATATATCATGGCACCCACATTGGTTTTTTCCTTTTTAAAAATACCCACCCAATCACTTAAATAATGATCTAGATCAGTTTAAAGGAGATTCTCAATGATTTTAGATGTGGAAAGTTGAAAAAAAAAAAGATTCAAAATGGATTTGGAATCAAAAGAATGCTCTCTGCAAATGCTTGGATGAGAGGTCAATGATGGACTAGATGACAGGTCATTTGGCCATGTTTTGGTCTTCAGCTCCCTAAAACGACATGTCGTTTTGAGGTATCAACTCCCAAATGATTCTTTTTTTTTTTTACAAAAAATATGAAAATAAGGAAATAATTTCTAAAACTGAACAAATGATTTCTAAAGTCAAATAATTTCTAAAAATTAAAATAAAGCTTCTAAAAATTCAAAAGATAAAAATATCACATCGAAACAAATAAAAATCCAAGTAATTCATCAAAATAGACAATTTTCAAACAAAAATACCATAATCGTACATTAGGCACATTTTATTGTTGGAGTTTCTCTAGCTCATCCACTAAAAATGTCATTAGTTCATGATAAATTTTATAATCATAAATATCATATTAGAAATATCACACAAAATGTGCTTTTAAGTCATGATTTCATTCATATTGTTGCATAAAATCGTTAAACCTTACATATCATATGTTAAAGAAAGTAGTAGGCGTTATAGATATAAAGGATAACAATTAGAAATCTATTTGAGAGATGGAGAAATGTATACGTGAGACTAACAAGTTGCATATATGGTGGCTGTTTACTATTTATAATTAGTGATGTGGACAATTAATGATGTTAAGAAAAAAAATTATATTTGGTCGATGTATTTTTTTAATATTATTTCATTTGACCTTGGTATGTATATTTATTCTGTCATATGATACTTCTAGGTAATTAAATCCAAGTTCCTTTTTACTTATCAATTTAATTTAATTTTTTGTCACTTGTATATTCTTAATGTTTATTGCAAGTTTCAAATGTATTATGCCATATAAATTTTTTTAATTAGATATGTGGATAATTAGTGATGTAAAAAACTTACATTTGGTTAGTGTATTTATTTTCTTTAAGAAAGAAAATTTTTGAATTTGCATGAATTGGCGTTTAGCATTTTTTTGAAACCTACCAGGCTTTGAGTTAGAAACGGCTTGTTTTATAACTTATAAGACTTTAGAACCTTGTCAGATTCCCAGTTAAAGTCTACCAGGTTACAGGGTTAAGCATAGTAGTTTCTTGCTTTTTGTGAATCAGGATTTTTTTTCAATTATTCTATAAGATTTCAAGGATTAATAATTCATATTATTAGTAATTTTACATATTATGACTTAAAATGGAGCTTACAAGCATGTATTCATTAGTTTTTAGAATTGACAGATTCCAAGTTCTTTTATGGCTCATGAATCTATTTTCGTTTATTGTAGTTTCTAGATATAAACACCTTTTTTTGGAATATAGAGGAAGAGTTTGAATTGGTATGAATTGAAATCTAGCAATTTTCTTTGAAAGCTGCCAGATACCAAGTTGGAACTGATTAGGCTTTTAACTATTTTTTCTAGAATCTGACAGGTTCCAAGTTAGAAACTGGTGGGTTCTATATACATCTGTCAAGTTTAAGTCTTTTTATTTGGAGCTTGTAAAGTTCTAAGTTGGACCTTGTCAAATTCAGATGCATAATCTGCCAAATAATAACTATTACATTTAAAATTCAATTCAATTAGTGAAATTCATATACCTTGTTACGACTTCATTTCAGTCACTAGCCCTCCCTTCGGCATCCCCATCCTTGTAGTTAAGGTAACGACTTTGAACATGGCCAGCTCCCATAGTGTGATGGACGGTGTGTATAAGGCCTGGGAACAAATTTATCGCCATATGGCTGACCAGCGATTACTAGCAATTTCGGCTTCATGTAGGCAATTTGCATCCTACAATCCAAACTAAGGATGGGTTTTTGGAGTTAGCTCACCCTCATGGGATCGAAACCCTTTGTCCCGACCATTGTAGCACGTGTATCATCCAGGGCATAAAGGGCATGAGTGGTGAACAATTAGACCAAGTTAACAAATAGGACATAATGTAATGTAAACTACTATAAATGCAACAATTAGACCTAGTTGTTGTTCAAAGGTATGATGAATTTGCAAGTCTTTTTATTGTGTCCTATCCTTCCACACCTGCTACATTTTGTTTTTATCCTTTTTTCCTTTCCTGCTGATGAAATTCTTTTGGACCTTGGTCTTTCTAATGGAAGTTTTTTCAAGGGTGGTAATACTTTGATTTGCTTCATCTCCTCTGGTATTGTCCATGTCGATTGGTCTCCAAGTGGACTGTAGCTTTATAGATCTTTTAAAGGGCCTTTTTTGTATAGTAGTAGGAACAGTATTTTGTAAATCTCCATGCGTATCTTTTTGCTAGCTACCAAGGCATGTATGCATGGTAGCTTGTCATGGTCATATTGATGGCAAGGGCATGTCATTTCTTTTAAGTTCACTACCTGTTTCTTGTTATTTGGATCATAAATTTAAAATACGTCGACGTTCACTGCCTTGACCTGCATAAAATTTATTATCTTCAACAAATAGAAGAACAATAATATATCATATAATTTGGAGGAGTTTTGACAGAATAATAATGTATCTTTGGAACCTACAAACAGTATAATAATGTATCTTTGGAACCTACAAGGTTCTAATATGGAACCTGCTGGTTTATTCTTTTAATCATTTTTTTGGAACCTTTTAGATTCCAAATAAGAAGTTGTCAAGTATTTTTGGTATTTTTCGGGTTCCAAGTTGGAAACTAATGGGTTCTAAATACATAACTTGCTGATTTTTTAATCATTTGTTTTGGAATCTGACAGGTTTCAAGTTGGAACATATTAGATTTGAAACAACCTGCTAAGCTTTGGATCTAGTAGTTACAAAGTAATTTGTTACGGAAACTGTTAGATGCGTTAATAATTGTATAACGTTTAAAATTATAAGGCATATTTGCCATTAGAGTTACCGAGTTTTGAAAGTGTTCCTGCAACTCCTCCATTTTTTTTGCTAGCTCTGTGAATGCTCTTTATGCCCTTAAGCTTCTTTTGGAAAACTATTCTTATATGATGGATCACAAACACTCCAGCCACGTAGCTACCTGTATGTCTCTAGCCTTTTTGTCTTTGTTGTTTATTGATTTTGTCAAGTTTGATCTCATCACCATATATCTTGAAGTAGGAGAGAATGCTCTTACCCGTTTCTCAAGACCTACTTGCTCTAAATATAGTAGGATTTGCTTACTCACATTATCTATCTGACTCATGTAAAATTCGAATGTTTCCTCGTCATACGTCATCTATGCTCCTCTGAAGTTGTATGCTATCATTCTAGAAGCTTTGGGGTATTTTGTCTTAATGTTTTGACCGAGATGACGATTGCAATATCCAAGATTCACATTTGTATAGTTCTTTGCCTTCTTGTATATGCTATGATGCCTATTCGAATATAATCCACATCTTTTCTTTATCGAGATATGATCTAATTAACATGTTGAATAAAAAGTCCTATGAGTTATCTTCGATGTCACCAATTCCAAGTGTCAACGGGAAAGCTTAGATGTTGGCATCTTGCGCACAAGCCGTGATCAACGTTCTGCAATACTTGCACTTTAGGAGCGTCTCATCCACCACAATAACTAGCCTACAGTGTTCCCCTTTATATTGATGCCCTAATCGCCATGAACATGGATAAGAATATGTTTTCATCATTGCAAATGATGTCTGTCACAGATTCTAGATTTGTCTTCTCTAACATGTATAGAAAGCTAAGATTTTGAATAGGATTCATTTGGGGTGCCTCTACCAATATCTAATGCAATCTTTCTAGTCTTCCAAGCCTTTTTGTAGCTTATATTAATACCTATTTTGGATCATTGTCATTTAATTATCAAAATTAAAAAAAAAAATTAATATTATGAAAGATGAATTGGCATATCGAAGGTTACGATTATGGAACCTTCCATGTAATGTTTTATCCCTTTGAAACCTGACAGGTTCTTATTTGGAATCTGATAGGTTTCAAAGACAGACATATGAGTTGAAACATGACAGGTTCTAACTCTTAACCTAATAGATTCCCAAAAAAATAGTAGTTTCTATCTTAGAATTTGATAGGTTCCAACTTGGAACCTGATTGATTCCAAAATAACTAGTAGTTTAAACCTTGGAATCTAACAAGTTTTAAGTTAGAACCTGACGAGTTTCAAAAACATAAAGTCAAAAAAAGAAGCAAGTTCCAACATGAAACTTGCTTTTTAACCATATCACAATCTAATTGGATATGTGTACAAGTAATGAAACCAACCGGATTTTGTTTCATGTGCAAAATAAGTAATGGAAGACAATCAAAGTTTATATTCTACTACATGAAGAAGGAAGTAAGCATTTATCGTATTCATCCCTCATGTCCCATATGATGCTATTTAGTGTATATGTAGTTTTTCCTGGTTTTTTGTACCTTTCTTGATGTAATCACTGATAACTTGGCTACTAGCCTGTCTGGGTCCGATTGTAGGAGATATGTGTATTGTTGTAAAGCACCACTTGAAACATCTCACTCTAGTTATATTTTAAAGCTTGAAGCCACCAATTGCAATTGTCATCTACACAACCCATTGTTAGGGGTGGCAAAACGGGTTGGCGGGTCGGGTTCGTATCGGGTTGGAGTTAATTTTTACAAAATTAGGTCGACACTAACCCGACCAGTGACCCGAACGGGTTGAGAATTCTCAACCCTAACCCGACCCGTTTTGACATGGGTTGACACTAACCCGACCCGTGTCAACCCGTTTCTTATGCACAGTGTCAAAAAATAATAACCCGTGACCCGATTTTGACCCGTAACCCGATTATGACCTGCAACCCGCCTCTAACCCGCCCACATTAATATATAAAATATTAAAAAAAAAAATTAGAAGAGTTTCATACCACTTCAACAAGAAGATGAGTGATAAGAGAGGTAAGGTTTGATATTTTAAGAGCTTATATTATATATGAAATAATATTAATTTTTTAAAAGCTAATTAATTAAATACGGGTCAGAAACGGGTCATTTTCGTGTCAGACGGGTTGACCCGAACACGACCCGTTTTTTGACGGGTCAGTTTCGGGTCGACACTAAAATGACCCGTGGTCAAATTTTCCGACACTAACCCGCAAAAAATCGTGTCGTGTCGTCGTGTCGCAACCCGTATTGCCGGCCCTACCATTGATATTATTGATTTGTTCGACTTTTTAATTTTGTATTGTTACTTTTCCTTCAGTACACTCAATGTAATGCACCTTTTCAAAACCTCTTTGTTCTTAAAGAGTTGGTTGATGTAAAAGCTATCACACTCTGTTTCATCCATTAGGGAAACAATTTCTATTATTTCTTGTATAATTTGCTTCATCATTTTCTTATTCCTTTTAGGGGTAAGCTTCTTACCAACATCTATATTGGTAGATTCTTCACTATCGTATTCCCATGTGGCTCTATTAATGTCCATTGGTGAGGTTTTTCTCCTTTTAGTATGACTTGTAATTCCATATTTTTCACCATTTCTGGTGTTTTTGTCGTTGGTGAAATTTGGTTGCTATCCTAATTTGAAAATGTGATTGGCGTCCTATACATAATCACACATAATAAGAAGCGTGTGACAGCTAAGGCGTCCTTTATAGTGGTCCAACTATATTACCAAACCATAGATCAATTTACATGTACAAATTACAAAGCAAGCAGTCTCCTGAGCCAACCTTTTTTTTTTTGGACTTAAGGGCCATAATTCAGCCACCACATAAGACATTATTGTAATCCAAGTTTATAAGTGACTCATACTACCAACCTATTCCCTCGATTTCTGTTGCAATTGAAGTTTACTTGACTTTAAAATCATTCAAAGTATTTCTTGAACTTATTTAGAAATATTTACTTTTGTAAAATCTTTTAAACCTCTTTAAAAATGCTTTCTTCGTAAAACACCTCTTATAAAACATTTCAAACATTGACTTTTTTAACCTTTGGAAACACTATATCAAATAGTGGAAAACATTTTCTTTGAACAACAAAAACATATTGTAATGGTATCCATACCCAACTATCGCATCTGTCTACCACAGCACTGAGCTTTTCAACCAATCGTACCAGTCTCCTGTAGGACTAACTACAACATGAAAGAAGTTATAATGAGCTTTCGCTCATTAAGCTCAAACTTAATCTCTCAAATTATTAAAACATTCATTTTAAAACTTTTGTCTTAAAAATCTCTCATAATACATCTTTCATAAACATTTCTCATAAAACCTTTTTCATAACCTATTCTGGTTACATTTTTCATAAACATTTATTGTAAAACATAGTCTTTAAACTTTTCTCATAAAACATTTCTTAACTGTTTTCACAAAACGTTTTTCATAAAACATTACTTAAAAAGAATGAAAGCAATACATAATGTGTGATTCCATGTATGCTCAATTATGAACTTTCATTTATGAGCATCTTATTATCGTTTATATTTTACTTGAACTTCTTTACATCGTTCTTATCATTTCTTTATCTTGTGAACTTAAGGTTCATACCAACATCATCAATTATGAGAACATAAATATGATGCTTCTCTTGTGGAAGATTTAAGACCATCAAACACCTAGGTCATAACTTTAGCATAATTTGTATACCTCACATCAAAGAGACCAGTACGACACTTACTTTTCATCTTTGCTATACTTTCTTTTTGACTTTAGTAAGTATATCAAATGCTAACATACCTTATGTTATAACTTAGCATAGAAACATTAAACATAGCATATACAAACATATTACAATTTCATAACTTGAACTTTAAAACATAATACATAACACATACAAATATGCTTTTGCTCTTGTAAACTCTATGCATAATAAATGTAAACATACTTTAAACATAATAGTTGCAAATACATTACAAACCTTAACTTAAACTTTAAAACTTGATATATAACATATACAAACATATTTTAAAAATAACTTGCTTTACATTTGCAAACATATATTGTAACATCCGAGCATTTTAAGCACAGTAAAAATGCAATAATTTAAGGATTACTGTTTAATCCAATTTATATGATAAAGTTCATAAAAGCAAAAAACGAGATTTTTAAGGGGTAAGAATCATGCCATAGCCTTAATTAAAAAAGGAATGATATGAAAATAAGCTAGAAAGCTTAATCATTGCAAAATGTATTGCAACAAATATTAAGACAAAAATACAATTTAAGAAAAAAATACTATATAATAATATGAAAAATTATACAGTATTAAAATAATGCAGTGTAAGAAAGTACACTGAGAAAGTTATGTAGTATGAAAATTACACTGTAAAAGTAATACAGTGTAGGAATTAGACTGTTTAAGTTAAAGCAGTATAGGAATAATACTGTTTGGAGAATATGGATGAATAAAGAATGTTGTAGCAGTATGGAGAACATACCGATAGTATAAGAAAAATACTACCAGTATAAATTTAGACCATACAGAGTTAGATACTATTGGAATTACATTATGTGATGGATGAAAATAAGCATGGGAGGTTGTGGGACCTCATGAATTGTATGAAAAAGAATACTAACAGTATAGGAAGAACACTGTATGTATAAACTTGGACCGTGTAAAAAGTTTTTTTTGTGGGACCCACCATGACACCAAAGTGAATGGAAATTTGCCACCTAGCCCCTTGGGTGGCCCAATCATATAAAGCCAAGTTAAGCCAAAGATGATGTCAAGTGATCATTATGATGGTGAGTCATCAAAGGTTATAAAAAAAAAAATCAAGTTGTATATATATTTGTTTCATAAAATAAAACCAAGAAAATGTCCATTTCCTTCCTCCATGAAAAACCGTCCCCCTCTAGATAATATTCTCTCAAAATTTTGAGGAATTTCAAGCCTCCAAATTATGTTTAAAGCAAGTTCAAGGTCGTGATTCAAGTTTTGGCACTTTTGGAGGTGAAATTCCAAACTTTCTTCTATGGGTTTTGGTGATCTTCTTTAAGTTTTAGATGGGCTTTGATTGGGGTTTTGTCATGGTTTTTGTGGAGAAGACATGATGAAGTTTTGAGCTTGGCAAATGAGGATCAAAAAGGTTGGCAAAGTTTAGGTAAATTTCTAAACTTTATACTTGAAAAGTTTATGTTATAACATGTATGCTAAGTGTTTGATGAAATGTTTTGGCTATGACATGTAAAATGGGCATTATGGTATGATTTTTTTATGTTCCATCATGATGGTGATGATGATAGAAAGAAAGAAAATAAGGGTTTTGAGGTTAAAAATAAAAAATGATTAAACTTTGTAAAGTTTAACTAGTTTCAAAGGAATGAGGTTTTGAGGGCCTTAGAGGCCAAATGATGTTCTAAGTAAGATCTATAATCTATCAAAACAGTGAGGGAAACAACTTTTGTGAACAAAGTTTTGTAAGATTTCAAAAGGACTAAATTGTAAAGTTTTGCAAAAGTTTGGCATATTTGAAAATCAGCCAAAAGTACCCCTAAATGTTAGAATTTCAAGAAAGTTAAAATACAAAAGTTGTAGAACGCATCAAAACTATTAAGACAACATATATCGTTTTTTAAAATTCTGCTCGATTAAGGAGTTATGAATTTTACAAAATTTTGAGCACAAAATTTTGTGAAATGGAAACATTATGAGATGTTTAGAATTCAACCAAGGAGCTTTTGTAAGTTTTTTTCCTTGCAAAAAATTGAATATTATGGTATAAAGTGGTCAATTTTGGTTCCGAGAGCAAAAATGTAAAGATTTTTGTGTTTCGAGCCAAAATCGTAAAATCGCGTAAAAATTAGGTTTTCACCAGGGACATTAGATTCCTGCATTTCTATGGGTAGTGAGTAATCATAGGGATTATATTTTTAAAGGATTCAAAGTTTAGTTAAGGAAAGAAAAGAAACGAATGTTAAGAGCAAAAATGCCAGGATCTTTAGGTTACAGGTCAAAACTATAAAGTTTTGACAAAACATATTTAATTAAAAAGAAAACCATTATTTTAATAGTTTTTCTTAATATTATGAGACATAAAGAAATGTATGATGCTTTTAAGGGTTCTGGAAGTTTTTAAAAGACCCGATAAGGGCAAAAAGGTCATTTTATGAAAAAATGCTAAAACGGACCCGAAACGCCCGATATCAGAAAATGCTCTTTAGCTAAAATTTTTTGTATTATGTAAGTAATGAAATAGTAAAATTAAGCAATGGGCTTTATTAAGTTATTAAACTAATAAAAACCCGTTGAGGGTAATATTGTCATTTTTGAGGAAACGGCTAAAACGAAGTCGAACACTCTGAATTAACAAAATGCTCTTAGATGAAAAATGTTATGTACTATGTTAAGTAACGAAACTATCTTGTGAGATGAGAAATTTAACTAAGGGATGTTAAAGTTAAGTTAAAAGAAAGGTAACCCAGTAGGTCACAGAGTTAAGCAAAAAAAGTAATAACTTGATGGGTCATGGAGTTAAGTAAAGGTATGGTAACCTGGTGGGTTACAAAGTTAAAAGCAATGAGGTACAGAGTAAAGAGAAGGGTAAACCAATAGGGTACCAAGTTAAGTTAAAAGGCAAGAACGGTTAATGTTTAAGTTTCATTATCAATTGAGTAGATTGATAAAAAAAAAAAGTTAACTAATAAGTCGGTTGTCATATGATCAGGACATAGAAGCCGATTAATGAAAGTAAAAGGAAGGAAACGGGAATATTAGAGCTATAGACAGGTAAGCTTCAAACCTCACCTATAGCATGAAATAAATGATTTTCAAATGCTTAAGTATATGTTTGTAAATGTGTTTGCAATGGTTATGCAAGTTGTTTTTAAAGTATGTTTGCACTTGATATGTAAAAGATTTTAAAGTTTAAAACAAGATTTCCAATGAGTTTGCAATTGTTATGTTTAAAGTATATTTGCATTTGATATGCATATGTTTTTAAACGTTCAAGTTATGATTTTTAATGTATTTAAAGTATGTTTGCATGTGAAATACACAAAGTTTTAAAGAGTACAAGTTATGCTTTGCAAATGTGTTTCCATATAATATGTTAACATTTGATATACTCACTAACGTTAAAAAGAAAGTAAGTAAAGATAAAAAGAAAGTGTCATACCAACCTCCTTGATGTCAGGTACACAAGTAAAGTTAATGTTTTGACCCCCTTGATGTGAGGTACATGACCTTAGTGTTCGATGATCTCAAGTCTTCCACAAGGGAAGCATTATGTTTATGATCTCATGATTAATGATGTTAGTACAAACACTAAAGTAAGATAGGGAAAGTTAAGGAACAAAGATAGAAAGTTAAAATAAGAAAAGAATGTTTATAAAATGCTCATAATTGAATGATCATAATTGAGCATAAATGGAGTCATGAATTCTAATTTTGCTTGAATTCCTTTTTATGAAATATTTATATGTTATGTTATAAAAAACGTTCTGAGAAATGTTTTACGTTAAATGTTTACATAAAACATTTTTATGTTTTCAAGAAAAGGTTTCTGAAGGACGTTTAAGAAAAACTTTTCAAAAATGTTTTATGAAAAACGTTTTAGAAATGTTTAAAGAAAAATGTTTATGGAAAATGTTTTAAGAAAAAGGTTTTTATTAGAAAACCTTTTAAAACATGTGAAAATGATTTGTGAGATTTTGTTTGAACTTACTGAGCGTAAGCTCATAAAAGTTCCTTCATGCTATCGGTGGTCCTAAGGGTGACCTGTAGGACTTGTTTAAAGAGCTTGGTGTTGCAGAGGACAAATGCAAAGATTTAGGTATGGATACCACTACAATAAGTTTCCACTGTACAAAGAAAATGTTTTTCATTATTTGATATAGTGTTCTCAAAGTTGTAAGAAAATCAAAGTTTTAAGTTATATTTTATAAAATGTTTTATATAATTATAAAGTTAAGTTTCTAAGCTATGATTCAATTAATGTTTATTAAGTTTTAAGAAATGATTTGAAATGGTTTTAAAGTCAAGTGTTGGGTAATATCTCAACTCAAATTGTGACAGAAGTCGCAACAGCTTTTTCAAAATGTTTTAAAGGATGTAAAGGAAAAAAAATTTATTCAGTATTTTTCTTACTAAATAAGTAAGATTAATTCTTAAGAAATGATGTTTAAAGAAAGTTACATGACTACCGAAAAAGGCGGGCCATCACATTTATAAAGCATTAAAAATTCATTTTCTTCATGCCATAAGTGAGGTCTGAGACTTACCTAGATTACGCTCGAGCGTCCCCATTTCATTTTCCTTTTTCCTTTTATTAGTCAGCTTTTGTGTCCTGTGCAAACGAACTCAACTATTAGCTAACCTTTCTTTTTATCAATCTACTTGATTGATAACAGTATTTAAACATATCACAGTATTTAAACATTAAACGTTCATCCTTTTTACTTAAGTTTGTATCCTGTTGGTTTACCTTTCCCTTTACTTAACTTTGTAACCTATCGGGCTACCTTTCCCTTTACTTAACTTAAACATCCCTGAGTTAAATTTCCTATCCTACTTGATGGTTTCTTTACTTAATATATTACAGAACATTTTTCGTCTAAGAGCATTTTGCTAATTCAGAGTGTTCGGCTTCGTTTAGACGTTTTCTTAAAGATTTTATCGTGAACCTCATGAGTTTACTAAACTTCTTATTTAACTTTGCCAACCCGTTACTTACGGGGTATGAAAAAATTCCCGCTTAGGTGTATTTTCCTAAATCGAGCGTTTTGGGTCTTTTTTGACCACTTTATGAAAGATGACTATTTTGCCCTTGATAGGTCTTTGAAAATTTTCAGAACCTATTTTAAATAAAACTTATGTTTCTTTACTTCTCATAACATTACAGGAAACAAAACAACAGTTTTCCTTTCGATAAAATCTATTTTATTAAAACTTTAAAGTTTTGACTCATAATGAAAAAATCTTGACATTTTTACCCTTAAATTTTTCCTTCATTATTTACTTGATAAAAAACTCTTAATCCTTTAAAACTTGAAACCTATGATTGCTCACTGCCCATAGCAGTGTAAGAAACTATCATTTTCTTAATGAAAATCCAGTTTCACACGGTTTTATGGTTTTGGTCCAAAACACAAAAGTCTTAACATTTTTGCTCCCATGACCAAAAACAACTGCTTTATACCATAACATTCAGTTCTTCACAAGGAATAAATTTTATAAAAGCTCCTTCATCAATTTCAAAACATTGCATAATGTTTTCATTTTACAAAATTTTGTGCTTAAAATCTCGTAAAATTCATAACTCATCAACCGAGCGGAATTTTAATAAACTGTCCATGTAGCCTTACTAGTCTCAATGAGATCTACAACTTTTATGTTTTAACTTTCCTTAAATTCCAACATTAATGTAGACTTTTTGGCTATTTTAAATTTGCCAAATTTTTACAAATCTTTGCATTTTAGTCTCCTTGAAATTTTATAAAACTTTGTTCATAAAAATTGTTAATCTTATTATTTTGGTAGATCCTATGCCTTGTCTGGAAAGTGAGTTGGCCTCTAAGGCCTCCAAAATCATCATTATTTAAAAACTAGTTAAATTTTGTATTTTAAAAAAGTTTAATAATCTTTCCATTTTTAACACAAAATCGTACTTTCCTTAACTATCTATCAACATCATCATCATAAAACATAATCAATTATTCTATAGAGTCCATTCAACATATTAAAATCCATAAACAATACAACAAACACTTGTTGTATACACTAATACATAAACATTTCAAGCTATAAGTTTAGAATTTTACCAAGGTTTCTTCAAGCTCTTGCACCTCCTCTTTGGTGCTTGATCATGGCTAAACTTCCTTGACATAACCATAGCAAAGCCCTATTAAAACCGATTCAAAACATAGGCAAAACCCTTAGAATATAATAGGTAAAGCTTGAGTTTTTACCTTAAAACTCTTTAATCTTCCTCTATTCCCTTGACTTTGCTTCAAATCATGATTTTGGAGGCTTGTATTTTGAAAAATATTTGAGTAAATTCTTATGTGGTTGGGGGGGGGGGGGGGGGGGGGGGGGGGGGGTGGTGTGCGATTTTGAAGAGAAAGAAATGGTGTTTTTTTTTCCTTTTCTGATCATGATATATAATATTTCTTCTGCTATATATACATGCAAAATTAGCACCATGTTGGTCTTAGTTGGTGCTTTTATATATGTTGGTTTTCTAAAACGATTTTAACGAAAATATGTAGAAATGTGGTAAAGGTGTGAAACGTATGTAACAAAAATTTGATAAAATTTTTATAAAATATATTATAGAGTATATTAATTTAATGCTTAATAAATATATATACAATTTTACTTATCTGGTTGAAGAGAAGAGATAATAACTCTTTTATCGAGAAAATATTCTCTAAGCGACCACTTTCTTTCTTGCCACCATTTTCCTTGGCATTGAATGGTCGTACGTGTAGGCATAGAAGGAATAAGAGCTTATTTTTCTCTCCTATTAATCTCAATACACGAGCAAAGCAAAACGAAAAATGGAAGAACACTTTTTCTCTTTCTTTTCACTCCTCTATTGTTAGACTCTCTGGCTACATTTTTGCAGTCTAGCCGAGACTCTCAAATTATATGTAGAATGAATAAAGGAGGCCTTTATTTATTCAAACAAATATTGATTTCTTTAAACATCATAATACCATAATAATAATTATTACATTTTAACATAATCATAATTTCTAAAAACTTAATTCTTTACATACATCATACATTAATTTCTTAAAACATAATAATAATAACTCCTTAAAACTTCAAATTTTAAAAAATGACTCACTTAAACATAGCTCCGCAAGTGGGTGAATGTTACAAAATATTAGGTGAGTTGTGACTTGTGAATTGTGAAGTGGTGGACGCTACAACAATTTGATTTTTGATGCATTGTTCATATGCTTGCTGCCCAAAAGTATAAACCTTAGTGCTTTTGCGTGAAAATGATGGAGACCATTCTTTGGCTTCTTTTGTGTGCCAAAACCAGTGCAATTGGGGAAATTAGGTGGCTTTTTGTCCACCTTGAAGGCAACACTAAGGTGGGTCCTACATGAGCTTTTTAACTGTCTAAATTTATACTGATAATATTTTTCTTATACTATTGATATATGTCTCATACTAAGATTATTCTTGTTTACACTGTGTTTCATGGTCCACAAGCTTCTATGTCGTCCACACAGTATAATTCTTATCCTACTTAGTTTTACGTGGTGTAATTTCTATACTACATTACTTTATATAGTATAATTTCCATATTACTTAACTTTATGTAGTGTAGTTTCTATCTTGCTTAACTTTATCAGTATAATTCTTACACTATATATTTTTATTACTGTAATCTTTACAATATATTATTCTAATACTACATGATTTCTATACTGTGTATTCCTTATACTGTATTTGTCTTAAAATTTATTGCAACACATTTTGCAACAATTAAGTTTCTAGCTAATTTTTCTTATCATTATTTCTTTGTTTAAGACTTATGGCATGATTTTTAATCTTAAAAGTCCTATTTTTACCTCTATGAAATTTTTCATAAAAATCGAATTTAAACAATAATCCTGGTGACACCAAAATTACTCTTTAAATTCTTAATAAATTTTCAAGCATAAAATTTTAGCTCATAAAATTATTCATAAATTACTTAACATAATCCTTAATTATTACATACTTAATGGACTAGATATTCTCGGGTGTCACAAAAATAATAACATTTAACACGGATCATTTAAATTGTAACATGTAGATACTAAGGCCCCGTTTGGTTTCATTTTCAAAATTTTTGAAAATGTTTTCGCATGTTTTTCGAACCAAAATTATTTAAACACACTCTTAACATAATTCCAAAAAAAATTCTATTTTCCAAAATAAAACATTTTCATCTATTTTGAAAACAATACCAAACAGCCCATAAATATTTCAAGATCATAACCTTGGAGGTTCTAAAATCAAGTGTTGGGAAAAACATGAATTCATAGGCAGAAATTATGTAATGGAATCTATTCCAAACTTGTTCATGCATAAATTCTAAAATGATAACTGGCCAAGTTTTAAGTATTTTTTTCTGAGCCTATTGGGTTCCAAGTTCGAATCTACCAAATTTTAAATAAGAATCTATAAAATCACAACTATCATGAACAAACAACTCATTGTAACCTGACAGTTTCTAAAACTAAACCCCCCACACACACATATGTCAATTTTTTATTGTAACTTGCAAAGTGTCATAACTAGTAGGCCATTTGGTACGTAGGTTCAAAACCGTTTAAGCCAATTCAACCATATAGGCAGTTCAAACTAGTATTTGGTGGAATAATAACTGATGCTAATTCAAATCATAAAGGCGGTTTTAAACTGGACAAAACCCCTAAAATCCAAACTTTGACCCCTTCAAGTTTACACAATTTGAACCATTATTTATAGTAAAAACTATTCTCATTCCCGTTTTCTTTCCATAAACCATAGTTTTCTAAACATCAGTTTTTCTTTTAAACTTGATGTGATGTTTTATTCTTATTTTAAATTTTTACGTTCCAAACACCAATTTGAAACCACCGTTTAAACCATATAATTTAAAACCCATAGGTCAAACTATAAAGTTTTAAACCACATCATTCTAAACATACGCACTAAACGAACCATAAACCTCTCTCAATTTTTTTAACTTGCCAGGTTCTATAACTAAACCACACACACATAACTAAATTTCTTTGTAACTTGCCACATTCCATAACTAAACCAAACACACATATCTGAAGTTTCTTTGTAATCTAATAGGTTCCATCACTAAACTACACACACATATATCTGAACTTTGGAACCTAGTTTCAGAATTTTTCATGCAAACATCAATTTTCAATAACCTGGTTCCAATGAACAAGTGTTGAAATTCATTTAATAAATTCTATAATTGGAACCTAGTTCTCAAATTTTAAAAGAACAAAGTTCAAAATTGAATCAAGCCCGATTAGATCGGAAATTGTTGCCGTCGTGTTGATGTTGTCATCGCCGTCACTAGTGAGATAAGAACGGAATGAAACCTATGGAGATCAAAACAAAACCTATCACTATTGCAGTGGAATTTGGAATCTAGAAACAGAACTCATCAAGATCTTGATTGCCTTCGCCATCAAAGTTGCAGTTTGGATTTGGTTGCCATCACCATCAAAGTTGTAGTCGTCAAAGTTGCAGTCGGGATCTCAATTTGGTTGCCATTGGTTTTCGTTGTCGTTGAGGTCGGAGTCGGGTTTGTAAGCTTTAGGAAAGAAATGAGCATTTATTAAAGGGCAGTTTTGTCCTTCAATAATAATCATTTTCCAACAAAGAGGCACTTTTGATAAGCTACCTGTTGGAGGACAATATTGATAAGTTGAGGCATTTGAAGGACATTTATATTTTTTTTCTTATGTTAATGTATTATAATACCGAGCAATGGTTTAATACAGTCCATCAAACATGTTCTAATACATTTTTTAAGGCATAAAACCACATTACTTACCGGTAATAAAAAGAATTGTTCATACGTAAGAATTCCCTTTCTTTTAACCACGAAGTTCTAACTAAATTCTCTTTTTGCCACTCGTGTGATAACAGTGGACCATCATTCAGCTTGTCTTTATCTCGAGTTAGAACTCCAATTGTAATCTCGGCAGAAACGGAAGACCCACGACCAACAAATGAATTGAAGAACACATGAGAGTTTTTGGAAAATAAGCGACAACTTAAAAGGTGAAACTTAAACATTACAACATACAAAAATATTATATTATAACAAATTTTTATTTTTTATTACAGTATAATTACAATAACCAATATTATATGACAGACCACAGCAGAAAAGAGCGCCCAAGAAAACCCCTATTATTATTATTAGAAAAAGCCTAATTATTTATTATTTGTTATTTGTTACTCTCATCTTTCTCCCAACCCAACAACAATACAGCATCAACGAAGGACGAGACCCTCTTTCACGATTACCATTTACCCCTTCAATTTCAAGGTACCCAGCAACGTTTTGTTTCGCTTATTATTCTTGTTAAAGAATTTGGTTCACATTTGTTCTATTCTGAGTCAAATTTTACTCGGTTTAATGCTTTGTCGTCGTTCACATTCATCTTCTGTACAATTTCCTCGCATATTAGCTTGTGTGCTTCTTTGTGAAAATCTCTTGTTAATTGTTATTCACGTAGTGAAACTTGTGATTTTTGTTCGTTAATTAAGTTTTATTGAGTACCCATGTTCTGGTTTGATTTCAAGTACCTTATTTGTTACTCATTTGTTTTCTAAATGAGACTTCTAAAATCGTATCTTGTTTCTACAAGTCCCTTTTGCAGGAGAGGTTTTCAAGATGGAGATGGGTACGGTAAGGTTGGTCCTTTTCAGGTTCATTTACTGCAAAAGTGGAGGAGTATGAAGATATTGTGGTTTAGTTAAAAAAAAAAGAAGAAAGCCCCAAAATAATGATTAAAATAATCTATAGATAAAAGAAGTCATTTTAAACTTTGAGATCACATTAAAATTGTGTCATATAAAGCAAAGTATGACAGTTTCACGAACTTTCTGTAAACTTGACGGTTCATAGCTATTCCTACCAATAGTTTTTTCCCCTTACCGTACAAAATTATTTTTTTGTTACTTAAACAGAAATGTTGCCAACTCAAGCTAATGTGCTTTCATTTCACTTCTAGTTACTTTTAGCTGATGTTATGCTATGTCTTTGTTTTCTTATTGAGAACATTCGCACTGAATTTTGGGTTCAACAATGATTAAAAGCATTAGTTTCTCTTGATATGCTTGTACACTGTAAATCAGCATTGTTTCTATTTTATATATTTCCTACATCATTAAGATTATTATTCTTCTTTCTTTCATAATTGGATAGGTGTTGTCTGGCAAAACAACTACCATGTTTCTCATGGAATACAAGAGCCTTTGGTGGGGCAAGTCTTCACCAACTTCCGCATAAAATGACTTTGTGGAATTTGATGGCGGGCCAGCAGAGGTTGACGCAGCTTCAAGCTTCTATTGCGAAGAATCCTAAGAATTCTAGTTCTTGGAGAGCACATTGCAGGTCTGTCGATCTGGAGGAGTCTTCATCAACAGAGTCGAATAATAATCCTAACGCTGAAGAGTCATCAGAGGAATCACCGGAGGAGCTTCTCTCTAAACCATCAAGCAGTGATGAGGCATGGACTTTGTCGATCACTCAGTTCTTATTGTTTCAACTTTATTTTTCTTATCATTGTACAGGATGTAATATCATGCTCCTAACCGTTTTGACCAACTAAAATTGGAACTATCCCTCAGCTGAAGGCTCTGCTGGCTGACTCTGAACGAGCAAACCTCCTTAGAAAACTAAGTGAAGCTAATCAACAAAACAGGTTTCTCAAGCGGCAGGTATTTAATTCATGCACCTGACTTTTTTCCTTCTCGCATTCTACAGTAATATTGAGGTGAATTTAGTTGGAAACAGTTCATTCTTAAATTGATAAACTATTGTTACTGTTATATGTGTCAATAGTACAAGTGTATAACCAAAATTTGTGAATTTGCGATTTGTCTTTTCTTTCCCCCCCTCATATTTTTTGCACGTTTGGTTTTTGCTTTGCTCCTATGGAGAAACTGTAGACTGAAGATTCCAGATTTAGAGTTTATGATGGGGGAAAAGGACTTGAATGCAAACAACAGTGAACATAATCTTTACAATCTATTTACTTTGCTAGACTTTGACTCTCAATATACATCCAAAACGGCAATCTATTTACTGAAAGCAATAGAATAGAGACCCTTATATACCGAACTTCTGTAAAACCAAGAGAACATGATATGCATGACTATGTCTGCTTGAGCTATTCAGTTGGCATGTGCTTGGAAGCGTCCAGGTCTTAACAATGTAAACTAATTCTTCTAAGAACGGTCTACGGTTAAAACCCTTTTGTTCTTAATGGCCATGTCGCTTGTATACTTTTACATTTAAGGTTTATCCCTTTAATTTGAAATTTCTTTATTACCATGTATTACTTAATTTATTGAAAGAAACATCCAAGAGAGAAAATCTAGTATAAGGAAAAAACACTATGTTTATTTACTTGTTGTACGTAAATAAAACATTGCACGGCTTAGTTGCTATGAAGATTTATTGAGAACAAAGCCTATGACTGAAACGTTTTTAATCTCTCATCTTTGCAGCTGCACATAAAGGAGGAAGCATTGGTTAACTTTAAGAGGGAACTTGCTTCTGTGGAACTCAAAATTGAGGTTCAATCATACACAATTTTTTGTCAACTTTTAATGTGCCTCATGGTTATAATGCTATCAGATGAGTAATTAAGAAATCAATGTCGACGTATCATGCCTTTTTTTCCTATAGCATCTTTGTGTATTTTCTAGCATAGGCATGCTGTGATTTGAGCATTGTCCAAATTAATAAGAACTAGAACATTTCTCATAATTTTCATGAATGTATTGTGTGGATTATCAGCCATCATAATTTATTAATCAGGAGAAAATTTCAATGAATGAGAAGTTGATGAAAATTCAGAATTAGGCTGTTAGAATTTCTAGGGGAAACCTGTTTCGCTGCTTTTATATGTTTATGTAATTTTCTTTTGGAATGTCATGTTGAAAATTGCTGTTTCTGGAGAAAGAATCCTGTTGCAAGTAGCTAGTGGTTTGACTTCATAGTTACACACAGAGGGCCTGGGCGGTGGATGGTGGTGCCAATGATGGCAAACTGCCAGGCGTCTACTCTTTTTTTTTTTTTTTTTTTTTTTTTTTTTTCCAGGCGTCTACTTTATCTCATTTTTCTATGTGAATTTGGATTAATGGTTTCAAGACTTGAGAAGCCTGGCTCTCCTTAAGTTTCAACCATTTTAGGTACATGTTGACCTCTGAGTTCTTCAGAAGGAACTTGTTTTTACACTTTAGAGGTGCGAGGCTTCCTTGTTCCTAAAGTCCAACACTTTCTGGAAGCTAAAAAATGTTGTTATATACCCATATACAAATTCACGTGCTGAACTTGTTCGCAAAGTCCTAGTAAGCATACCGAACTTTGAGGAAAACTTCCAGTTCTTTCCACTTGTTTAAACCTAACTTAGGAAACCTAATCTTTAGTAGGACAACATATCTCTTATATCGACTCCAACCTAATTTACTTAGCTTGACTTTTGATATTTTGCTTTATTTTTCTGAAGCATCAAGAACATAGGTTCTCATTTAGCACAGTGTATTTGCCAGAAGCAGCTCTTGAAGAATTTGTATTATAATTTCAGTTGTCTCTTATTTATGATGCTTTTGAATTCTTGGAGTAAGGCTTTAGAAATGAGCCTTTTTAGGCAACACCTTGTAGAATATAGTTAAGATATTGGATTTCATGATTTTTATGAGCAGTCATTGGTAAAGCTAGCAGAGGAAATAGCGAAATATACCACTCCAGAAGGTTCCAGAAAGATCAACGGAAAATATATTCAATCTCACCTCCTTTCCCAGCTTGAAGGTATAATCATGTTGCTGTAAAATGATATCTTCTTTCACTGTATTGATCGCAGCTACTCCTCACATCTGACTGTAAAAAACAAAATAAAATAATTACAAAGTCATAGGATTTTAAATTTTATTGGTTGAATGAGAGGGGCATCATTGAACTTGGGTATATAATTCCCCAACTTTGACGTCTGGTGTTATGTGTTGGTCTTATTTGATGGGCTACTTGAAATTTTATAGACAATAGTTAAAACTCTTTTGAGCTATCTCAATGCCTAACAGATAACTTTTTATGCATATTTCAAGCTGTACTTGAGAAATTAAAGGAGCAGATAAAGGATGTTGGAGTAGCACGGTCTAAGGAGGTTCCCTTATTCTGGTATGGCGTAGCTGAGGTAAGTCGATATCTTGCGTTTTACAGTCATATTAGTACATTGTTGTCTGTAAGGATTAATCTGCCATACTCTGATTGTGTAAGATGGATTGCTACACTTCCTAACATTTTGGGGTGGATGTGTTGAGCCCTCTATTCAAAGGGGTTTAAGGTGAATGTATTAATTAACAAGGACCTAGGGCCCATGACCCAAAACATGGAGTTTCTCTGTGTGGGCTTTTGAATAAAATTTTTTTGATACAACTTTAGCTCTTCCTAGAACTTGGAACCTGAGATCTCCCTTTTAACTCACCCTGCCCTTACCAACCAAGCTAGCACCAGTTGGCGTTGGCTTTTGAAGACTTAAACTGAAGCATTAGGAATAGCTGACATGCTACTATAATTTTAATGAACTGGATTCTTTCTGACTGAAAATCTTCCAAGGTTTTCAGAAACACAACCTTAATTTGGGTGTTTTGTTAATCAGAGTGTCCAAGTTATGGGCACATTCGATGGCTGGAGTCAAGGAGAGTATTTGTCACCAGAATATGCAGGTTCTTACACCAAATTCTCAACAACATTAATGTTGAGACCTGGAAGGTAACTTTAGTACGCTTGGGTTTGGGTTATATTATTATACTTGCATCTGCTCATTCTAGTCAAACTCTTTTACTCATTTTGTGACCAGAAACTTTTGATCTGTGAAGGTATGAAATAAAGTTCTTGGTGGATGGAGAGTGGCAACTATCCCCAGAATTCCCAACTGTTGGCGAAGGGTTAACGCAGAATAACTTGTTGATTGTGGAATAAAACTCCACGAATCTACTTGTGCTCATATGTATATAGTATGCAACTAACACTACTTTCAGGGTATCCAACTTTTTCCTGATAACACATATGAATCTTAAGCATGCTTTTTTTGTATTTAATCTGATATTAGTTCGTAACATCTTAACCGGACAGCATTAACGACTCTCTGCTTACAAACAGAAATTAATTAAATAGTTCCATTATAAGGTCTTGTCTTTATTAATTTTTGGGTTAAATCTAAACTTGAAAGCATGCAATGTCTCACTGCGGCTTTTATAATACTAATCCTAAGATTTTTAGGATTTTTATATCTTTTAAACGGAGAGATAATTGGTGTCCTAATCCCAAGTGCAACGGTCATTTTGCAATCTGCTGGGAGGACAAGTAGAACAAAAAAGAACTTGGCAACAAGCATTCAGGTAATCACAAGTCATACCAACCAAACCCTTATTCGGCCGATGTGCGGTCGATGAAGATTGATTTTCAGGTGCTATTTGAGAAAGTCGTGATAGATCATCCTTGCTATAATCTTCTAGTAGGTGCTTAACTATGAACCACCTACGAATTTCATCAACTCAAAATGTAAAAGCTACGCCATGCCTTTTCTTTCTCCTTTTCAACCCCTTCCTCTTATCATACAAGTTTTGTGTTTTCAAATTCTACCAGAATTAGGGTGTAGTGAAAAAGAACCATCATTTAGCTTAGCCGAAAATTTGTGACCAATAGCAATTAAGATGCAACAGAAACGTAATTGATTGGATTATTAAAGTGATTACAACGTTGCTTTAACTTTCCTCTTGTTGATTTAATTAGTATTAATTATTAAAGGACTACCACCTCGTAGAAAACTTTAACCTTAAGCTTATATTCTTATAAAAATCAAAGGGACTATATGTCTAATTAAGGGTAGTTGATATTATTCGCAACTTGAATAGGACTTCAGATATAACTCGAGGCAGATTGGGCTCCTCTCTGTCGTTTTCCTCTTCTAATAAAATTATTGAAAAAGCGGACTTGTTGTTCGAGAGGCAAAAATTACTACTATTTTCATGTGATGTATAAGCAGAATACTAACTTTAAGACAAATGTAAAGCTAATAATGCATTCCCACGCTTAGAATCTTAGAATACTTTTTATCCACATAATTACAACCGACCAGAATCTATCGTTTCATATTTTAAAACAATTTCATCATATGATTATGACTAATACGTATTTGTTATTCTGAGTAAGTTAAAAATATTCCTTCTTAACTTCAATATTTAAGCGTATTAAACTCATCCAAAACTCTGTTATTTTAACAACATGTCCCTTCTTATACGTAACAAACTACAAATGTATTCTTTGTTTATGAATTGTACGACCAGATACATTATGGGCAAAGTTGAATTTTTGTTGAGGTACAATTTCGGGTACAATTTTGTTGTTATTCGTCCTCAGCTTCAAAGCATGTATTAGAGTGGTTCAGAAATGTTATTATTTTAACATGTCAAGTTCTTAACTTAATAAAATTAATTCAACCCTATTTTCAGATTTGAAAAGAGATATTAACAAGATGGAAAGAAAATAGGAAGAAAAGAAAGATACATAACCTAGCTGAGGAAAAAAAAAAAAAAAAAGAACTGTGAGAGTGGTTATTCTATACGATCTAAACTCCTTTCTCTAATCCTTATACATTGTAAGAGATTAGAATTGAGGTTCGTTGAAAGATTTTAAATCCTTTGGTTAATTCATTTCTTCCTTCTTTCTCTTTAATCAAACAAGTGTGGCACTCAAAATCCTTTCACTAAGAAACTTTTTAGGCCCTGTTGTTATTGTTTATTGTCGGTTTATTATTGTAGTTTATTCATTATGGCCGTTTTATTGTTGTAGTTCATTACATTCTCTTCATCGTCAAAGAAAAAAAAACAAAATTGAGGACAAAATGTAAGAATTATATAGAATAATTCTTTAAATAATGATCTTGTTTTTTTTTTTTCCCAACTTTAATTAGCAATCTTACTCTTAGTATCATCTGTTGGTTAAGAATTGTGTTCAATCAGTAAGGAATTTTTTCATACGAATACTATAAAATAGCAACATGTATAAACTCAACCAGACACTGTTAGTTGTTTGGGCAATTAATAACAACCATAAAATTCAGAAAACGGAAGCGTATTGGATCGAATTCAATACCTCCAGCCATTGTGTTTGATGCTCTGTTTTCCACCGAATTTGTGCACTGTGTTCCTCCGTGAATTGTTGTTTTCTGGGCACTCTCAATTCTCACTTGATGGTGTAATTTTGTTGTTTATGAATTGTGTGCTCAGGGACCCATAATTTAATACCGTGACCATCACACGGTTGTAACAGTTACCAACCGTTACATGAGGCAGTTGAATCTCACGTGGGCCAAATCCGTATCACGTGGGCAGCACATATCACGTGGGCAACACAAAATTTTTTAACATTCTCCCACTTGGCTCACGTATTACATCAACTGCTATAAAGAGAAACAAAATACATGAATCATGGCGACAGGTCCTCTAAATAACGAGTATTATCTTCAATGTATCACAATATATCTTGTTTCTTAGATTTTCTATCTTATCTTAATGAATAAACCCCATGTTTATTCTAGGTCCTAAACTTTAGTGATATTTCTCATAAATAAAGTTGCGCACTTAATTGAAGCTGAAAAGAGAAATTATCATAAATATAGAGTTTCACAACAAGTACGTCAAAATTACGTAAGGGAACCAAGTCCCATTCTATCCAGATGATCCCTAAATTTTACTGGTGGCATGCCTTTAGTCAAGGGATCGGCAATCATCAATTCAGTGCTTATGTGTTCAATGACCACTGCTTTATCCTTAACACGCTCTCTTATGGCTAGATACTTAATGTCGATGTGTTTGCTTCGACTACCGCTCTTGTTGTTTCTAGCCATAAAAACTGCAGCTGAATTGTCATAGAATATCTTCAACGGCCTAGAGATAGAATCCATAATCCTAAGCCCAGAAATGAAACTCTTGATCCATACACCATGTGAGGTAGCCTTAAAACAGGATACGAACTCGGCCTCCATAGTGGAAGTAGCAGTCAAGGTTTGTTTGGCACTCCTCCATGAAATAGCTCCACTAGCTAGCATGAAAATGTATCCGGAAGTTGATTTCCGTGAATCAATGCAGCCAGCAAAGTCAGAATCAGAGTAGCCAATGACTTCCAAGTTGTCAGTCCGTCTATACATAAGCATGTAGTCTTTGGTTCCTTATAGGTACCTCATCACCTTCTTTGCAGCCTTCCAGTGGTCTAATCCTGGATCACTCTGATATCTACCCAACATTCCTACAGCAAATGCAATGTCAGGTCTTGTGCAAACCTGAGCATACATAAGACTTCCAACAGCTGAAGCATATGGAATGTTGTGCATCTGTTCTCTTTCAAGGTCATTTTTCGGGCACTGATTCAAATTGAATCTGTCACCCTTCACAATGGGAGCTATACTCGGTGAACAATTTTTCATCCGAAATCTCTCCAAAACTTTGTTGATATAGGCCTCTTGAGACAGACCCAAAGTGCCTTTATATCTGTCTCTGTGTATCTTAATGCCTATAACGAAGGATGCATCACCCATATCCTTCATGTCAAAGTTTTTAGAGAGGAATTGTTTTACCTCATGTAGCATACCCTTGTCATTGGTTGCAAGTAAAATGTCATCCACATATAGAACCAGGAAACAAATTTTACTCCCACTGACCTTCTGGTATATACATTGATCCATGATGTTCTCTACAAATCCAAATGAAGAGATGACATCATGAAATTTCAAATACCACTGACGGGAGGCCTGCTTTAACCCATATATGGATTTCTTAAGCTTACATACCAATTGCTCACCATTACTAGAGGAGAATCCTTCTGGTTGTTTCATATAAACCTCTTCCTCTAGTTCACCATTGAGAAAGGCAGTTTTCACATCCATCTGTTGCAATTCCAAGTCAAAATGAGCAACAAGTGCCAAGATAAAGCGGAGAGAATCTTTCTTGGATACAGGAGAAAAGGTCTCCTTGTAGTCGATTCCTTCTTTCTGAGTGAATCCTTTGGCCACGAGTCTTGCCTTATATCTTTCGATGTTGCCCAATGAGTCTTTCTTCGTTTTATAGACCCATTTACACCCTATGGCTTTTGCACCATCAGGCAACTCGACAAGATCCCAGACTCCATTGGATGCCATAGAATCCATCTCATCCTTCATTGCATCGTACCAAAGTTTCGATTCTTGGCAACTTATGGCTTGTGAAAATGTTTCGGGATCATTTTCGGCTCCAATGTTGTACTCCGATTCTTGTAGATACACAACATAATCACTAGAAATTCCTGATTTCCTTTCTCTAGTAGATCTCCTTAATGTTGGTTCAACATTTTCCTGAGGAATCTGTTGTCCAACTTGTTGCTCAATTGTTTCCGTTGGTTCTTGAGCAACTTGACCTTCTAGATCATTATCGGCAATTTGTGGAACCTCAATGATCGGTTGCACAACACTCGGTTGGACTATAGGAGTGCTATGAACTATGATCAACCTATCACTTGATGTAGATGGTTGAGCTTCAGTATGATCTCCTTCAGAAACTATGTTCCGAAATTGATTGCTCCCACTAATCAAGTCATTCTCAAGAAACTTAGCGTTCCTTGATTCCACAAATCTAGTGCTATGAGTTGGATAGTAGAATCTATATCCTTTGGACCTCTCGGCATATCCAACGAAATATCCGCTAATGGTCCTCGGATCTAGCTTCTTCTCTTGTGGATTGTATACTCTTACTTCAGACGGACATCCCCAAACGTGTATATGTCGCAAACTCGGTTTCCAACCTTTCCATAACTCAAATAGCGTCCTTGGGACAGCCTTAGTCAGAACCCGGTTTAATATATACACAGCCGTCTTAAGAGCTTCAGTCCACAAGGACTTAGGTAGGTTGGAGTTACTCTGCATACTCCTCACCATGTCCATTAATGTTCGGTTTCTTCTTTCTGCTACACCATTCTGATCCGGAGAACCAGGCATGGTGTATTGGGCAACTATCCCATGTTCTTGAAGAAACCTTGCAAATGGACCTTGAGCTTGTCCATCCTCAGTGTATCTACCATAATATTCTCCACCTCTATCTGTCCTCACGATCTTTATTTGCTTTTCGCATTGTTTCTCTACTTCAGCCTTGAAAACTTTAAAGGCGTCTAATGCTTCGTCCTTTGTATGAAGCAAGTAGAGATACATGTACCATGAGTAATCATCTATGAAAGAGATGAAGTATCTCGGACCATATGAGTCCATTACTGGACTACAAATATCTGAATGTATGATTTCTAATATTTCTGAACTCCTCTTGGCACCTTTCTTAGACTTGTTGGTTAGCTTTCCCTTAATGCAACCCACACAAGTCTCGAAGTCAGTAAAATCCAAAGTACTAAGTACTCCGTCAGTCACTAACCTCTTGATTCTCTCAATGGAGATATGTCCTAATCTCCGATGCCACAACATAGAGGAATCCTCATTTATAACACAACGTTTAATGCCAGATTGAACATGCATAGCAGTATGATGTGATTCATTTTGCAAGTTAATTGAGAAAAGACCATCAGACAAAATACCATTCCCAACAAGATCAGATTTATAAAATAAACTGAAACATTTGTCTGAAAAAGTAAAGGAATATCCCAAATGTACAAGTCTGGAAACAGAAATTAAGTTCCTAGAAAAGTTTGGAACATAAAATGTCTTATCCAATTCCAAAGTAAAACCACTACTTAAAACTAAGGTGCATGTTCCGATGGCTTCCACATGTGAACGCATCTTATTTCCTGAAGAGATGCTAAGCTTACTTCCCAGTGGCTTCCTTAGTTTTCGCATACCCTGCAAGGTATTCGAAACATGGATTGTAGATCCAGAATCAATCCACCATGTGTTATAACAACATCAATCATATTAGATTCATAACAAACCAATGAGATTGAATTACCTTTCTTCTCAAGCCAACTCTGAAATTTTGTGCAATCCTTCTTCATGTGTCCCTTCTTTTTACAAAAGAAACACTTGGATTCCTTCTTAATGACAGCTTTGGGAGGCATTTTACTCTTCCCTTTGTCCTTGGCCTGATGTTGGTCTTGATTCTGATTCTTTCCTTTCGTGGTTGAAAGTGCAGTTTCACCCATTTCCATTACAAGCCGCCCCTCTTCCTGAGTACACATGGTCAGAAGTTCATTTATTGACCATTTGTCCTTATGTGTATTATAGGAAATCTTAAAGGGCCCATATTGTTTTGGTAGGGTGTTCAGAATGTAGTGCACTAGGAAAGATTCAGACATATCCACCTCAAGGTTCTTTAATTGAGCCGCTATGTCCCTCATCTCCATGATGTGCTCACGCACACCTCTCACACTAGTGAGCCTTAAGGATGAGAACCTCATGATTAGGGTGCTGGCAAGTGCCTTATCTGAAGTTTCAAATTGCTCATCAATGGCCTTTAGTAATGCCTGGACCTTGTCATACTGTTCGACGGAACCACGTATACCAGCAGAGATTTTAGTCTTTATGAACATAACGCTAAGGCGATTAGATCGCTCCCAACGTTCATAAAGAGCAATCTCTTCCTGAGTGCTGGTGTCAGTAATTACGGGCTCGTCTTTCCTAATAGCATAATCAATGTCCATCCACCCTAAGTGAATGAGTATTCTCTCCTTCCAGACCTTGTAGTTATCCCCTTTCAACTCAGGGATATCACATCGTACATCAGAGAAATTCACAGGTTGTATGACTGCATAATTAAAATAAACATGCTTATGATCAAAATATTGAGGCTAATAAACATAAATCATGCTTTACCAATGTAAATCATGCATAATATCATGAATCTATAACATAAAACTTGCCTGTGGGCTAAAGTTCTAATTCTATTAGATTCATTTAATTGTATGATAAAACTATCAAATTATGTTCCCTTTTCTAATCCCTGTGGGTAAATCAGAAAATATAATTTGATATTTTATCCTAATCAGTTATATCAATATAATAAAAATTCCTGTGGGATAAAATTTATTATATTAAATACAACTAATTACAATAAATGTCCTTTAACCAAATGTGATCCTAAACAAATTAATATATAATTTTACATAATTAGAGTTGCTGTGGCTAAGCTCCAATTATTTAAAATTATATGGATTACTTAGACATTTAATTTTGTTCACAATTATTCATGAAAATTGCATGTTCTATAGGCAATATAATAATTGAGAATTGAGAGTGCCCAGAAAACAACAATTCACGGAGGAACACAGTGCACAAATTCGGTGGAAAACAGAGCATCAAACACAATGGCTGGAGGTATTGAATTCGATCCAATACGCTTCCGTTTTCTGAATTTTATGGTTGTTATTAATTGCCCAAACAACTAACATTTGGTATCAAAGCAGGGACCCATAATTTAATACCGTGACAATCACACGGTTGTAATAGTTACCAACCGTTACATGAGGCAGTTGAATCTCACGTGGGCCAAATCCGTATCACGTGGGCAACACAAAATTTTTTAACAGACACTAGTTCAAATTTGATTTATAGAAGAATTACATGCATTCTATGATACGAAGTAGGATCATTTTAGTTGGACACAATTTTTAACCACCGTATCAAATTAAAGTACAATCTAATACAATAGCCTAAAGAAGAGCCGTTTAACACTGCACATCGTGAAACAAATAGACCGTACATAGTGTAATGTTTTACCTTTTTTATCCCAAATGTTGTGCCTTTTTATGTGTTTCCAGGTAATTTTGAATTAGTTAGTACCTAAATTGACGCTTTTGGCCTTAAATGGAATCTTTGTTATTTTATCTGATTTTTTTGCCAGTGTTTTTTTCGTCGTTTTGAATCCTTGGCAGTCGTTAGACGCTTTTTCCCTTAAATGAAATTTCCCTTATTCTTTTTTTTTTTTTTTTAAGATAGCTTCTATAGTCATTGTTTCTGATTGTGTTCTATTTTTCTTTTTTTTTTTAATTTTTTAAAAATTTAGGGTTCATCGGGAGATTTTAATTGTTTAATATGTTGAATTTTTGCCCCTATAGTCTCTGCAGTCATTGTTTTTTATTATACTCTTTTTTTTTTTTTTTTGCTTTTGTTTGATAATTTTTTGAATTTTTTTTGGTTCTTTGGGAGAAATTGATTTGAAGAAATCAGTGATGAAGAAGGAGCAAAAGAAGCGTACTCTTTTTTTTCCTTGTTGGGTTTTTTTACACAAAAATATTCTTTCGGAATCCAAACAGAAGAATCTGATGAAAATTTTTTTTCTTGTTTTTTGCAGGAACAAAAGTTTGCATTGACGTAGTGATTTGGTCTTAGAATTTGACAAATCGGACCATGGTTTCAGAACAGAAAAAAAAAAAGTCGATAATTCTTTCATAATTTGGCTTGCTTTTTTGAAATTTATAGCTAAACTGTAGTTATTTCTTTGCAGAATTATGTTATCTATGTCTTTTTTTTTGTTGTTTGTAACTACATGACCAATTGATGACCTTTTTTTTAAGGATCTTTTTTTCCTTTACTTTGTTGTTTGTTTCAATCTATTGTTTTCTATAGGAGAAGCTTTTTATTTGTTTGATTCGATCGTCTTTGAGAAATTATTATTCCAGTTTTATAAGTTTAAAAACTATTTGTTATTTTTTTAATAATCAGATATTTGATTTGTATTTATGATATTGATGATTTGTGATGTTAAAGTTAATGATTTTTAAACTAAGTTGATGATTTATGATATATTTTTTAAAATTTATGGCCATAAAATAACAAATGTTATGCATTTAATAAAAACTTACTTTTATAAGCAGTTTGGTTGGTGGTGGGACTCATTGGTGGGAATCATTTTTGTTGTAGTATGCGAGAGCTTTACACTATAGTAATTTTTTTCTTTTTACTGTAGCATGTGAGAGCTTTACACTGTTTATAACTGAGTTTTTGGTTCACATCACCTTTAGCCAAACACCCTCTTAAATTTATTGTCAATGACTTTTAGTTAATGGAGTAATATCTGCAATACGAGATTTAGTTAATGGCGTAATTTAGTTAATGTTTAAAGGCAAAAGAAAAGAACTTCTTTTGATTCTCTGGTAATGATTTTTAGTTAATAGTATAGTGATCTATAATATGCTATTTCATCTGTTTTCATTTTTTTAATGTAATGAATTTATGTATTATTATTATTATTATTATTCCATTTCCTGTTCTTCTTGTGGTGCCATAACGATATTTTTACAAATCCAAAATATTGTAATCATATTATTTAGAATGAAATCAAGTTTTAGTAACATCAAGAGGATTTTTTTCTAGATTTTGATGAGACAATAAATAGATTTCAATAGAAAAAAGCTAAGTTGGCCCAACTTTTTCTTCTTTTTAACTAATACTATGCTTTTCTTCACAAAAGAATTATCCTTTGTAACAACTCATTTTTTCATTAATTTTCAACTTTCACATACTATTTAATATTTCGTCTATTTTTTAATTCTTTTGTACATAGTTTTAAAAAATAGTTTCTTTAAACTATTCTTTAAAGATCATCAAGAAAGTAATTAAACTACTAGGGAGCTGGTAGATTTAAACCATTTTTTGTTTTCTTTTTTCGGTATCCAATATGTAGGTTCTAATCATGCTTATTATTATATAAAAAAAAGAGATAACTCAAATATTTAAAATTTACTGTTAATTGTTCTATCTATTTCAATTTGAAATGTCCTTACTTATAATTAAAAACTTAATTTAATCATTTGACTTCGTTATCTTTATCATATTTGTTAATTTTTTTCTATAAATATAACTATCGCAGATTATTTTCTTTTGTACATCTTATATTCTGATTCTCTTACTTTCTCTCAGTTTATGTATTTTCCTCAATTTATTTACTCCTTTGTCTTCTTTATTGTACTCGCCACACTTCTTTTCTCCTCCTGTCAATAACCGGTGCTTTATTGTTTAAGGCAGCCCTGAATTAATTTCAAGTACTATCTCGTTTCTACTACTTTTTTTTTGTTGATTTATAATGAAAGATTAGATTAATATTTATATTATTTTATAATAAGTAGATTCTATTATATGTTATTAATTTGCATTTGATATTATTAGTTTCCTTTCTTGTCTTCTTTTGTTTTGTGTTAAAAAGTGATGAAATATGTTTTCCATATTGGTTCTTTGTTTATTTTTTAAAAATTATATATATATAATATTTTTATGTTTCGTTGTATTCCTTATGTAACAATGATGATTATATATTTTAATGACATGTTGAGTTTTATATAGTTTATTAAAATATTGTTGTGAATATTTTTATTTATTTAAATTTAGGATTTGCCTATAGTTTGTTATTGTTAGACATGTATGCTTGAAGGAGTAAAAATAAAATATGTTTTTGGAGATATTTTTATCAATAAAGAGTTTATTTATTATTTATATACCAAATCTTGTCCTCTTTACTTTCATATTTGTTGAATGTATGTTAAGTAAACAAAAGTCTAAAACTCTCGGTTTAAACCTTTAAGAATTGGGCACATGATGGACAGATTATGCGGAAGACACGATTCTTAAGGTGTTAGTCTAAATCATAAGATACACAATCGAGGGAATAAAGTCAGGTGCTTTATTCATGCAAAGATTGTTATGTTGTCTATATCCCTAACGAGAGATGGTTTATTTTGACCATTGAAGATTGACTCCGTGAATAGAAACATTGGCACATTGTCATAGGTGACGATATGTTAGATAAGGACATAAAGTGAATTGATTTGAATTAATAATTCTATCTCGACAAATCAATTTACTTTAGACAATCATATATATTGTATCTTAATCCTGAGATGAATAGTGGGTCCTTTGTCTTGACTTATGTCTGCATTAAAGGGTGACATCCACAATTTAATAGTGGTACGTATGCCTGTACATTGGAGGCATGACTCTTGATAGCATAGACCTGTTATTCATAGATATGGAATTCATAGCTCCTCTTTAAGAGTCCAGACATCCTCTTATATGCGTTATCTTATAATTAAAAAACTAAAGCGCTCAACCATTTGGATACATGGGTGTAACCGAATGATATACTGTCTTAGGATGGTAAGTTTTTCGATGATGAGATAATGGAATATAAGATAAAAAAAATCGAGAAGGTAAGATAAAATTTATCCTCAAGCCGATTATGGATAATTCTATAGAAATACGATACATTATGATATGTTATGGAGACTTAGCTAAACGGGCTTTGTAATTCTATATAGTTCGAGAGTGCAGCTCTAAGCTTTTAGTAGAGTAGCGTTAGAGCTGATAATTATAAAATGTATATCTGGGATATTGAGTTTCATAATTATCAAGAGTTTGAACTATATATGTCCATTTGGTCCCCTTTGCTAGCTTACAAAAATCTTGTAACGATACGGAGTGCTTTTTCAATAATTGGTGACTTATGTCAAATTATCATATTGACTTAAAATTCGATAAGATCAGATAATTTATGTCTGTTTATCGGATGAATTAATTTTGTAAAAATTAATTCAAGATAAATTTGTTGAATTATTAGAATCAGATAATTCATGTCTGCTTATCGGTTGGATTAATTTTGGATAAATTAATTCAAAATAAACTTGTTGAATTATCAGGAATATTTATTTTCCTAGAGATTATCTAAATATGATTGTTTTAATCAGATAACTTCTCCATTGGATTATTTAAATTAAAACTAAGGCTCTATCCTAAGAATCTTGAGTGAAAAATAAAGATTCGCATGGATCATTTATCGTAAGTTCGGCAAACCAATCTTTAAGTTCGGCCTGCTGATAGAGCAAGTTCGGCAGGCCGATTTGTCAGTTCAGCATGCCGACTGAGAGATAAATAGATCACGTGTTTTTACGCGGATTTTATCATATATTAATCCTGATTTGATTCTGATTCAAATTTTCGAGGCCTTATCTAATAAGTACTTACTGTTGGGCCCAACCTCTATAAAAAGGGGAGTGAGACTCATTGTTATTTAGATCTGTTAAGAAATCTAGAGTGAGATTCTGCTGGTAAGACTCTGAAACTCACCGAAAAGCTATTGTTTACAAATCACGAACTATAGCTTTAGGTATTTCTCAATTGGTTGGAAGGAGAGTCACCGGGAAAAGGCTGAACGACGTGTGCCCACACGTACTCCGATCGTAGATAGAGAATAGCAAAGAAGACCAGTTAGTTGAGGCTCTTCTAGAATGTTATACTCTTCACAGATTGCGGGAGCTTTTCTGCATTTATGAGGTTAGTAAGATCTGGTTAATTTATGCGTATAGCATGTCAAACTTGTGTTTTGAAAAATACTCTAGTATAAAAATTTTTAAAACTCTGCTGCATACTACTTTCCAACAGTTACTTAATCTGAATATATTATTTTGCCTTAGTAATGTCTTTTGATTTGTTTCTGCTAGTATTTTTTTGGTCATTTTGGATCCTTAGTAGTTTAAATGACACTTTTGCCTTTTAATAGAATCTCTTTTATTTTATCTGTTTCATCATTCAATCATCATGCTATAAATAACGTTTGCGTTTCTTCTTTCCTTTCCTTTTACCTTTAGTCATCTATGTTTGCTTGAATTTTTGTTTGTACATTTATTACTTAAGTGTTTAATTTGGAAATTTTCAATAATTGTAAAAAGCTTTTAAAAACCCAATTCATCCCCTCTTTGATAGTGTAACGCCCCTATGTGGGGGTTAACAGTTTTTAATGAGATAAAATAAAAATAAATAATAAAAGTAAAACCTTAAAAATAAAATTTGCCCGGGACTTAAATGAAAACTCTCAACTCAAAAATAAAAATATAAACGATAAATAAACCACAGTTTTAAATGTAGCACCTTAAATTTAATAATATAAACTGTTGTCATCATCATTTTAACCCTCAACACATTGTAATACAGTCACAGAAAGTAACAATTGATGCTTACATTATCATGAAGAACATTCTCAACGATTGAAGCAGTCCCAATGTAATATAGCTACATCACTTCCTCAACTATATTTCTCGTAGCCACCTCACACTTAGTGAGTCCTGAAAAGATATAAACATAAGGGAATGAGCAACACTATGCTCAGTAGAGAAAGCCATTACTCACCTTTAGGTTTTTATCATTACCACATTAAAATCTGCATGGTTAGTAGGTTACATCATATTCCAGATTATGAGGTTTATTATGATCACATCTTATGGATACCGTAGTTAATCATTACCAAGTGTCATAATTACACATTTATACAAATATTACCAATCATCATTGTTCCTAGGTATCCATGTTAAATTGAGTATCACTCAACTCATCGAAACCCAAGTGGGCGCACTTGATCACCCTATAAGCATTCCAAGGGTGTTCCGGTGAGGGGACATCAAGCCCCGAGTCCTCACCAAATCGATTCCTGTACAGTGTGTTCTGGGACTTTCAACCCAAGGAAGCGTCATCGCCTTCCCCCTATTTTACCTTTTAGGGTATTCATGCCCAAGGACGTAACCGTCGCCCTCTTCATGTCTCACAATTTCTCTATATTGAATCATTATCAATAGAGTTAGTTTTCCTAACCATGCTTCTCAATTTATAACATGTGTCAATTCATTATGTTCCTCGCCGTACAATACAAGACGAGTCCATGTCATAGTTTCATATGTGATAATCATATAATATCAGTTCAACATAGATATATATATATTGCGGCAAAACAATCAATTTTAATTCTATAAAAACCTTACAAAAGATGAGTAATAGAATCCCTACCTTTCAAGCTTATCAACAATCTTTTAATCCTGGAATCAGTTAACGTTAGCTCCATACTCCCTTGATCCTAAGGCGTGCATAAGGACAATTAAAACTAAAGCACAACATACAACTACATTAATAAATAAATCATGTGTAAACCTATCTTACTAGTATGCCATTAAAGCTTTTATATAAATCTCTTTCGAATACCACAGTAAACAATTTTTGTCTTACCACAATATAAAATGTGAACAAGTAATCTATATGTTTTAGTCCCTAATAAGATTCATCAATCACTTAGGATAATATTGGAAAGGTTGCAAGACATTAAAGAATTAGGTGGTGAGCAAAGATGGGTTCTTGGTTCAGGTTAGCAGCTGGTATACCATAACAAACTGGCAGATTTACTAGTTTCCAATACAAAAATTAAATAATTCTTAGAAAATAAAATACAACTCCGATTTAGGTTTATGATAGCTCGTTAGAAAGCCTAGGATGCTACTTTTCAAATATGCAAACCAATTCATAAAATTCATTTTAATTTAATCTTAGAATTTCAAGAAATAACCACTGCCCATAGAGGTATTACAAAGTTTAACAATATAAATTTTCTGTCTAGGGCATATACACTTAGACTTCATACATATGCTCCAAAATAGCAACAAACATATACTTAGGTTTAAGAACGCAAATTTGAATAATCCTTTAGTATAAAAGAAAATTTATAAATGAAAGACTAAATTTGTTCATAAGATTCTAACCTCGGATTATGGTTAGTTGGAAGCTTGAAATGGCTTCAAAACAGGTTCCTTTACTTCGGTATGACTGAAATTCTTGCTCAAATGGAGGTGATGGTGGCTGATTTTTATGGCTGCCTTGAAGAAGTTCTCTAAGTATTTTGCTTCAGCAAAGAAATGAGAAGAAGAGTGTGGGAACCGTGGAAGAGAAAGGAAGAAAAGATGAAGTCTTTGAAGAGAAGTGATGGAAACAATTATAGAGGAGACATGTTGAAGCATGTCACGGAGGAAATAAAGAAAATGAGGGTCAAGAGTAGTTGGAAAAGATATCCTTATGTCTCATCTAAAGACTTTAACACACATAATGCCAATATGACATTTTTGAGATTTATTAGAAGTTCTAAGGCTTTTTAGTAATCATACTAAATAAATATATGAGAATTTTAGAAAACTTAAAAATAGATAAAAATAAATATTATAAAATAAATTTAAATGAAGCAATTTTTTTTTTATACATTAAAAATTAATTTAATTACCTCAATACCCGTTAGGAGAATAACGGGTGTCACAGATAGCTATTCTTAGGCTAATAATTAGTATCAGAACTAGAAGCTTGAACTTATTTTTAAAGAAGATTTTATAATCTTAAGCATGACTAATCAATCTTCACAAATTATGGAAGGTCACTCCACTAGTAGACCTTCTTTCTTCAATGGGATTGACTACAATTATTGGAAAACTAGGATGTCAATTTATTTACAATCTATTGATTATGATCTTTGGGATATTATCCAAAATGGTCCTTATAACCAATGAAAGAATTGGACAAAGGTTTAGTTCCTAAAGAACCTAGAGAATACACTAATGAGGATAAACAAAAATTATCTTTGAATGCTAAAGCTATCAATTTTTTATATTGTACATTAGATAGAGATGGGTTTGATAGAGTAACATCATGCACATCCGCACATGGGATATAGTACACATTAGAAGTCCATGAAAGGACAAACCAACTCAAGGAAACTAAGATAAAATATCTCTTACATGATTATAAAATGTTTAAAATGAAAGAGCATGATACTATCAATGAAATGTATACAAGATTTACTGAGATTATTAATGGTTTAAAGTCTCATGGTAGGACTTTTAAAGATTGTAAACCAGCAAGGAAGTTAGCTCGGTTGTTACTACCATCATGGCATGTCAAGAGAACAACATTAGAAGAGGCTAAGGACTTATCAATCTTATCGCTAGAAGAATTGGTTGGTACTCTCGTGACCCATGAAACTACAAGGAGGCAAAATAGAGAAGAGAACGATAAGAAAAAGTAAAATATCGCTTTGAAGGCTTCCATACTTGATGACAATGATAACAAAGATGAAAAAGATGAAGGCCTAAATCTGATAGAATTAGAAGAAATGGCTATGCTTGCAAAGAAATACAAGAAGTTTTGCTGGAAGTTTTACTAAAGCAAAGGAACTAGAAGAAACAAAGAACCTGGAAATCGAAGACAAAGAAAAAGAGTTTCAAGAGGATCCAAACTCTCCTCAAAAGATTATCTCCCAATCAATTCAACCATCATAACAATATCAATATCAAATGAAGCATTCAAAAGATAAGTCCATTTCACAAACTTTGTTAAAAGACTTAGAGGTACCATCCTTATTATCCAAAGACTGATATTATTACTCATGATAGTCCAAATCATGTGGTGAGAACTAGATCATCATTTAAAAAAATTTGAACAGTTTAGCTTTTCTATTTCAAATCGAACCAAAATGTTTTAAAGATGCCAAAAATGATGAATTTGAATTTTAGGAATGCAAGAAGAGTTAAATCAATTTGCAAGAAATGATGTATGGGTACTTGTTCCTAGGCCTAGTTTTCAATCCGTAATTAGTATTAAATGGGTGTTTAGAAATTCTTGAGCCCTATCATTTAGAGATTTTTCCTTCATTTTCGTTTCTTCAATCGTCTCAATGTTTCTGTCGTTTGCTTTGAGCCCCATCATTTAGGGTTTCTTCTCTTTATTTTCTACTTTTCCAACGTTTGCTTTAAAATACCTTACCAGTTTGGTCTTAGTACTTTTTTTTGTTTTTGTAAGTGTTTTTTAAAGTAATTTTGAATCCTCGACAATGAAAATTATGGTTTTACTATTAAATGAATTATCTTTTCTCTCCTATGCCTTCTGGTTTAAACAAGATAACTATATTCACTTGGTAGTTTTTGGATAAATTAATATTCAACTGCAGTCATTTATCTTCTCTTATATACAAATTATAATATAGGTGATAAATATTGTTCCTTATGACATTTTATACTTTTTTTATAGTTGCTATTAGTGTTTTTGTCTTTGCAAAAACACTTATCAGGTAGCTACAAGATTAGTTAACTTAATTGTCACATATTGTTGAAACTATTTAATATCTGAGCCACAACTTTTATATAAAAATATTATTTTATTAATGTTTCATTTTTTCTATTTTTTTTGTTATTGGTTATCTTTAATTAGTAACATTATTATTATGT
The DNA here is from genome assembly GCA_025403435.1 of Artocarpus heterophyllus. Classification (NCBI taxonomy): domain Eukaryota; kingdom Viridiplantae; phylum Streptophyta; class Magnoliopsida; order Rosales; family Moraceae; genus Artocarpus; species Artocarpus heterophyllus. Next base: position 34,552,289 of record CM046347.1, read on the forward strand.
GTATTTTTTATAGTAAAATTTGACTATTGAAAAGATTTAATCTGTTTGTTCTGAAGGACAAAGTAGCTGAAGGAAACAGAAAATAATATTTATTTTTCCCTTTGTACATTATCTATTTCATTGTATAATTTTTTTTCCCAATTTATTTATATTGTGCATCATTATAGTCAATGTTTTAGATTATAGAATTATCCATTATTGCCAACTTATGTAATTAATATACAAATTAAAAAGTTTACGGAATAAATTCCTACAAAATAATATAGTACCATTTACACAGATGGAAAAATATGCATTTTTTTTTTCATTTTCAACAATTTCAAGGAACATATTTTTTTTATTTCAAATTCCAAACATTAGTTAAATCATAATAATTAATAAATTATATTCGTAATTGTACTTTTGAAAACGAAATAAAATTTCAACACTTAGAAATTAAGTTATTACAAATTTTGTCTAAAATCATTAATAGTATCCTAATAATCAAACATAAACAAAATTAGAAGATAAAAAATAAATTGTACCAATTTATAAGCAATATTATTATAATTCCATGCACAAAAACTGACAAAAGTAACGCATAATGAAAATAAATCAGTGAGATTATTTTTTCACCATAAAACTTATTAGACCTTTCAAAATATTTACATTGCAAACTTCTGTAATTAATGCATAAATTAAAAAGCTTACCAGATGAATTATTAGAAAATAACATGCTACCATTTATATAAATGGAGAAAATATGTATTTTTTCCATTTTCAGCAATTTTAAGAAATTTTTTATTCCAAATTTCAAACATTAGTCAAATCATAGTAATTAATAAATTATTTTGTTAATTTTACTTTTGAAAGCAAATAAAAATTCAATATTTAGAAACTAAGTTATTAAAAATTTCCACTAAGGTTTTTAATAGTATCTTAGTAAGTAAACATAAGCAAAATCAGAAGATAAAAACTAAACTATGTCATTTCATGAACAACATTATTGCAATTTCATGCACAAAAACTAACAAAAGTAATACGTAATGATCAAAATAAATCAGATAGAATGTTCTTTCATCTTAAAACTTATTGGACTTTTTCAAAAAATTTACAATCTCCTTAGCATTAGTTTCGCCAAAAAGTTAAGCAATAACTAAGTTCTTGAATAAATCTTAAACATAATTTTAAAATTATAGATGAGTAGGTATAACTTTTTTCATAATATTATTTTGAAAATTTAATATCTTAAAATTCTGACTCTCTTTAAATAATTATTAATCAAATCTAAATTTATAATTTTTAAAAAAAGATAATTAATCTAAATTGTCAAATATAATTATATGAAGAATAAATCAAATGGTTCTAAAAAATTTGCTTGCAATAAATTCATCAATATTGCACATTATTTATTTACCAAAATTATGACTTTGTTTATATTAAAATTTTACAAACTAAAATGTTTCTTTTTTTGGTAATTTAAAAAATGTAATATCAAGTACTAATTTTGTATAACAATAGTATTTCCCGCTGCAACGCAATGGAAACAAATCTCAATCATTCCAAATTAAATAAAAATGAGTAGGATTGCTTTTATTTCCTACTGTACCAAAGGATTCGCCTTATTTAGATACACAATTCTCCCGATTTTAGCAAAACAAAACCCTCTTTAGCAATTTGTTTTTATCTTTTTGTAGTCAAAGTAGCTGCTTCAGGGACGACCCCTATCTCACGAAAGCGCCATTGCTTTTTTTGCTTTGGGTTTGCAGTACAAGTTTAAAAAAGCAGATTTCAATTTAATATGTGTATTTTTATATGTATATTATTATGTGTATTTTTTATAGTAAAATTTGACTATTGAAAAGATTTAATCTGTTTGTTCTGAAGGACAAAGTAGCTGAAGGAAACAGAAAATAATATTTATTTTTCCCTTCGTACATTATCTATTTCATTGTATAATTTTTTTTCCCAATTTATTTATATTGTGCATCATTATAGTCAATGTTTTAGTTTATAGAATTATCCATTATTGCCAACTTATGTAATTAATATACAAATTAAAAAGTTTACGGAATAAATTACTACAAAATAATATAGTACCATTTACACAGATGGAAAAATATGCATTTTTTTTTCATTTTCAACAATTTCAAGGAACATATTTTTTTTATTTCAAATTCCAAACATTAGTTAAATCATAATAATTAATAAATTATATTCGTAATTGTACTTTTGAAAACGAAATAAAATTTCAACACTTAGAAATTAAGTTATTACAAATTTTGTCTAAAATCATTAATAGTATCCTAATAATCAAACATAAGCAAAATTAGAAGATAAAAAATAAATTGTACCAATTTATAAGCAATATTATTATAATTCCATGCACAAAAACTGACAAAAGTAACGCATAATGAAAATAAATCAGTGAGATTATTTTTTCACCATAAAACTTATTAGACCTTTCAAAATATTTACATTGCAAACTTCTGTAATTAATGCATAAATTAAAAAGCTTACCAGATGAATTATTAGAAAATAACATGCTACCATTTATATAAATGGAGAAAATATGTATTTTTTCCATTTTCAGCAATTTTAAGAAATTTTTTATTCCAAATTTCAAACATTAGTCAAATCATAGTAATTAATAAATTATTTTGTTAATTTTACTTTTGAAAGCAAATAAAAATTCAATATTTAGAAACTAAGTTATTAAAAATTTCCACTAAGGTTTTTAATAGTATCTTAGTAAGTAAACATTAGCAAAATCAGAAGATAAAAACTAAACTATGTCATTTCATGAACAACATTATTGCAATTTCATGCACAAAAACTAACAAAAGTAATACGTAATGATCAAAATAAATCAGATAGAATGTTCTTTCATCTTAAAACTTATTGGACTTTTTCAAAAAATTTACAATCTCCTTAGCATTAGTTTCGCCAAAAAGTTAAGCAATAACTAAGTTTTTGAATAAATCTTAAACATAATTTTAAAATTATAGATGAGTAGGTATAACTTTTTTCATAATATTATTTTGAAAATTTAATATCTTAAAATTCTGGCTCTCTTTAAATAATTATTAATCAAATCTAAATTTATAATTTTTTAAAAAAGATAATTAATCTAAATTGTCAAAAATAATTATATGAAGAATAAATCAAATGGTTCTAAAAAATTTGCTTGCAATAAATTCATCAATATTGCACATTATTTATTTACCAAAATTATGACTTTGTTTATATTAAAATTTTACAAACTAAAATGTTTCTTTTTTTGGTAATTTAAAAAATGTAATATCAAGTACTAATTTAATATATGTCATTATAGTCTTTGATTTTCAAAATAATATGTCATTATATGTCATTATAGTCTTTGCAATTTAATATACGTCGTTGCATTCTTTGCTTTCCACTTTGTACACAAATATTCCTTAAACACTCCTGTTCTCGTTTCATCTCCCTTTCAGCGTGTAGTACTCTCTCTCTCTACCCTTTGAACACTCCTGTTCTCGTTTCATCTCCCTTTCAGCGTGTAGTACTCTCTCTCTCTACCCTTTGAGTGGTGGAGAAACCTCCTTAAGGACTTTCTTAAACCGCTGCACTTTCTTCTCCGCTACCATTCGAGGAGGGCTGCTGCACGTACCCGACACGCGCCGTCCTTCACTTGCTCCTCCTCCAAAACAAGCAGCCACGTAGAACCATCGTTGCCTTAAAAAGATCATTAACACACACCCTTCTACTCAAAAAGAGAAGAAAAAAATAAAGAAGGGAGGAAAGAATGCGGTCAAAGATGACAAGAGAGAAGCACAAGAAGATGAAGAACAAACATAGTGCTCGTAACAACAGGTTCTTGATAACCGTGGATGTTTTTGGAAGTACAGGTCCGTTGAGGTTCATGGTGAACGAGGATGATGTTGTGCGTTCCATCATAGACATTGCTCTCAAATCATACGCCAGAGAAGGAAGGCTTCCTGTTCTTGGTACCCGCGCCGAAGATTTCCTTCTCTATTCCGCCAATGCTGGATCTGATGGTACTTTCACTCACCCTTTTCCTAAACTTTTTTCTTTTCTTTAATTTAATATCCCAAAATATTTCTTTAATATTTATGAGTAGATTAATAGCAATGAGAGCTTAATAGAAAAATCAGCAATCCATGAGTAGAAACTGGAAAAAAATACCAAATTTGAACTAGTGGAGGAGAGGGAAGACTCCTTTAGTAATCCAAACTCATTGTTGGTCTTTTTTCTCGAACAGAGTATTTTATCTTGCTACGCAAAGAGATGATTTTTTTTAGCTTAAAATGCTGCTTCGGAGGGCCGCCGGAGGTTTTTATTTGTTGGCGTTTATATGTTGAGGGTTGCAACAGAATCAAGAATGTTGTGATCGACTTTGATGAGAATGTGGTACAAAAGGCAGAAGACAACTTTTGGAATCATAACAGGAAAACAATGAATGAGAAACGCCAAAAGAGTACAAGCTTTAATAAGAAGCATCCAAAACCTCCTAGGCCTCCTGGGCGCCCATCACGAGATGCAGCGGATATGAAGTTCGTCAACGAGATTTTTGAGCTTGCGAGGTTGCGGCGTACAAACAGAGAGAGATTGAGGGCTTTGAAGAAAATGAGAGCAAATAGTAAGGCATCATCTTCAAACATCAACCTCATCGCAATGGTCATCACCGTCATCTTTTGTCTCGTGATAATCTTCCAAGGTAGTTATAACGTGTTGGGTTTCTGTCTCTGTTTTTTTTTTTTTTTATGTAGATTTATTTTTGGTAACATGTGCTTCCAACGATAAAAGACGTACGTGGTTTTTTTGTTTTTAATTTTTTAGGTATCTTGGGTTCTCGTACATGATGCAATGGTGTTCGAGTTGAGCTGTGTTTGGTGAGGAGGAAAATGTATATAACCTAGGTGAGAGAGGAAAAGAGAGAGAAAAAAAACTTTCCACTTCTTGTACTTTCACTCACCCTTTCCCTAAACTTTTTTCTTTTCTTTCACTCACCATCAGATCCAGCATTGGCGGAATAGAGAAGGAAATCATCGGCGTGGGTACCAAGAACAGGAAGCCTTCCTTCTCTGGCGTATGATTTGAGAGCAATGTCTATGATCGAACCCACAACATCAGCCTCGTTCACCACGAACCTCATCGGACCTGCACTTCCAAGAACATTCACAGTTATCAAGAACCTGTTGTTACGAGCACTATGGTTGTTCTTCATCTTCTTGTGCTTGTCTATTGTCATCTTTGACCGCATTCTTTCTCCCTTCTTTATTTTTTTCTTCTCTTTTTGAGTAGAAGGGTGTGAGTTAATGATCTTTTTAAGGCAACGATCGTTCCACGTGGCTGCTTGTTTTGGAGGAGGAGCAAGTGAAGGACGGCGCGTGTCGGGTACGCGCAGCAGCCCTCCTCGAATGGTAGCGGAGAAGAAAGTGCATCGGTTTAAGAAAGTCCTTAAGGAGGTTTCTCCACCACTCAAAGGGTAGAGAGAGAGAGTACTACACGCTGAAACAGACATGAAACGAGAACAGGAGTGTTTAAGAAATGTTTGAGCACAAAGTGGAAAGCAAAGAATGTAACGACGTATATTAAATTGCAAAGACTATACTGACATATATTAAAATGAAATCTGCTTTTTTAAACTTGTACTGCAAACCCAAAGCAAAAAAAGCAAAGGCGCTTTCGTGAGACAGGGGTCGTCCCTAAAGCAGCTACTTTGACTACAAAAAGATAAAAACAAATTGCTAAGGAGGGTTTTGTTTTGCTAAAATCGTGAGAAATGTGTATCTAAATAAGGCGAATCATTTGGTACAGTAGGAAATAAAAGCAATCCTACTCATTTTTATTTAATTTGGAATGATTGAGACTTGTTTCCATTGCGTTGCACCGGGAAATACTATTGTTGTACAAAACTAGTGCTTGATATTACATTTTTTAAATAACCAAAAAAATAAACATTTTAGTTTGTAAAATTTTAATATAAACAAAGTCATAATTTTGGTAAATAAATAATGTGCAATATTGATGAATTTATTGCAAGCAATTTTTTTAGAACCATTTAATTTATTCTTCATATAATTATTTTTGACAATCTAGATTAATTATCTTTTTTTAAAAATTATAAATTTAGATTTGATTAATAATTATTTAAAGAGAGTCAGAATTTTAAGATATTAAATTTTCAAAATAATATTATGAAAAAAGTTATACCTACTCATCTATAATTTTAAAATTATGTTTAAGATTTATTCAAGAACTTAGTTATTGCTTAACTTTTTGGCGAAACTAATGCTAAGGAGATTGTAAATTTTTTGAAAAAGTCCAATAAGTTTTAAGATGAAAGAACATTCTATCTGATTTATTTTGATCATTACGTATTACTTTTGTTAGTTTTTGTGTATGAAATTGCAATAATGTTGTTCATGAAATGACATAGTTTAGTTTTTATCTTCTGATTTTGCTTATGTTTACTTACTAAGATACAATAAAAAAACCTTAGTGGAAATTTTTAATAACTTAGTTTCTAAATATTGAATTTTTATTTGCTTTCAAAAGTAAAATTAACAATGAAACAAGCAAACGTAACTAATAATATTGACACCGCTAAGCAAACGATGAAACAAAGGGGCTTGATTTGATCCTGCCGAGATCCTCCTTCACCCCCTCCGATCTCCATCACCGTCGTCATCATAGAACCCCTCAAAAGCAAATTAAAAAAAAAAAAACGAAAAAAGAGGATCTTTGGAAAAGGAAACAAAGCTAGGACATTGATGACATAACTTCTTGGTTCTGAGGTGAGCTTCTCCAGAATGGATGTCGTCAGAATTTTTTTTTCATTCCTTCTTCTTCGAAATCTTCTCAATTGTAGATTTTTTTTTTTGTTTTGTTTTGTTTCTGGGGTAGATGTGGTTTTTTCTAATGAAGCATATTTAGTTTTTTTTTTTTTCTAAGTAATAGAAATGCGTTTTTCAGGTCTGTGACGAACCAGATTAAGAGATAGCGAAAATAATTTGGGAGTTTGAGTCCCCCCATTGATGGCTATGGAGAGATGAGGAAAAAAAGAGAGGATATTTTGAAAAAAGAGCAAAAAAAAATTTTGAATTGAAGAAATGATTTTTTTTATTTTAAAAAAATATATTTTTTTATACAAAAAAACTGTTTCAGTTTTTTTCAAAAAGGTAAGAAAAAAAATTATAGCAAAAAAAAATCTCAACAGAATAAAAAAAAATAAAACAGCTTTTATGCTCAAAAAGTTTGTTTTTTGGTGTCAAAAAATTGTAAAAAAAAACAGAGATTATTTATCCAAAAAAAATCTTGAAAGCAAAATTATGATCCGTCATTTAAAAAACTTGAAAGGGTAAATTATGTTGACACCCTCTGTGTTTTACCTAAACTATAAAAATACCTATTAGACCAAAATTAATCACACTAACACCCCCTTACTATTCAAAAAAATTACAGAGAAACCCTCTGCTAGTTGATTGTGAGTTGACTGTTAATTTTGTTCTAAATACCAAAAATGCCCCTTTATCAGTCAAACAACAGTTATAGTTATTTTTGTGTTTAAGGAAAAAAAAAAAAAGAAGAAAGATAATTTTTTTTTCTTTTTCTCTTTCTCCAAAAATAGCAATTATATTCCAAAAAGATAAATTACAAAGATTAAAATTATATAATCTAAAAAAACTCCAAAATTAATTCTTTAAAATAATCACAACAACATACACTAATTAAAAGCATGCTTCAATATCAACAAAAATTAAAAAAATTAATTACAAACCAAAACTAACTAATTCCAATAATACAATTAAAAAAAGTTTATTTTTTCATAAACCAACTAATTTCAACAAAACAAAAATTAGTTTATTTTTCGACATAAATGAAAAAAATATTTTTTAAGAAAAATAAAAAAAGCTAATATAAAACTTTAAAAATTTAAAATAAAACAATTAGATAAAAAATCAAGCCTTTGTCACTTCTTTCCCTCTCCTCCCCCCCTTACTCTCTATTTCTTTCCCTAATAAGGCATAGATGGTGAATTGAATGGTGGGGAAAGAGGGTGACACGGTGGGGGTGCGACGGGGGTGGGGGCTGATTGGGTGGGGATCCCAATGAGGGGCTTGGTGCAATGGGAAGGGGCTAGCAGGCAGGGCAAGGTTGGGCTCGACGGGCGGGGGTCGAGTGGTGTTGGGCTCGACAAGATGGCCAAGTGGGGCTAAGCTCGACGGGAATAGTGGTGGGTTGGGTTGGGCGGCTTGGTGGTTGGGTTGCCTCAAGGGGGGGCAAGGGGCGGGGGGTGCACGCTGGTCGTCGATAGATGGAGGAAGGGTCGAAATAGTGGGACTTGTTTGGCTGCTAGGGATTTTTTCTTTCGTTTTTCCAAATTAATGGTTGTGATTAGATTTCTTTAAATGAATGGCTAAGATTAAACAAGGTAGTTTTGTCATTTCAAACAAAAAATTAACAAAGTTAAGTCTAGAGGGTGTCGGTATAATTAGTTTTGGTTTAGAGGATGTCTCTGTAATTTGGGTGAAACATAGGAGGTGTTAGTATAATTTATCAAAATTAAAATATTGATATGTGAATCCTTTAATTGACTATTCAACAGTGTATCAATCTAATGATCCATTTGGCATTGCTTTTAGAGGCTGTTTTTAGTTTCTGTAATCATCTATATCAGTTTAGGGTGTTTGGCAAACCCTACTTTTGAAAGTTGCTTCTAAAAATTGCTGTCCAGTAGGAAAATTTGAGAAATAAGATAGGGGTTACTTTTTTGCAGCAACTTCTGCCATCATAATTTCAAATTATTAAAGTAACCTTAATAATAATACATGATTTCTAATTTACTTATTTTTTTCATAAAAAATTAAATACCATCAATACAAGAAATTTAGAATTAATATATATGGTAACTTTTTAATCTTGTTCTACTTTTTTTAGAGTGTTTTTTTTTTTTTTAATTTACTAGGTGCATGAGATCAAAGATTTACTTTCAGTTTTTTACGTTATTTATTTTATACATAGAGGTATAATTTATCTTGTTCTATAAAATTGATTTATTTTTAAAATATATTAAATAATAAAAATAAAATATATTTTTTTAGCATTTTAATGTAACCTTAAAATTAAAATTAAAATCAAAACCTAAAATTGTAAATATATTTAGTAAAACATCTTTATTTCCGTCATTATACATCATCATAGCAATTTTATATATAGTTTACCAAACGCCTGTAATTTTGTTTCTGGTATTCACACAACTTAAAAAAAAAAAATTACCAAACGCCTATCTACTTATAATTTATAGTATAACAACACAACACAACGAAAGCATAGCACAATAAAAGCAATAGTGCAGCAAAAGCAAAGCATAGCACAACAATGCCAAACTGGCCCTAAGAATAATCTTAACAATATGAGATTTTTGTGGCCTTAAAACTTGAGTTGGTTTAGCAAGAGAGAAAACAAAAGAAGGGTAATGGGTGTGGAGATTAGTCGAAAAATTTGTTGAATCCATAAATGTTTGGTAATATAGAAAAAAAAAAAAAAAGGAATCAATTGTACGAGGAATTTCAAATTCTTTCTAAATCTCAATGTTAATCTAGAAAAATATGGACAGATTAGAAGATAAAATGCATATCAAACGCATTATATAATAGAAAGCTTCCCCTTATTTTCTTCTTGAAGCACCGAGATTGTAAGCTTCTTTTCTTTTTTTTTTCCCAAACATTGCGTAAGAAAAATGCGTATGTTTTGTTTAAACTCGGTTTTCGTAGTTTGAGATTTATGATTCTTGGACTTCTATGCCTTCATGACAGCTTTAGTTCAATGCTATTTTTTCTTCTTTTAATTAATCTGTTTTCTATTTGTTTCTTCCTCTTTTTTGTTTTTTTTCCCCACCTTGTTGTTAGCTTTAAGTCCGTCGGCACAGATAGGGTCTGAAGGAGTAAGGAAGTTTATGCTTTGCAAGAAGCAGAGGCAGCTGCAGATGACAGATAGGAAGCCATCAGATCTGATTGCTCAGAAGGGAATCAGTTGCTGGAAGTCATTGCTTCACAACCCCTTTACTTCTAAGTTGCAATCCCATTGATATATATATATATATATATACATATATATATATATATATATGTTTCTCATCTCAATAAATAAATAAATAAATAAAGACTTATGTGAGACACTCAAAATATGCCTTTCACACAACTTTTTTTAATGTGCCCAAGACTGAACAACATAACATAAAGTACTATATGATGCAGTGCATTATGAAAGCATATGTTCCGCGTGAATAATCCTAATATATGCCTTAATATAGTTAGTGTTGCAAGAACGGGCCGGCCCGGCCCGTTCTCCTTAGGCCCACACGGCCCGCGGGCCGGGCCGGGCCGACCCATGAATTTCGTGGGCCGGGCCGGGCCGGCCCATATTAAAAATAACTTGGCCCGGCCCGGCCCGCGGGCTAGTTTTATATGGGCCGTGCCGTGGGCCGTGCCGGGCCGTGCCGTGGGTCGTGCCGGGCCGTGCCGTGGGCCTTAAATAGGCCGGCCCATCTTGGCTCATCATGGGTTTAAATGGGCCAGCCCATCTAAGTATGTAATTTTTAATTTTTTAATTTTTTAATTTTTAAACAAGTTAATAAATATAAAAGTTTGAATAGTTAAGATAAATATAAAAAAGGATATTTTATTTACGATTGCCTCATTAAAAACCTTTCCAAGGAAAACCCAGTGGGACAAAACCTTGGTAAGGAAAAAAGAGTACAATCGGGATAATTATACATTAGATGTTTACAAAATTACTAAAAACAAAAAAAAAAACATAAAAAAAATATTGTTCATAATTAATTACAACGTATTACTCTCAGTGGGAGTATCAAAAATGTCCAAATTTTCAAAGTCATCAACCCAATCATCTTGAACTTCTTGGCTTCTTCTACGAGCATCCTCCCAATCTTTGACGCACATTACTGCTTCCAGAATATCGTCACTCATACGTGCACGCCGTTCATCAAGTACTCTACCACTGCAACTAAATACTTGTTCACTTGCAACTGTGGATACTGGTATGGTTAGTATATCACAAGCCATTTTAGAGAGCACAGGAAAAGTTCTTGACTGTGATCTCCAAAATGACAAAAGATCAAACTTATTGAAATCATGACCACCACCTTGCTCATTGAAAATAAATGCTGCAAAATTTGTTTCCAGATAATTTTCCAATTCACTGCGTGTTGAAGATGTAGACGATGCACCGAAACCAAATCCTGTGTAGCTAATCATACTTGCCCATGAAGAACCATGTGGAACAGAAGTAGTATTTGCTAAAGGTGTAGGGGATATTGTTTGGCCTCCTCCATATTTTTCATTATATGCAATAAATATGTTGTTAACTTTTGCTTGCACATTTTGAATGGTTATGATGTCAGAATGCACCCTTAATTTTTCCCCTATACCCTTAAGCAAATATTCAACACCAGCTAATTTAACTCTCGGATCCAATACAGCAGCTATGCAATACAACGGTGGAACACGCTCCCAATATTTTTTGAATTTTTGCTCCATGAACTCAACAGATTCCTTAAACATGTCAAAATCTCTATGCATATCGAAGGTTGCAGCAATGTCGTACAACTTATGTAATGCATGAGGAGAGGTAGGATAGTACACACCTGAGAGTTGGAGAGTGGCTTCATAAAAAACCTTTAAGAAATTGTAAAAGCATGAAGCAATTTGCCAATCAAATTCTTGAAGCAGCTCAGTTGGATTCTTCAAGTTGTAATACGCGGTTATGACCTCTTTGTATGGTAGGCATGCATTCAGCATCAAATATGTTGAATTCCACCGGTGTCCTATGTCAGTTGGAAGTTTTCTGGGTTTCATGCTTGCTCTTTTGCAAAGCTTAGCAAACTCTTCAATTCGAGAGCCAGAACTTGCTATGTAACCCAAGGCCGTTCGAATATTTTCCAAATAACCTTGAAAATATTTCATGCCATCTTGAACACACAAGTTAATAATATGACAAGCACATCTTTAGTGAAAAAGTGTTTCGCCATGTTGTGGTCTCAATGTTGTTTTGAAAAGGTTAATAGCAGCAGTATTAGCAGATGCATTATCAAATGTGATGTTCAAAACCTTTTCTTTAATGCCATAAAAATCAAAAACTTCCATGATGACATCATGAATGGCCTTGGCATCATGCGGATAAGGCATTGGTCGAAAAGCAATTAATCTTTTTTGAAAAGACCAATCTTTATCCACATAATGTGCAGTTACACAGATATAACTAGTTTTGGTACGACCTTCCCACAAATCAGATGTGCATGCAACAGATGCAGTGAATGAATTAAATTCAGTTACTAACTTTCCTCTCATTGAATAAAAAACTTTCATGGTGTCAGCTCTTGTGGTAGTTCTTGAAACATGCCTATATTGTGGATTATAGGCATTTTGAATGTACTCCTCAAAGGCTGGATCATCAGCAAGACTAATTGGTTGTTGAGCACTAGCCAAATATCTAGCATGCCATTCTCTTGCTCTTTGTTGGTCATATGACCAATTGGTAACACTACCATCGGGGCTAAATTGAAGTGTTTGTTGACGGCAATCAACACCACCTACACCATGCTTAGCTTCGCATTTTTTGCGATGCCTCTCTAAGTGACCAGTGCCAGAAGAGGATTTACCTGTGTAGTCTTGTTTGCATACTTTGCAAATTGCGCGCTCTTCTGTTGCACCATGCTCGTTTGTACGTGTTACGAGATCAAAGTAATTCCAAACTGGTGAAGTTCGTTGAATTTTCCTTTTGCCCTTACGAGTGACTTCAGAGGAGCCATCAACTTGAGATAGCAAGTCAACTCCAATTTCTTCCAGTGGATCATTAAATTGTTCTTCTTCGTTGATCACCAAATGTGAAATGTTGGCTCTCCCTCTAGGTGATGATGCCATAGCTTCAATAAAAAATAACAATAAATTAACGTAACATAAAAATTAAATAAAATAATTACACAATAAAATTAACTTATAACAATACAAAATTAATGAACAATAAATGAAATAAATTATACCTTCAAGTTTTTTTTCCTTTCTGAAGAACTCTAAGTAATCTAAAAAACAAGACAATACATAAGATCTTAGAAGTTTGTTGAATGAGTATCTCTGTGAATGTTCTACATTTATTTATAGGTAAAAAAGTTTATTTTTTTATTTTTTTTATTTTTAAATCTTTTTTTTTAATTTTTTTTCTTTCAAGTGTAACTTGATTAGACAATTCGCTGAAGACTTAACGTCTCAGCTTTGCACATTGCAGGCCTTCCTTCTGAGCCTCTATGTTAGGCCTGCCCCTTTATAATTGCATAGGAGAATCTAATGCCATGTTCACTCACGGGTGAATATGACATGCATAAATTATATAATATTTAATTCTTATATGTATTAAATAATATATATATATTAAATGTATAGTATTTTGATGTGATAATACATGACCTATAGACTTAATATCTGATTCTTAGCTTTGCTTCTCCAAAGCAAAGCATGTCTTATATAAAAAACCTAAACTGCCCCTATGTAAAATAAACTTGCATATAAAATTTTTGCCCAGGGGGCTCCGCCCCCTACAACCCCCGGGAGGGGGGTTTACCACCCCCCTTCCAACCCCCACGTCGACCTTACCGCGAAGGTCGATCCGCGTACAACCTCTGCGTAGGGGTAATCTACATCAGGGTAATAATTAAGCTCCACACATACTAACAATGCCCACAAGAAAAAAATTTTAAAAATACAAAGAAAAGAAAAAGAGCTTGTCAGGCCTATTGCAATGTGATGTGTTCAATATGGTATGTATATATATTATATAATATTTAATTCTTACATGTATTAAATAATATATATATTAAATGTATAGTATTTTGATGTGATAATACATAACCTACAGATTCAGCATCTGATTCTCAACTTTACTTCTCAAAAGCAAAGCATGCCTACAAGGAAAAAATAAAAAAATAAAAAAAAAATGAAAAGAGAAGAAAAAGAACTTGGCAGACGTATTGTGATGTGATTGCATTGGGAAAATCTCATGGCATATTCAATTATTCATTCACGGGTGAATATGGCATGTATATATATTATATAATATTTAATTCTTATATGAATTAAACAATATATATATTAAATGTATAGTCTTTTGATGTGACAATACATGACTTACAATGAGCCTTACATGACTTATTTGGAGAAGGCCATACTCAGCCATGTTCACCCGTGAATGAACATGAAAAAATATATCTAAATATATATATATATATGAAATTGGCCCACAATGGGCCTCTTGTGGCCCTGTATGGGCCTAGATGGGCCAGCCCAACTTGGGCCGGTGGGCTGGCCCATTATGGGCTGGGATGGGCCGGCCCATTGTGGGCCTAGATGGGCCGGCCCAACCTGGGCCGGTGGGCCGGCCCATTGTGGGCCTAGACGGGCAGGGCTGGGCCGGCCCAGGCCCAGCCCGGCCCAGCCCGGCCCAGCCCGGCCCATGATTTTCCATGGGCCGTGCCGGGCCGGCCCATGGGCCAACATATATAGGCCCGGCCCAGCCCACAAGTATTTATGGGCCGTGCCGGGCCATGAACAGTGTCGGGCCGTGCCGGCCCGGCCTATCACTGTATCAGGACGGGCTCGGGCCGGCCCACGGGCCCCTGTCCATTGTTGCATCTCTAAATATAGTACACAAACATTCCTTAAACACTCCTGTTCTCGTTTCATGTCTGTTTCAGCGTGTAGTACTCTCTCTCTCTACCCTTTGAGTGGTGGAGAAACCTCCTTAAGGACTTTCTTAAACCGATGCACTTTCTTCTCCGCTACCATTCGATGAGGGCTGCTGCGCGTACCCGACACGCGCCGTCCTTCACTTGCTCCTCCTCCAAAACAAGCAGCCACGTGGAACCATCGTTGCCTTAAAAAAATCATTAACTCACACCCTTCTACTCAAAAAGAGAACACAAAAATAAAGAAGGGAAGAAAGAATGCGGTCAAAGATGACAATAGATAAGCACAAGAAGATGAAGAACAACCATAGTGCTCATAACAACAGGTTCTTGATAACTGTGAATGTTTTTGGAAGTGCAGGCCCGATGAGGTTCGTGGTGAACGAGGATGATGTTGTGGGTTCGATCATAGACATTGCTCTCAAATCATACGCCAGAGAAGGAAGGGTTCCTGTTCTTAGTACCCACGCCGATGATTTCCTTCTCTATTCCGCCAATGCTGGATCTGATGGTACTTTCAGTCACCCTTTCCCTAAACTTTTTTCTTTTCTTTAATTTAATATCCCAAAATATTTCTTTAATATTTAAATCCGACGTATGCAACCACGGATCTAATAAGAGCCCCCACTGAAAAAAATATTATTCTGTCTTCGCCCCCATATGGTTATAGACCGGTTAGTATGATAAGAACTATTAATTAGAATTATTTTTATTACAGTATATAAAAACTTTACATTGTAATAATATTTTTTTACTATAATATATAAAGTTTTACACTATTTATAACTGAAATAATAGTTAAGATCGCCTCTTGTTAAACAACACGTTAATTTTCTTTCTTATGCGTCTAAAAAAAATATTTTTACTTTACTTTATGCATTTAATTATATATATATATATATATATTTAATCATCTACTCTTGATCTCTCTCACTAGTTTTTCTTTACACTTGTTTTTTAATTATTCTTTCTTATTTTTATTATAATTTGTTTAGTCCCCATGATCCCTACTTTAAAACCAATTAATGCTGAATTTTGGTTAATATGTAGAGATGATTTTATTAGACGTTTGTAACAATAAAACATGATGCTAACACTTTCACATATAAAATTTTTGGAGGAAAATTGTCATTAATTAAGGAATATTGACTAGAAGTTTATTATTAAACAATATTTGTAATTTACTTAATATTTTCTTATGTAGATTCATATGTTTTATACTTATTTGTGCACCCATTGAAATTAGGTCTGGATCCATCATTAGTTATATGTAATTTTTTTTTCGTTCGTAAATGTAATTTTGTTCATGTGTTTAGGTAACCATCAATTTGTTAAAATGTAACTTGCAATGTTATATTTGTTAGACTATATTTATTAAGTGTTATTTGTAGACACATTAAAAGTTACGTAAACGCAAAAACAAAATTATATTTGTAAATGGAAAAGTTATAAATATTGTATTGGTTTGATACTGGAAAACATCTCTATGATTTTTTTTTTACATAGTTTTATGTGATTTTACGAAAAGTCAAAAGAGTCCTACCGTTACAGATAAGCTGTTTTCTATACCCGGCTGCAACATTTTTTTTCCCTCTATTTGGTTCCATGAGTTCAATAATAGTGTTAATGGGATACATATATTTTTCTAAAAGAGTTTCGACATTGTTTAATAAATATAACGTATATATTAAAAATATTTCCCGTAGTGACAGCGACGACATCTTTGGCATATATGTAGAATTTTGTTAATTTTTTTACTGGTGTCAAGTTTAATTTTTCACCTAAAACTAAGCGGTGATGGATAATATTGCTATATTTTTGTCTTGGTAGGATGTTTTCTTGCTAATTACTTGATGGCTTAAATTATCTGTCTAATTTTAGTTTTTAAAATAATATCTAACTAATCATAATCAATCATATTATGATCCGTCATTTAAAAAAATTGAAAGGGTAAATTATGTTGACACCCTCAGTGTTTTACCCAAACTATAAAAATACCTATTAGACCAAAATTAATCACACTAACACCCCCTTACTATTCAAAAAAATTACAAAAAAACCCTCTGCTAGTTGATTGTGAGTTGACTGTTAATTTTGTTCTAAATACCAAAAATGCCCCTTTATTAGCCAAACAACAGTTATAGTTATTTTTGTGTTTAAGGAAAAAAAAAAGAAGAAAGATAATTTTTTTTTCTTTTTCTCTTTCTCCAAAAATAGCAATTATATTCCAAAAAGATAAATTACAAAGATTAAAATTATAATCTAAAAAAACTCCAAAATTAATTCTTTAAAATAATCACAACAACATACACTAATTAAAAGCATACTTCAATATCAACAAAATTTAAAAAAATTAATTACAAACCAAAACTAATTTCAATAATACAATTAAAAAAAAGTTTATTTTTTCATAAACCAACTAATTTCAACAAAACAAAAAATAGTTTATTTTTCGACATAAATGAAAAAATATTTTGTAAGAAAAATAAAAAAGCTAATATAAAACTTTAAAAATTTAAAATAAAACAATTAGATAAAAAATCAAGCCTTTGTCACTTCTTTCCCCCCCCCCCCCTTACTCTCTATTTCTTTCCCTAATAAGGCATAGATGGCGAACTGAATGGCGAGGAAAGAGGGTGACACGGTGGGGGTAGAGGCCTGACGGGGGTGGGGGCTGATTGGGCGGGGATCCCAACGAGGGGCTTGGTGCAATGGGAGGGGGCTAACAGGCAGGGCAAGGTTGGGCTCGACAGGCGGGGGTCAAGTGGTGTTGGGCTCGATAAGAGGGTCAGGTGGGGCTAAGCTCGATGGGAATAGTGGTGGGTTGGGTTGGGCGGCTTGGTGGTTGGGTTGCCTCGAGGGGGGGCGGGGGACGGGGGATGGGGGGTGCGCGCTGGTCGTTGATAGATGGAGGAAGGGTCGAAATAGTGGGACTTGTTTGGCTGCTAGTGATTTTTTCTTTTGTTTTTTCAAATTAATGGTTGTGATTAGATTTCTTTAGATGAATGGCCGAGATTAAACAAGGTAGTTTTGTCATTTCAAACAAAAAATTAACAAAGTTAAGTCTAGAGGGTGTCAGTGTGATTAGTTTTAGTTTAGAGGATGTCACTGTAATTTGGGTGAAACATAGGAAGTGTTAGTATAATTTATCAAAATTAAAATATTGATATGTGAATCCTTTAATTGACTATTCAACAGTGTATCAATCTAATGATCCGTTTGGCATTACTTTTAGAGGTTGTTTTTAGTTTCTGTAATCAACTATATCGGTTTAGGGTGTTTGGCAAGCCCTACTTTTAAAGGTTGCTTCTAAAAATTGTTGTCTAGCAGGAAAATTTGAGAAGCAAGATAGGGGCTACTTTTTTGCAGCAGCTTCTGCCATCATAATCTCAAATTACTAAAGTAACCTTAAAATTTACTTATTTTTTCCATAAAAAATTAAATACCATCAATACAAGAAATTTAGAATTAATATATATGGTAACTTTTTAATGTTGTTCCACTTTTTTTAGAGTGTTTTTTTTTTTTTTAATTTACTAGGTGCATGAGATCAAAGATTTACTTTCAGTTTTTTATGTTGTTTATTTTATACATAGACGTATAATTTATCTTGTTCTATAAAATTGATTTATTTTTAAAATATATTAAATAATAAAAATAAAAATATATTTTTTTAGCATTTTAATGTAACCTTAAAATTAAAATTAAAATTAAAACCTAAAATTGTAAATATATTTAGTAAAACATCTTTATTTTCGTCATTATACATCACCATAGCAATTTTATATATAGTTTACTAAACATCTGTAATTTTGTTTATGGTATTCACACAACTTTAAAAAAAAATTTACCAAACGCCTATCTACTTATAATTTATAGTATAACACAACAACAACACAACGAAAGCATAGCACAACAAAAGCAATAGTGCAGCAAAAGCAAAACATAGGACAACAATGCCAAACTGGCCCTAAGAATAATCTTGATAACCTGAGATTTTTGTGGCCTTAAAACTTGAGTTGGTTTAGCAAGAGAGAAAACAAAAGAAGGGTAATGGGTGTGGAGATTAGTAGAAAGATTTTTGAATCCATAAATGTTTGGTAACATAGAAAAAAAAAAAAGGAATAAATTGTACGAGGAATTTCAAATTCTTTCTAAATCTCAACGTTAATCTAGAAAAATATGGACAGATCAGAAGATAAAATGCATATCAAACGCATTATATAATAGAAAGCTTCCCTTCTTTTCTTCTTGAAGCACCGAGATTATAAGCTTCTTTTTTTTTTTCCCAAACATTGCGTAAGAAAAATGCGTATGTTTTGTTTAAACTCGGTTTTCGTAGTTTGAGATTTATGATTCTTGGACTTCTATGCCTTCATGACAGCTTTAGTTCAATGCTATTTTTTCTTCTTTTAATTAATCTGTTTTCTATTTGTTTCTTCCTCTTTTTTGTTTTTTTCCCCCACCTTGTTGTTAGCTTTAAGTCCATCGGCACGGATAGGGTCTGAAGGAGTAAGGAAGTTTATGCTTTGCAAGAAGCAGAGGCAGCTGCAGATGACAGATAGGAAGCCATCAGATCTGATTGCTCAGAAGGGAATCTGTTGCTGGAAGTCATGGCTTCACAACCCCTTTACTTCTAAGTTGCAATCCCATTGATATATATATATATATATATATATATATATATATATATGTTTCTCATCTCAATAAATAAATAAATAAAGACTTATGTGAGACACTCAAAATATGCCTTTCACACAACTTTTTTTAATGTGCCCAAGACTGAACAACATAACATAAGTACTATATGATGCAGTGCACTATGAAAGCATATGTTCTGCGTGACTAATCCTAATATATGCCTTAATATAGTTCATTGGAGGTTAGAATCCCTTTTTGTCATTTAATTTTTTTTATTTATAATTATGTGGCTTTATTTTGGCTTCATTGGTCCTTATAGTTTTGGGCCGAACGGATATTCTTTAATGCGTAGGGAGAGGACAATGGAGGTATTAAAACATTAGAAAGTTCCTCTGCTTTTTTGATGGCAGAATAAGAAAATAGAGGCCTAAATCAAAAGGTCTTTATTTTCTGTTGTTCAGGACATACTTAGATGTACAAGGAAAAAGAAATATAACCAGAACTAATAACGAAAACAATCTGAAAGAAAGAAGGCATTTTTGACTTTACAGACCCAGAAACAAAAAAATATGTATATATATATACTATCGAGAAGATTTCGAAGAAGAAGGAATGAAAAACAAATTCTGACGACATCCATTCTGGAGAAGCTCACCTCAAAACCAAGAAGCTATGTCATCAATGTCCTAGCTTTGTCTCCTTTTCCAAAGATCCTCTTTTTATTATTATTTTTTTTAATTTTCTCTTGGGTTCCATGATGATGATGGTGATGGAGATCGGAGTGGGGGAAGGAGGATCTCGGGAAGATCAAATCAAGCCCCTTTGTTTCATCGTTTGCTTGGCGGTGTCAATGTTATTAATTACATTTGCTTTGAAAGTTGGATTATTTACATCTTTTGATAAATAAATTTAAATTAATGATTTAAATTGTTATCTAAATTGATATTTAAATATACATTTAAGTTTTAATCTGAATATAAAATAAAATTAAAATTTATATTTATAGAGGTAGTTAAAAATGTTTTTGATTTATTAATAAATCTAATAAAATCTTAATGTTAATGATCCTAAAAAATATATAATATAGTTCTTAAATTATTTCTCTCTTTACTAGAAATACAATGAAAAAAGAATCATCTCAATTGGATATCAAATGAAGAAATTATGATTTTTTTTCCTTAAATATAAGAGAGAATTTTAGCTTTTATTGTAACAAAAATATCTGAGTATCAAGAATTTAAGGGGTTCAAAACTCTAAAAATTTAGATTCTTGATGCTTATTTGATTCAGATTTTAGGAAAAACAAACGCATAGGGGTTATTTGTTTTGCGTGCTTTTGGTACTCAATGGACTCAAATTTGGATTTGAGTATTGAGTATCCTTTGGATACATGTTTGTTTATCCCAAAATCTAAATCCGTTGAGTATTAAGAATTTAAGTTTTTAGAGTTTTACTCCCCTCCTGAACTTTTGATACTCACATATTTCTGTTACAGTGAAAACTAAAATTTTCTCTTCTATATTTAAGGAAAAAAATCATAACTTCTTCATTTGATATCCAATTGAGATGATTTTTTTCATTGTGTTTCTAGTGAAGAGAGAAATAAATTAAGATCCACATTACATATTTTTTAGGATCATTAACATAAACATTTTATTAGATTTATTAATAAATCAAAAACATTTTTCACTGTCTCTCCAAACACAAATTCTAATTTTATTTCATATTTAGATTAAAACTTAAAAGCACGTCCAAATGTCAATTTGGATAATAATTTAAATCACTAATTCAAATCTTAATTCAAATCACATAACTCAAATCAAATCACTAATTCAATCCATTTACCACACAGACCCCTAAAGAATTTTTGATACTTGAATCCAAGTTTGAGTCAATTGAGTTCAAAAAATACTATAACCCACTCTTATTCTATTGAGTGATAAACAAGTTTCTCTCTCTCTCTTGCAACTAAAGAAGGAGATTTGAGGGTATTTTAGTAATTTTGATGAAAATTAACATCTTAAAATTCATTTCCGTCTAAAATTTTATTAAATCAATCCTTTTACACCTAAATTAAAAGGTTAGACTCAATTCAGTTATAAAAAAAATTTATAGATCAAATATCGTCTTTTTAGAAAGATTGAGGATCACCTGAATAAGTTACCCAAATTTTTATGACAACATGGGAAAAGGTGATGCCCACAGAAGAAGGGAAGCCCAAACTATTTGGGTAATTTTAGAAACGTCCACCACAGGCCTAAACTGCAGACTTATGCCAATAGATATTAGAGTTTCAAATGGGTAGAGGGAAGTTAGACCATCATTAAATGAGAATAAAATAAATAGACTAAAATATAACATTCTTTAGTAAAAAAACCTATTTAAATTGAAACAAAATTTATTTCTATGTAGAATGATGTGAAGAGAAACAAAAAGCAGCAGAGAGAAAACGAAAAACAAAAATGAAAAGAAAAAGAAGGAAAAAAAAGGAGGTAAAATTAAAAATTCAACTGTTTATAAAAACATGTAATTCTAGAAATACTATGTATTTAAATATTTTTAAAAGTGTGTCATTTACTTATATTAATAATTGAAATTGTGTTATTTGGTGTAGCTTTCCTTCAAAATTTTATGATAAATATTGAGTTTGCCCCACTGACCAAAAGGGTAATGTACAAGAATACCACTAGTCATCTACTAGATGCCGCCGAAATCAAGAGTGACTACCCACAGTCTCAGAGACGACAAAGGAAACATTATCATCGCCATCGTTGTCAACAACGGCATTAAAAGAAGCATCGACGACTATGAAATCGTTATCTTGGGACATGTTAGACAAGACGAACGAGCTGTAGTCTTTGTTGGGATATAGTTAAAAATGGCTGGTTTTAATTAAGTTTTTCAAAATTAAAACAACGACTGATCAAAAAAAAAAAAGAAAAAAAAGGTGGTGAAATAGACAGATCCTAGATCTTCAGTTAACGGAGTCACGCAAGGAAAAGGCATCGGAGTTGCTCAAGGTGCACGCATTGTCGCTTGAGTCGAGCAAGGAGCACGCACCATCCGTGGAGTCACATGAGGTGTAGGAGCCTTTGTTGGAGTCATGCAAGGACCAAGCACTGGAGTCGAGCAAGGAACAAGCGCCATTGTTGCAGTTGCTCCTGCCGTCGCCATCTCACCTAGTAATCGCTGACGCCATCTCATTGCGTTTTTTATGTCGCCGCACCATCATCTCAAGGAAAGTCAGGGAGGGAGGAGAGAGAGTTTAGCCATCTGTCAAAATTAAAACAAAATGTGGACAAATTTTTTAAGGTGGGTGTTAAGTCCGGCCACCCATAATAATTTCTCATATTTATTTTAAGTTTTTATTTTTACAATATTTGAATCCCTAAATCCTCACTGAGATTAAAGGGGTGTTTGGCAGTTGTGGTTTTTTTCAGTTATAAACAATGTAAAGTTCTCACATACTATAACAACAATAAAAAAATCACTACAGTGTAAAACTCTTACATGCTACAACAAAAACAGTTCTAGCTAATGGTTCTAACCACCCTGCTAAACACTCTATAAATTCATGGACGGTTTTCCTATTGATAGGGAAACTAGTCATCCCCAAGCATTAAAGGTAGTGTGGAAAAAGAAAATGTCGGGCAACCAACGATGCTACGTGATGTAACTAATAGAATGTGGATCCCATCTATGAGTCTTATTTTGTAGGACCCATCTTTTATTTATGTGTGATGTTCAATACTACCAATACCCCTATGACATTGTTTGTGGGAAAATGTCTTTATGAGCTTGCTCCACATGGGTAACCTAAAATCGAATATTTTTTTAGGAAGTGTCTTTATGAGCTTGCTCCACATGGTAATGGAATATTTATTTAGGAGAATAAAGGAATTAGCATTTTTAGGAACATAAAAAAATTAATAGCCTAACGATTTGAGCAAGGTAATAAATGGCATAATTTTAATAAATCATATTTATCACACTCTTAAATCAAAAAACCATATCAGAAACCCCTAAGTTAGAAAACCGTAGCAATCTCTCTCCTCACTCCCTCGAAATAGCTGTTAATTAAATTAAAGAATGAAATTTAAAATTTCAGTCGTTATAGACGCCGTCTTTAAAGAAGATGAGCCCACAATCAATCCCAGGCGTTGAAGACGCACTTGAGGAGACAACCAACAAGGACAAGGTTGTTGTTTATCTAATTCAATAAGTGAACCATTTGTTTGTTTGTTTTTTTTTTTTTTTTTCATTTCAGTCATTATCATGAGACAATTTTAAATTTTTTTGGTATACAATTCTTTTTTTGCTTTTTCATTAAAAAATTGTACTAAATAACACAGTTTCAATTCTTAATGAAGTAAAAACACACTTATTAAAAATATTTAAGTATATAATATTTTTAAAATCACGTGTTTTTTTTAAACACTTAAATTTTTAATTTTATTTCATCTTTCTCCTTCTTTTTCTTTGCCTTTCTTTTTTTGTTCTTTCTCTACTGCTTTATGTTTCTCTCCACGTCATTCTATACAAAATAAATTTTGTTTTAATTTTAAGTAGACTGTTTATTAAACATTTTTGTATTTTGGTTAATTTATTTTTATTTCTAATTATTGATGGCCTAATTCCCTTCTTTTATCTTTTTCATTTTGTATTTTAAACATCTCTGCTCTCCTTAAATAAAAAAAAGGGAAGTAAATTAGAATGTTTTTGTTTAGAACCAAGTTTGTTTAGTAGCAACTGGCATATTGTGCAAATATTGATTAATCCATGAGTTCTTTTGACCAACAATTTGTTACTTGAGTATGAGCTAATATTTATTATTTTTCAGGTGTTTCAGTAAAATAATTCTATGATACCAAAGAAAATAAATCTTTGCTACGAAAGATGTCAAAAGGGAAAAGTCTTAGAATTTTTAATCCTATTTTTGTTGGCAATTTAACTAAAAAGAATGCCATTGAGTTTTGCTCAATTTAGCATGATAAATTTGATAGCTTGGTATTCAAAATGGAAAAGAGGTTGTCCAGGATTCATTTTTGTCCGATAATAATTCTTTTATGTAGAATTCAAGCTTGCTGAGAAGTTTTTTTTGTGATCAAACTTGGATTTAGCTCATAAGGTTTGTGGGTAGAGTTTTTAAACATGAATTTGTTCGGTTTTGAAGGGGCTAATCTTGAGGTTATTTTTGTGGTTATCTAATAGTTGGAGTTCATTATTGAAAATCATGTTCAGAATGAGAATCTGATATGGTTTGCTACTAATGGATAATATTTTGTGGAGTTTAAAATTTTAAATGGTTGGATAAGACTTGTCTATCAACATGATAAGGACACTAAAATCATTTCTCAAGACGATTTCAAAGGTTGACAGCAGGTATTTGGGGCTGGTTTCAATACGAAGATAAGTTGCTGCCGAAGTTCTAATTTCAAGTAAGATCTTGTCAAGATCGGACCATTAGTCAAGTGGAAAACATCTACTAGACATTTTCCCATACTTGGATCGTTCCTATTTAAGTAATCACACTTGAAGATTCATGTTTTAGGGATTTTAGAGAGAGAGACTAAAGCGTTGGATGCTTAGTTTCCATAGCTCTCACCCTACTGTCTTGGGCATTAACCTTTCACCTACCTAGAAGGAAGATAGTGCTCAGAATACGTCCAGCCCCAGAAACAACCAACCTAGCTTGGACAACGACAATTTAACTTTAAAAAGCCGCATATTTGGAGGACGGCTATGCTCCTCAGGGCGACTCACTAAGAAAGCCCGAGACATGGGTTTTCTTTTGGTGAATTTGGTTTACACATTATGATTACAAACAATTATAATTACAATTCAATGTCAATATACTCCTGAAATTTTCTAACTGATTATTAGGAGTAAGACGTTTAGAAGTTGATATAGCAAATGGTATTATGATCAAGTTTTAGTAACCATTTATTGAGTATTATTACAGATGACAATGACAAAGGAATCGATGCACTCGAAGACGTTCATGTCACAATTTTGAGGTTTAATACGATGTGATAAAAGATATAATTTCTATGAATATTGAATGTTTGATGATTTTATTTTAAAAATATGTATAAAGGAGTTACAATAATAAATGACACAAAAAAGAAGGTCAAATATAAGTTCGAGAGCTCAAAATATGGTCAAAATAAGGATTTATCAGTATTTTTGAACAACACGCCAAAGTCGAGGCACCAAAGACCATCGTCGCTACTAGTTTCTCGACAAGAAGGCTGAGAATAGGGTGTCGCGATGCCAGCCTGAGGGAAAAAAAGGGTTTCTGATGGAATCAGTTTTAATTATCTCTAGACCTACTTTAGACCCTTGGATAACTACTTTTACCTTAAATGCTAGTCCTTGGATTATTAGAAATCCAATATAAAAGATCACACTTTAAGAATTTATCTTAAATTTTAGATTTCACATTAGAAATTCGTGTTCTCTCTCTACACCCTATTCATGTTTACCACCAATAGGAGATAGTAATTGGAGATTCAACTAATAAACTACCGTCGTTTCTCTTCTTTTTGATTCTCTAGGCAATTACGCTTTAAGGAGAAAAGGATAAGTTTTCTAAACATGTGAATTTCATAAGTTCATAATTAAGATTTTGAGTAATTTTGATGAGAAGTCATAATATGAATATGTTCGGTAAAATTTGTGACATTAGTATAAGAATTAATCATGAGAAATTATTTGATTAATTAATGGGATCATAAATTAGTGTTTTCTTGGGTTTTAAAGTGTTGCAAAAATAGTACACAGTGGAAATTTTAAATTTTTACACCAGAATATTTTTCAAAACACAAGTTTGACATGCTATAAGCATAAATTAACCAGATCTTACTAACCTTTTGATGCTGAAGAGCTCCTTGCAATCTGTGAAAAGAGAGGTGTTCTAGAAGAGCCTCAAACAACTGGTCTTTTTGCTATTCTCTATCCACGATCGGAGTGCGTGTGGGTGCACAACATACAGCTCTTCCCCGGTGACTCTCCTGCCAACCAATTGAGAAAACCCAAAACTAAGGTTCGTGATTTGTGAACAATTGCTCTCAGGGGAGTTTCAGAAACTCACAAACGGAGTGCTCACTCTATATTTCTCAACTGTTTTGAATAACTTATGAGTCTCACTCCCTATTTATATATGATGGGCCTTGGGGTTAGTTCTTTTCATATAAGGCCTCAAAAATTCAAATCTGAATCAATATCTAATAAAATAGCATAAAAACGCGTGATCAGATTATCGTTCGGTTGACATGCCGAACTGGTAGATCGGTCTGCTGAACTTACTCCATTAGCAGGCCGAACCTAAAGACCGGCCTGCCGAACTTACGATAAATGATCCCTATGAATCTTTTATTTTCCATCCAAGATCTTAGGATAAAGACTTAGTTTTAATTCAAATAACCCAATAGAGAAGTTATCTGATTAAAACAACTTTACCTAGATAATCTCTAGGAAAATAAATATTCCTAATAATTCAACAAGTTTATTTTGACTTAATTTTCATAAAATTAATTCAACCGAGAAACAGACATGAATTATCTAATCCTATTGAATTTCAGCCAATCTGATAATTTGTCATAAGTCATAAATTTATTACAAAAGCACGCCATATCGTTACAGGATTTATTATGAGCTAGCAAAGGGAACTTGATGGACCTATATAGTTCAAGCTCCTGATAATTATGAAACCCAATATCCCAGATATACATTTCATAATTATCAACTCTAACACTACTCCACTAAAAGCTTAAAGCTGTATTCTCGAACTATATAAAATTACGAAGCCTGAATAGTTAAGTCTTTATAACATATCATAATATGTCGTATCCCTGTAGGATTATCCATAATCGGCTTAAGGATAAATTCTATCTGACCTTCCCTATTATTTTTTTCTTACATTCCATTATCTCACCATCAGAAAACTTACCATCTAAATACAGTATACCATTCAGTTACACATACGCATCCAAATAATTGAACACTCTAGTCTTCCAATTACAAGATAACGTATATAAGAGGATATCATTAACTCTTAAAGAGGAGCTATGGATTTCATCTCTATGAATAACAAGTCTATGCTATCAAGAGTCATGTCTTTAATGTACCGGTATACGTACCAACATAAATTGTGAATGTCACCCTTTGGTACATCAAAAGACATAAGTCAAGATAACGAAATTAGTATTCATCTCAGGATTAAGATACAACACAAATGATTGTCTAAAGTGAATTGATTTGGTGAGACAGAACCTAGAGAATACACTAATGAGGATAAACAAAAATTATCTTTGAATGCTAAAGCTATCAATTTTTTATATTGTACATTAGATAGAGATGGGTTTAATAGAGTAACATCATGCACATCCGCACATGGGATATAGTGCACATTAGAAGTCCATGAAAGGACAAACCAACTCAAGGAAACTAAGATAAAATATCTCTTACATGATTATAAAATGTTTAAAATGAAAGAGCATGATACTATCAATGAAATGTATGCAAGATTTACTGAGATTATTAATGGTTTGAAGTCTCATGGTAGGACTTTTAAAGATTGTAAACTAGCAAGGAAGTTAGCTCAGTTGTTACTACCATCATGGCATGTCAAGAGAAAACAACATTAGAAGAGGCTAAAGACTTATCAATCTTATCACTAGAAGAATTGGTTGGTACTCTCGTGACGCATGAAATTACAAGGAGGCAAAATAGAGAAGAGAACGATAAGAAAAAGTAAAATATCGCTTTGAAGGCTTCCATACTTGATGGCAATGATAACAAAGATGAAAAAGATGAAAGCCTAAATTTGACAGAATTAGAAGAAATGGCTATGCTTGCAAAGAAATACAAGAAGTTTTGCTGGAAGTTTTACTAAAGCAAAGAAACTAGAAGAAACGAAGAACCTGGAAATCGAAGACAAAGAAAAAGAGTTCCAAGAGGATCAAAACTCTCCTCAAAAGATTATCTCCCAATCAATTCAACGATCATAACAATATCAATATCAAATGAAGCATTCAAAAGATAAGTCCATTCCACAAACTTTGTTAAAAGACTTAGAGGTACCATCCTTATTACCCTAAGACTGATATTATTACTCATGATAGTCCAACTCATGTGGTAAGAACTAGATCATCATTTAAAAAAATTTACACAGATGGAAAAATATGCATTTTTTTTTCATTTTCAACAATTTCAAGGAACATATTTTTTTTTATTTCAAATTCCAAACATTAGTTAAATCATAATAATTAATAAATTATGTTGGTAATTCTACTTTTGAAAACGAAATAAAATTTCAACGCTTAGAAATTAAGTTATTACAAATTTTGTCTAAAATCATTAACAGTATCCTAATAATCAAACATAAACAAAATTAGAAGATAAAAAATAAATTGTGCCAATTTATAAGCAATATTATTATAATTCCATGCACAAAAACTGACAAAAGTAACGCATAATGAAATTAAATCAGTGAGATTATTTTTTCACCATAAAACTTACTAGACCTTTCAAAATATTTACATTGCAAACTTCTGTAATTAATGCATAAATTAAAAAGCTTACCAGATAAATTATTAGAAATAATATGCTACCATTTATAGAAATGGAGAAAATATGTATTTGTTTCCATTTTTAGCAATTTTAAGAAATTTTTTATTCCAAATTTCAAACATTAGTCAAATCATAGCAATTAATAAATTATTTTGTTAATTTTACTTTTGAAAGCAAATAAAAATTCAATATTTAGAAACTAAGTTATTAAAAATTTCCACTAAGGTTTTTTATTGTATCTTAGTAAGTAAACATAAGCAAAATCAGAAGATAAAAACTAAACTATGTCATTTCATGAACAACATTATTGCAATTTCATACACAAAAACTAACAAAAGTAATACGTAATGATCAAAATAAATCAGATAGAATGTTCTTTCATCTTAAAACTTATTGGACTTTTTCAAAAAATTTACAATCTCCTTAGCATTAGTTTCGCCAAAAAATTAAGCAATAACTAAGTTCTTGAATAAATCTTAAACGTAATTTTAAAATTATAGATGAGTAGGTATAACTTTTTTCATAATATTATTTTGAAAATTTAATATCCTAAAATTCTGAATCTCTTTAAATAATTATTAATCAAATCTAAATTTATAATTTTTTAAAAAA
The DNA here is from genome assembly GCA_025403435.1 of Artocarpus heterophyllus. NCBI lineage: Eukaryota > Viridiplantae > Streptophyta > Magnoliopsida > Rosales > Moraceae > Artocarpus > Artocarpus heterophyllus. The sequence goes on from CM046347.1 coordinate 34,581,855, forward strand.
GATAATTAATCTAAATTGTCAAAAATAATTATATGAAGAATAAATTAAATGGTTCTAAAAAATTTGCTTGCAATAAATTCATCAATATTGCACATTATTTATTTACCAAAATTATGACTTTGTTTATATTAAAATTTTACAAACTAAAATGTTTATTTTTTTGGTAATTTAAAAAATGTAATATCAAGTACTAATTTTGTATAACAATAGTATTTCCCGGTGCAACGCAATGGAAACAAATCTCAATCATTCCAAATTAAATAAAAATGAGTAGGATTGCTTTTATTTCCTACTGTACCCAATGATTCGCCTTATTTAGATACACATTTCTCACGATTTTAGCAAAACAAAACCCTCTTTAGCAATTTGTTTTTATCTTTTTGTAGTCAAAGTAGCTGCTTTAGGGACGACCCCTATCTCACGAAAGCGCCTTTGCTTTTTTTGCTTTGGGTTTGCAGTACAAGTTTAAAAAAGCGGATTTCAATTTAATATATGTCATTATAGTCTTTGCAATTTAATATACGTCGTTACATTCTTTGCTTTCCACTTTGTACACAAACATTCCTTAAACACTCCTGTTCTCGTTTCATCTCCCTTTCAGCGTGTAGTACTCTCTCTCTCTACCCTTTGAGTGGTGGAGAAACCTCCTTAAGGACTTTCTTAAACCGATGCACTTTCTTCTCCGCTACCATTCGAGGAGGGCTGCTGCGCGTACCCGACACGCGCCGTCCTTCACTTGCTCCTCCTCCAAAACAAGCAGCCACGTGGAACCATCGTTGCCTTAAAAAGATCATTAACTCACACCCTTCTACTCAAAAAGAGAAGAAAAAAATAAAGAAGGGAAGAAAGAATGCGGTCAAAGATGACAATAGACAAGCACAAGAAGATGAAGAACAACCATAGTACTCATAACAACAGGTTCTTGATAACTGTGGATGTTTTTGGAAGTGCAGGTCCGATGAGGTTCGTGGTGAACGAGGATGATGTTGTGCGTTTGATCATAGACATTGCTCTCAAATCATCCGCTAGAGAAGGAAGGCTTCCTGTTCTTGGTACCCACGCCGATGATTTCCTTCTCTATTCCGCCAATGCTGGATCTGATGGTACTTTCACTCACCCTTTCCCAAAACTTTTTTCTTTTCTTTAATTTAATATCCCAAAATATTTCTTTAATATTTAAATCCGACGTATGCAACCACGGATCTAATAAGAGCCCCCACTGAAAAAAATATTATTCTGTCTTCACCCCCGTATGGTTATAGAGTGGTCAGTATGGTAACAACTATTGATTAAAGTTATTTTTATTGCAGTATATAAAAATTTTACATTGTAATAATATATTGTTTTTACTGTAACATGTAAAATTTTACACTATTTATAACTAAAATAATAGTTAAGACCGTCTCTTGTTAAACAACACATTAATTTTCTTTCTTATGCGTCTAAAAAAAATATTTTTACTTTACTTTATGCGTTTAATAATATATATATATATATTTAATCGTCTACTCTTGATCTCTGTCACCAGTTTTTCTTTACACTTGTTTTTTAATTATTCTTTCTTATTTTTATTATAATTTGTTTAGTCCCCATGATCCCTACTTTAAAACCAATTAATGCTGAATTTTGGTTAATATGTAGAGATGATTTTATTAGACGTTTGTAACAATAAAACATGATGCTAACACTTTCACATATAAAATTTCTGGAGGAAAATTGTCATTAATTAAGGAATATTGACTAGAAGTTTATTATTAAACAATATTTATAATTTACTTAATATTTTCTTATTTAGATTCATATGTTTTATACTTATTTGTGCACCCATTGAAATTAGGTCTGGATCCATCATTAGGTATATGTAATTTTTTTTCGTTTGTAAATGTAATTTGGTTCATGTGTTTAGGTAACCATCAATTTGTTAAAATGCAACTTGCAATGTTATATTTGTTAGACTATATTTATTAAGTGTTATTTGTAGACACATCAAAATTACGTAAACGAAAAAACAAAATTATATTTGTACATGAAAAAAGTTATAAATATTGAATTGGTTTGATACTGGAAACCATCTCTATGATTTTTTTTACATAGTTATATGTGATTTTACGAAAAGTCAAAAGAGTCCTGCCGTTACAGATAAGCTGTTTTCTATACCCGGCTGCAACATTTTTTTTCCCTCTATTTGGTTCCATGAGTTCAATAATAGTGTTAATGGGATGCAGATATTTTTCTAAAAGAGTTTCGACATTGTTTAATAAATATAACGTATATATTAAAAATATTTCCCGTAGTGACAGCGACGACATCTTTGGCATATATGTAGAATTTTGTTAATTTTTTTACTGGTGTCAAGTTTAATTTTTCACCTAAAACTAAGCGGTGATGCATAATATTGCTATATTTTTGTCTTGGTAGGATGTTTTCTTGCTAATTACTTGATGGTTTAAATTATCTGTCTAATTTTAGTTTTTAAAATAATATCTAACTAATCATAATCAATCATATTATGATCCGTCATTTAAAAAAATTGAAAGGGTAAATTATGTTGACACCCTCTATGTTTTACCTAAACTATAAAAATACCTATTAGATCAAAATTAATCACACTCACACTCTCTTACTATTCAAAAAAATTACAGAGAAACCCTCTGCTGGTACCATCAGATCCACCATTGGCGCAATAGAGAAGGAAATCATCGGCGTGGGTACCAAGAACAGGAAGCCTTCCTTCTCTGGCGTATGATTTGAGAGCAATGTCTATGATCGAACCCACAACATCATCCTCGTTCACCACGAACCTCATCGGACCTGCACTTCCAAGAACATTCACAGTTATCAAGAACCTGTTGTTACGAGCACTATGGTTGTTCTTCATCTTCTTGTGCTTGTCTATTGTCATCTTTGACCGCATTCTTTCTCCCTTCTTTATTTTTTTCTTCTCTTTTTGAGTAGAAGGGTGTGAGTTAATGATCTTTTAAGGCAACGATGGTTCCACGTGGCTGCTTGTTTTGGAGGAGGAGCAAGTGAAGGACGGCGCGTGTCGGGTACGCGCAGCAGCCCTCCTCGAATGGTAGCGGAGAAGAAAGTGCATCGGTTTAAGAAAGTCCTTAAGGAGGTTTCTCCACCACTCAAAGGGTAGAGAGAGAGAGTACTACACGCTGAAAGAGACATGAAACGAGAACAGGAGTGTTTAAGGAATGTTTGTGTACAAAGTGGAAAGCAAAGAATGTAACGACGTATATTAAATTGCAAAGACTATAATGACATATATTAAATTGAAATCTGCTTTTTTAAACTTGCACTGCAAACCCAAAGCAAAAAAAGCAAAGGCGCTTTCGTGAGATAGGGGTCGTCCCTAAAGCAGCTACTTTGACTACAAAAAGATAAAAACAAATTGCTAAAGAGGGTTTTGTTTTGCTAAAATCGTGAGAAATGTGTATCTAAATAAGGCAGTAGGAAATAAAAGCAATCCTACTCATTTTTATTTAATTTGGAATGATTGAGATTTGTTTCCATTGCGTTGCACCGGGAAATACTATTGTTATACAAAATTAGTACTTGATATTACATTTTTTAAATTACCAAAAAAATAAACATTTTAGTTTGTAAAATTTTAATACAAACAAAGTCATAATTTTGGTAAATAAATAATGTGCAATATTGATGAATTTATTGCAAGCAAATTTTTTAGAACCATTTGATTTATTCTTCATATAATTATTTTTGACAATTTAGATTAATTATCTTTTTTAAAAAATTATAAATTTAGATTTGATTAATAATTATTTAAAGAGAGTCAGAATTTTAAGATATTAAATTTTCAAAATAATATTATGAAAAAAGTTATACCTACTCATCTATAATTTTAAAATTATGTTTAAGATTTATTCAAGAACTTAGTTATTGCTTAACTTTTTGGCGAAACTAATGCTAAGGAGATTGTAAATTTTTTGAAAAAGTCCAATAAGTTTTAAGATGAAAGAACATTCTATCTGATTTATTTTGATCATTACGTATTACTTTTGTTAGTTTTTGTGTATGAAATTGCAATAATGTTGTTCATGAAATGACATAGTTTAGTTTTTATCTTCTGATTTTGCTTATGTTTACTTACTAAGATACAATAAAAAACCTTAGTGGAAATTTTTAATAACTTAGTTTCTAAATATTGAATTTTTATTTGCTTTCAAAAGTAAAATTAACAATGAAACAAAGCAAACGTAACTAATAATATTGACACCGCTAAGCAAACGATGAAACAAAGAGGCTTGATTTGATCCTGCCGAGATCCTCCTTCACCCCACTCCGATCTCCATCATCATCGTCATCATGGAACCCCTCAAAAGCAAATTTTAAAAAAAAAAACAAAAAAAGAGGATCTTTGGAAAAGGAAACAAAGCTAGGACATTGATGGCATAGCTTCTTGGTTCTGAGGTGAGCTTCTCCAGAATGGATGTCGTCTGAATTTTTTTTTCATTCCTTCTTCTTCGAAATCTTCTCAATTGTAGATTTTTTTTTGTTTTGTTTTGTTTCTGGGGTAGATGTGGTTTTTTCTAATGAAGCATATTTAGTTTTTTTTTTTCTAAGTAATAGAAATGCGTTTTTCAGGTCTGTGACGAACCAGATTAAGAGATAGAGAAAAATAATTTGGGAGTTCGAGTCCCCTCATTGATGGCTATGGAGAGATGAGGAAAAAAAGAGAGGATATTAAAAAAGAGCAAAAAAAAATTTTGAATTGAAGAAATGATTTTTTTTATATTAAAAAAATATATTTTTTTATATAAAAAAACTGTTTCAGTTTTTTTCAAAAAGGTAAGAAAAAAAATTATAGCAAAAAAAAATCTCAACAGAATAAAAAAAAAATAAAACAGCTTTTATGCTCAAAAAGTTTGTTTTTTGGTGTCAAAAAATTGTCAAAAAAAAAAAAGAGATTATTTATCAAGAAAAAAATCTTGAAAGCAAAATTATGATCCGTCATTTAAAAAACTTGAAAGGGTAAATTATGTTGACACCCTCTGTGTTTTACCCAAACTATAAAAATACCTATTAGACCAAAATTAATCACACTAACACCCTCTGACTGTTCAAAAAAATTACAGAGAAACCATCTGCTAGTTGACTGTTAATTTTGTTCTAAATACGAAAAATGCCCATCTATCAGTCAAACAACGGTTATAGTTATTTTTATGTTTAAGGAAAAAAAGAAAGAAAGATAAAATGTTTTTTTTTCTCTTTTTCTCTTTCTCCAAAAATAGCAATTATATTCCAAAAAGATAAATTACAAAGATTAAAATTATATAATCTAAAAAAACTCCAAAATTAATTCTTTAAAATAATCACAGCAACATACACTAATTAAAAAGCATGCTTCAATATCAACCAGAATTAAAAAAATTAATTACAAACCAAAACTAACTAATTCCAATAATACAATTAAAAAAAAAGTTTATTTTTTCATAAACCAACTAATTTCAACAAAACAAAAAATAGTTTATTTTTTGACATAAATGAAAAAAATATTTTTTAAGAAAAATAAAAAAAGCTAATATAAAACTTTAAAATTTTAAAATAAAACAATTAGATAAAAAATCAAGCCTTTGTCACTTCTTTCCCTCTCCTCCCCCCCTAACTCTCTATTTCTTTCCCTAATAAGGCATAGATGGTGAATTGAATGGTGGGGAAAGAGGGTGACACGGTGGGGGTGCGACGGGGGTGGGGGCTGATTGGGTGGGGATCCCAATGAGGGGCTTGGTGCAATGGGAAGGGGCTAACAGGTAGGGCAAGGTTGGGCTCGACGGGCGGGGGTCGAGTGGTGTTGGGCTCGACAAGAGGGTCAAGTGGGGCTAAGCTCGACGGGAATAGTGGTGGGTTGGGTTGGGCGGCTTGGTGGTTGGGTTGCCTCGAGGGGGGGCGGGGGACGGGGGACGGGGGGTGTGCGCTGGTCGTCGATAGATGGAGGAAGGGTCGAAATAGTGGGACTTGTTTGGCTGCTAGCGATTTTTTCTTTTGTTTTTTCAAATTAATGGTTGTGATTAGATTTCTTTAGATGAATGGCCGAGATTAAAAAAGGTAGTTTTGTCATTTCAAACAAAAAATTAACAAAGTTAAGTCTAGAGGGTGTCAGTGTGATTAGTTTTAGTTTAGAGGATGTCTCTGTAATTTGGGTGAGACATAGGAAGTGTTAGTATAATTTATCAAAATTAAAATATTGATATGTGAATCCTTTAAGTGACTATTCAACAGTGTATCAATCTAATGATCCGTTTGGCATTACTTTTAGAGGTTGTTTTTAGTTTCTGTAATCATCTATATCGGTTTAGGGTGTTTGGCAAGCCTTACTTTTAAAGGTTGCTTCTAAAAATTGTTGTCTCGCAGGAAAATTTGAGAAGCAAGATAGGGGTTACTTTTTTGCAGCAGCTTCTGCCATCATAATTTCAAATTACTAAAGTAACCTTAATAATAATACATGATTTCTAATTTACTTATTTTTTCCATAAAAAATTAAATACCATAAATACAAGAAATTTAGAATTAATATATATAGTAACTTTTTAATGTTGTTCTACTTTTTTTAGAGTGTTTTTTTTTTTAATTTACTAGATGCATGAGATCAAAGATTTACTTTCAGTTTTTTATGTTGTTTATTTTATACATAGACGTATAATTTATCTTGTTCTATAAAATTGATTTATTTTTAAAATATATTAAATAATAAAAATAAAATATATTTTTTTAGCATTTTAATGTAACCTTAAAATTAAAATTAAAATTAAAACCTAAAATTGTAAATATATTTAGTAAAACATCTTTATTTTCGTCATTATACATCACCATAGCAATTTTATATATAGTTTACCAAACACTTGTAATTTTGTTTCTGGTATTCACACAACTTAAAAAAAAAAAATTTACCAAACGCCTATCTACTTATAATTTATAGTATAACACAACAACAACACAATGAAAGCATCGCACAACAAAAGCAATAGTGCAGCAAAAGCAAAGCATAGCATAACAATGTCAAACTGGCCCTAAGAATAATCTTGATAATCTGAGATTTTTGTGGCCTTAAAACTTGAGTTGGTTTAGTAAAAGAGACAACAAAAGAAGGGAAATGGGTGAGGAGATTAGTAGAAAGATTTTTGAATCCATAAATGTTTGGTAATATAGAAAAAAAAAGGAATAAATTGTACGAGGAATTTCAAATTCTTTCTAAATCTCAACGTTAATCAAGAAAAATATGGACAGATTAGAAGATAAAATGCATATCAAACGCATTATATAATAGAAAGCTTCCCTTCTTTTCTTCTTGAAGCACCGAGATTATAAGCTTCTTTTCTTCTTTTTTTTCCCAAACATTGCGTAAGAAAAATGCATATGTTTTGTTTAAACTCGGTTTTCGTAGTTTGAGATTTATGATTCTTGGACTTCTATGCCTTCATGACAGCTTTAGTTCAATGCTATTTTTTCTTCTTTTAATTAATCTGTTTTCTATTTGTTTCTTCCTCTTTTTTGTTTTTTTCCCCCACCTTGTTGTTAGCTTTAAGTCCATCGGCACGGATAGGGTCTGAAGGAGTAAGGAAGTTTATGCTTTGCAAGAAGCAGAGGCAGCTGCAGATGACAGATAGGAAGCCATCAGATCTGATTGCTCAGAAGGGAATCTGTTGCTGGAAGTCATGGCTTCACAACCCCTTTACTTCTAAGTTGCAATCCCATTGATATATATATATATATATATATATATATATATGTTTCTCATCTCAATAAATAAATAAATAAAGACTTATGTGAGACACTCAAAATATGCCTTTCACACAACTTTTTTTAATGTGCCCAAGACTGAACAACATAACATAAGTACTATATGATGTAGTGCACTATGAAAGCATATGTTCTGCGTGACTAATCCTAATATATGCCTTAATATAGTTCATTGGAGGTTAGAATCCCTTTTTGTCATTTAATTTTTTGTATTTATAATTATGTGGCTTTATTTTGGCTTCATTGGTCCTTATAGTTTTGGGCCGAACGGATATTCTTTAATGCGTAGGGAGAGGACAGTGGAGGTATTAAAACATTAGAAAGTTCCTCTGCTTTTTTGATGGCAGAATAAGAAAATAGAGGCCTAAATCAAAAGGTCTTTATTTTCTGTTGTTCAGGACATACTTAGATGTACAAGGAAAAAGAAATATAACCAGAACTAATAACGAAAACAATCTGAAAGAAAGAAGGCATTTTTGACTTTACAGACCCAGAAACAAAAAAATATGTATATATATATACTATCGAGAAGATTTCGAAGAAGAAGGAATGAAAAACAAATTCTGACGACATCCATTCTGGAGAAGCTCACCTCAGAACCAAGAAGCTATGTCATCAATGTCCTAGCTTTGTCTCCTTTTCCAAAGATCCTCTTTTTTATTATTATTATTTTTAATTTTCTCTTGGGTTCCATGATGATGATGGTGATGGAGATCGGAGTGGGGGAAGGAGGATCTCGGGAAGATCAAATCAAGCCCCTTTGTTTCATCGTTTGCTTGGCGGTGTCAATGTTATTAATTACATTTGCTTTGAAAGTTGGATTATTTACATCTTTTGATAAATAAATTTAAATTAATGATTTAAATTGTTATCTAAATTGATATTTAAATTTACATTTAAGTTTTAATCTGAATATAAAATAAAATTAAAATTTATATTTATAGAGGTAGTTAAAAATGTTTTTGATTTATTAATAAATCTAATAAAATCTTAATGTTAATGATCTTAAAAAATATATAATATAGTTCTTAAATTATTTCTCTCTTTACTAGAAATACAATGAAAAAAGAATCATCTCAATTGGATATCAAATGAAGAAATTATGATTTTTTTTCCTTAAATATAAGAGAGAATTTTAGCTTTTATTGTAGCAAAAATATCAGAGTATCAAGAATTTAAGGGCTTCAAAACTCTAAAAATTTAGATTCTTGATACTTATTTGATTCAGATTTTAGGAAAAACAAACGCATAGGGGTTATTTGTTTTGCGTACTTTTGGTACTCAATGGACTCAAATTTGGATTTGAGTATTGAGTATCCTTTGGATACATGTTTGTTTATCCCAAAATCTAAATCCGTTGAGTATTAAGAATTCAAGTTTTTAGAGTTTTACTCCCCTCCTGAACTTTTGATACTCACATATTTCTGTTACAGTGAAAACTAAAATTTTCTCTCCTATATTTAAGGAAAAAAATCATAACTTCTTCATTTGATATCCAATTGAGATGATTTTTTTCATTGTGTTTCTAGTGAAGAGAGAAATAAATTAAGATCCATATTACATATTTTTTAGGATCATTAACATAAACATTTTATTAGATTTATTAATAAATCAAAAACATTTTTCACTATCCCTCCAAACACAAATTCTAATTTTATTCCATATTCAGATTAAAACTTAAAAGCACGTCCAAATGTCAATTTGGATAATAATTTAAATCACTAATTCAAATCACACAACTCAAATCAAATCACTAATTCAATCCATTTACCACACAGACCCCTAAAGAATTCTTGATACTTGAATCCAAATTTGAGTCAATTGAGTTCAAAAAATACTATAACCCACTCTTATTCTATTGAGTGATAAACAAGTTTCTCTCTCTCTCTTGTAACTAAAGAAGGAGATTTGAGGGTATTTTAGAAATTTGATGAAAATTAACATCTTAAAATTCTTTTCCGTCTAAAATTTTATTAAATCAGTCCTTTTACACCTAAATTAAAAGGTTAGACTCAATTCAGTTATAAAAAAAATTTATAGATCAAATATCATCTTTTTAGAAAGATTGAGGATCTCCAGAATAAGTTACCCAAATTTGTATGACAACATGGGAAAAGGTGATGCCCACAAAAGAAGGGAAGCCCAAACTATTTGGGTAATTTTAGAAACGTCCACCACAGGCCTAAACTGCAGACTTATGCCAATAGATATTAGAGTTTCAAATGGGTAGAGGGAAGTTAGACCATCATTAAATGAGAATAAAATAAATAGACTAAAACATAACATTCTTTAGTAAAAAAACCTATTTAAATTGAAACAAAATTTATTTCTATATAGAATGACGTGAAGAGAAACAAAAAGCAACAGAGAGAAAACGAAAAACAAAAATGAAAAGAAAAAGAAGGAAAAAAAAGGAGGTAAAATTAAAAATTCAACTGTTTATAAAAGCATGCAATTCTAGAAATACTATGTATTTAAATATTTTTAAAAGTGTGTCATTTACTTATATTAATAATTGAAATTGTGTTATTTGGTGTAGCTTTCCTTCAAAATTTTTCGATAAATATTGAGTTTGCCCCACTGACCAAAAGGGTAATGTACAAGAATACCACTAGTCATCTACTAGATGCCGCCGAAATCAAGAGTGACTACCCACAGTCTCAGAGACGACAAAGGAAACATTATCATCGCCATCGTTGTCAATAACGGCATTAAAAGAAGCATCGACGACTATGAAATCGTTGTCTTGGGACATGTTAGACAAGACGAACGAGCTGTAGTCTTTGTTGGGATATAGTTAAAAATGGCTGGTTTTAATCAAGTTTTTCAAAATTAAAACAACGACTGATCAAAAAAAAAAAAGGTGGTGAAATAGACAGATCCTAGATCTTCAGTTGCCGGAGTCACGCGAGGAAAAGGCATCGGAGTTGCTCAAGGTGCACGCATTGTCGCTTGAGTCGAGCAAGGAGCACGCACCATCCGTGGAGTCACATGAGGTGTAGGAGCCTTTGTTGGAGTCATGCAAGGAGCAAGCACTGGAGTCGAGCAAGGAACAAGCGCCATTGTTGCAGTTGCTCCTGCCGTCGCCATCTCACCTAGTAATCACTGACGCCATCTCATTGCTTTTTTTATGTCGCCGCACCATCATCTCAAGGAAAGTCAGGGAGGGAGGAGAGAGATTTTAGCCATCTGTCAAAATTAAAACAAAATGTGGACAAATTTTTTAAGGTGGGTGTTAAGTCCGGCCACCCATAATAATTTCTCATATTTATTTTAAGTTTTTATTTTTACAATATTTGAATCCCTAAATCCTCACTGAGATTAAAGGGGTGTTTGGCAGTTGTGGTTTTTTTTCAGTTATAAACAATGTAAAGTTCTCACATACTATAACAACAATAAAAAAATCACTACAGTGTAAAACTCTTACATGCTACAACAAAAACAGTTCTAGCTAATGGTTCTAACCACCCTGCTAAACACTCTATAAATTCATGGACGGTTTTCCTATTGATAGGGAAAGTAGTCATCCCCAAGCATTAAAGGTAGTGTGGAAAAAGAAAATGTCGGGCAACCAACGATGCTAAGTGATGTAACTAATAGAATGTGGATCCCATCTATGAGTCTTATTTTGTAGGACCCATCTTTTATTTATGTGTGATGTTCAATACTACCAATACCCCTATGACATTGTTTGTGGGAAAATGTCTTTATGGGCTTGCTCCACATGGGTAACCTAAAATCGAATATTTATTTAGGAAATGTCTTTATGAGCTTGCTCCACATGGTAATGGAATATTTATTTAGGAGAATAAAGGAATTAGCATTTTTAGGAACATAAAAAAATCAATAGCCTAAAGATTTGAGCAAGGTAATAAATGGCATAATTTTAATAAATCATATTTATCACACTCTTAAATCAAAAAACCATATCAGAAACCCCTAAGTTAGAAAACCGTAGCAATCTCTCTCCTCACTCCCTCGAAATAGCTGTTAATTAAATTAAAGAATGAAATTTAAAATTTCAGTCGTTATAGACGCCGTCTTTAAAGAAGATGAGCCCACAATCAATCCCAGGCGTTGAAGACGCACTAGAGGAGACAACCAACAAGGACAAGGTTGTTGTTTATCTAATTCAATAAGTGAACCATTTGTTTGTTTTTTTTTTTTTTTTTTTTCATTTCAGTCATTATCATGAGACAATTTTAAATTTTTTTGGTATACAATTCTTTTTTTGCTTTTTCATTAAAAAATTGTACTAAATAACACAGTTTCAATTCTTAATGAAGTAAAAACACACTTATTAAAAATATTTAAGTATATAATATTTTTAAAATCACGTGTTTTTTTTAAACACTTGAATTTTTAATTTTATTTCATCTTTCTCCTTCTTTTTCTTTGTCTTTCTTTTTTTGTTCTTTCTCTACTGCTTTATGTTTCTCTCCACGTCATTCTATACAAAATAAATTTTGTTTTAATTTTAAGTAGACTGTTTATTAAACATTTTTATATTTTGGTTTATTTATTTTTATTTCTAATTATTGATGGCCTAATTCCCTTCTTTTATCTTTTTCATTTTGTATTTTAAACGTCTCTGCTCTCCTTAAATAAAAAAAAAAGGGAAGTAAATTAGAATGTTTTTGTTTAGAACCAAGTTTGTTTAGTAGCAACTGGCATATTGTGCAAATATTGATTAATCCATGAGTTCTTTTGACCAACAATTTGTTACTTGAGTATGAGCTAATATTTATTATTTTTCAGGTGTTTCAGTAAAATAATTCTATGATACCAAAGAAAATAAATCTTTGCTACGAAAGATGTCAAAAGGGAAAAGTCTTAGAATTTTTAATCCTATTTTTGTTGGCAATTTAACTAAAAAGAATGCCATTGAGTTTTGCTCAATTTAGCATGATAAATTTGATAGCTTGGTATTCAAAATGGAAAAGAGGTTGTCCAGGATTCATTTTTGTCCGATAATAATTCTTTTATGTAGAATTCAAGCTTGCTGAGAAGTTTTTTTTGTGATCAAACTTGGATTTAGCTCATAAGGTTTGTGGGTAGAGTTTTTAAACATGAATTTGTTCGGTTTTGAAGGGGCTAATCTTGAGGTTATTTTTGTGGTTATCTAATAGTTGGAGTTCATTATTGAAAATCATGTTCAGAATGAGAATCTGATATGGTTTGCTACTAATGGATAATATTTTGTGGAGTTTAAAATTTTAAATGGTTGGATAAGACTTGTCTATCAACATGATAAGGACACTAAAATCATTTCTCAAGACGATTTCAAAGGTTGACAGCAGGTATTTGGGGCTGGTTTCAATACGAAGATAAGTTGCTGCCGAAGTTCTAATTTCAAGTAAGATCTTGTCAAGATCGGACCATTAGTCAAGTGGAAAACATCTACTAGACATTTTCCCATACTTGGATCGTTCCTATTTAAGTAATCACACTTGAAGATTCATGTTTTAGGGATTTTAGAGAGAGAGACTAAAGCGTTGGATGCTTAGTTTCCATAGCTCTCACCCTACTGTCTTGGGCATTAACCTTTCACCTACCTAGAAGGAAGATAGTGCTCAGAATACGTCCAGCCCCAGAAACAACCAACCTAGCTTGGACAACGACAATTTAACTTTAAAAAGCCGCATATTTGGAGGACGGCTATGCTCCTCAGGGCGACTCACTAAGAAAGCCCGAGACATGGGTTTTCTTTTGGTGAATTTGGTTTACACATTATGATTACAAACAATTATAATTACAATTCAATGTCAATATACTCCTGAAATTTTCTAACTGATTATTAGGAGTAAGACGTTTAGAAGTTGATATAGCAAATGGTATTATGATCAAGTTTTAGTAACCATTTATTGAGTATTATTACAGATGACAATGACAAAGGAATCGATGCACTCGAAGACGTTCATGTCACAATTTTGAGGTTTAATACGATGTGATAAAAGATATAATTTCTATGAATATTGAATGTTTGATGATTTTATTTTAAAAATATGTATAAAGGAGTTACAATAATAAATGACACAAAAAAGAAGGTCAAATATAAGTTCGAGAGCTCAAAATATGGTCAAAATAAGGATTTATCAGTATTTTTGAACAACACGCCAAAGTCGAGGCACCAAAGACCATCGTCGCTACTAGTTTCTCGACAAGAAGGCTGAGAATAGGGTGTCGCGATGCCAGCCTGAGGGAAAAAAAGGGTTTCTGATGGAATCAGTTTTAATTATCTCTAGACCTACTTTAGACCCTTGGATAACTACTTTTACCTTAAATGCTAGTCCTTGGATTATTAGAAATCCAATATAAAAGATCACACTTTAAGAATTTATCTTAAATTTTAGATTTCACATTAGAAATTCGTGTTCTCTCTCTACACCCTATTCATGTTTACCACCAATAGGAGATAGTAATTGGAGATTCAACTAATAAACTACCGTCGTTTCTCTTCTTTTTGATTCTCTAGGCAATTACGCTTTAAGGAGAAAAGGATAAGTTTTCTAAACATGTGAATTTCATAAGTTCATAATTAAGATTTTGAGTAATTTTGATGAGAAGTCATAATATGAATATGTTCGGTAAAATTTGTGACATTAGTATAAGAATTAATCATGAGAAATTATTTGATTAATTAATGGGATCATAAATTAGTGTTTTCTTGGGTTTTAAAGTGTTGCAAAAATAGTACACAGTGGAAATTTTAAATTTTTACACCAGAATATTTTTCAAAACACAAGTTTGACATGCTATAAGCATAAATTAACCAGATCTTACTAACCTTTTGATGCTGAAGAGCTCCTTGCAATCTGTGAAAAGAGAGGTGTTCTAGAAGAGCCTCAAACAACTGGTCTTTTTGCTATTCTCTATCCACGATCGGAGTGCGTGTGGGTGCACAACATACAGCTCTTCCCCGGTGACTCTCCTGCCAACCAATTGAGAAAACCCAAAACTAAGGTTCGTGATTTGTGAACAATTGCTCTCAGGGGAGTTTCAGAAACTCACAAACGGAGTGCTCACTCTATATTTCTCAACTGTTTTGAATAACTTATGAGTCTCACTCCCTATTTATATATGATGGGCCTTGGGGTTAGTTCTTTTCAGATAAGGCCTCAAAAATTCAAATCTGAATCAATATCTAATAAAATAGCATAAAAACGCGTGATCAGATTATCGTTCGGTTGACATGCCGAACTGGTAGATCGGTCTGCTGAACTTACTCCATTAGCAGGCCGAACCTAAAGACCGGCCTGCCGAACTTACGATAAATGATCCCTATGAATCTTTTATTTTCCATCCAAGATCTTAGGATCAAGACTTAGTTTTAATTCAAATAACCCAATAAAGAAGTTATCTGATTAAAACAACTTTACCTAGATAATCTCTAGGAAAATAAATATTCCTAATAATTCAACAAGTTTATTTTGACTTAATTTTCATAAAATTAATTCAACCGAGTAACAGACATGAATTATCTAATCCTATTGAATTTCAGCCAATCTGATAATTTGTCATAAGTCATAAATTTATTACAAAAGCACGTCATATCGTTACAGGATTTATTATGAGCTAGCAAAGGGAACTTGATGGACCTATATAGTTCAAGCTCCTGATAATTATGAAACCCAATATCCCAGATATACATTTGATAATTATCAACTCTAACACTACTCCACTAAAAGCTTAAAGCTGTATTCTCAAACTATATAAAATTACGAAGCCTGAATAGTTAAGTCTCCATAACATATCATAATATGTCGTATCCCTGTAGGATTATCCATAATCGGCTTAAGGATAAATTCTATCTGACCTTCCCTATTATTTTTTTCTTACATTCCATTATCTGACCATGTGACACCCGTTATTCTTCTAACGGGTATTGAGGTAATTAAATTAATTTTTAATGTATAAAAAAAAAATTGCTTCATTTAAATTTATTTTATAATATTTATTTTTATCTATTTTTAAATTTTCTAAAATTCTCATATATTTATTTAGTATGATTACTAAAAAGCCTTAGAACTTCTAATAAATCTCAAAAATGTCATATTGGCATTATGTGTGTTAAAGTCTTTAGATGAGACATAAGGATATCTTTTCCAACTACTCTTGACCCTCATTTTCTTTATTTCCTCCGTGACATGCTTCAACATGTCTCCTCTATAATTGTTTCCATCACTTCTCTTCAAAGACTTCATCTTTTCTTCCTTTCTCTTCCACGGTTCCCACACTCTTCTTCTCATTTCTTTGCTGAAGCAAAATACTTAGAGAACTTCTTCAAGGCAGCCATAAAAATCAGCCACCATCACCTCCATTTGAGCAAGAATTTCAGTCATACCGAAGTAAAGGAACCTGTTTTGAAGCCATTTCAAGCTTCCAACTAACCATAATCCGAGGTTAGAATCTTATGAACAAATTTAGTCTTTCATTTATAAATTTTCTTTTATACTAAAGGATTATTCAAATTTGCGTTCTTAAACCTAAGTATATGTTTGTTGCTATTTTGGAGCATATGTATGAAGTCTAAGTGTATATGCCCTAGACAGAAAATTTATATTGTTAAACTTTGTAATACCTTTATGGGCAGTGGTTATTTCTTGAAATTCTAAGATTAAATTAAAATGAATTTTATGAATTGGTTTGCATATTTAAAAAGTAGCATCCTAGGCTTTCTAACGAGCTATCATAAACCTAAATCGGAGTTGTATTTTATTTTCTAAGAATTATTCAATTTTTGTATTGGAAACTAGTAAATCTGCCAGTTTGTTATGGTATACCAGCTGCTAACCTGAACCAAGAACCCATCTTTGCTCACCACCTAATTCTTTAATGTCTTGCAACCTTTCCAATATTATCCTAAGTGATTGATGAATCTTATTAGGGACTAAAACATATAGATTACTTGTTCACATTTTATATTGTGTTAAGACAAAAATTGTTTATTGTGGTATTCAAAAGAGATTTATATAAAAGCTTTAATGGCATACTAGTAAGATAGGTTTACACATGATTTATTTATGAATGTAGTTGTATGTTGTGCTTTAGTTTTAATTGTCCTTATGCACGCCTTAGGATCAAGGGAGTATGGAGCTAACGTTAATTGATTCCAGGATTAAGAGACTGTTGATAAGCTTGAAAGGTAGGGATTCTATTACTCATCTTTTGTGAGGTTTTTATAGAATTAAAATTGATTGTTTTGCCGCAATATATATATATCTATGTTGAACTGATATTATATGATTATCACATATGAAACTATGACATGGACTCGTCTTGTATTGTACGGCGAGGAACATAATGAATTGACACATGTTATAAATTGAGAAGCATGGTTAGGAAAACTGACTCTATTAATAATGATTTAATATAGAGAAATGGTGAGACATGAAGAGGGCGGCGATTACGTCCTTAGGCATGAATACCCTAAAAGGTAAAATAGGGGGAAGGTGATGACGCTTCCTTGGGTTGAAAGTCCCAGAACACACTGTACAGGAATCGATTTGGTGAGGACTCGGGGCTTGATGTCCCCTCACCGGAACACCCTTGGAATGTTTATAGGGTGATCAAGTGCGCCCATTTGAGTTTCGATGAGTTGAGTGATACTCAATTTAACATGGATACCTAGGAACAATGATGATTGGTAATATTTGTATAAATGTGTAATTATGACACTTGGTAATGATTAACTACGGTATCCATAAGATGTGATCATAATAAACCTCATAATCTGGAATATGATGTGACTTACTAACCATGCAGGTTTTAATGTGGTAATGATAAAAACCTAAAGGTGAGTAATGGCTTTCTCTACTGAGCATAGTGTTGCTCATACCCTTATATTTTTATCTTTTCAGGACTCACTAAGTGTGAGGTGGCTACGAGAAATATAGTTGAGGAAGTGATGTAGCTATATTACATTGGGACTGCTTCAATTGTTGAGAATGTTCTTCATGATAATGTAAGCATCAATTGTTACTTTCTGTGACTGTATTACAATGTGTTGAGGGTTAAAATGATGATGACAACAGTTTATATTATTAAATTTAAGGTGCTACATTAAAACTGTGGTTTATTTATCGTTTATATTTTTATTTTTGAGTTGAGAGTTTTCATTTAAGTCCCGGGTAAATTTTATTTTTAAGGTTTTACTTTTATTATTTATTTTTATTTTATTTCATTAAAAACTGTTAACCCCCATATAGGGGCGTTACAGAATTTTTGGTATCAGAGGCTAGGTTCGGTTAACCTAGGGAGTGTAGCACCACTTTAAAAAAATATATTTTTGAGATGGTTTTGAAGCTGAATTTTTATTGTCATCATCAAAATGAACCTTCACATTGATTTATACAGTCTAGAAGGATGTAACATGGAAAGGCCATAGAATGAAAATATCAATAGTTATATGAGTACAATAATTATATAGAAGGAAAGTATTAATAGTTATAAGGGAATGATAATTATATGGAATGAGTTTATAAGTAGAATGCTTATGAGAGATTCGTATAATATTTGGATCTATAAGCATATCTAATTCGTATAAACGATGAGAAATTCGTATAGATACGAGGATTTAAAAGCCTTTTGTCTCGTGAAAAACAATAAGAAATATAAGGCTTGATTTATTGATTTTAAAGTTTGACATAGATATGCCAAATTTTTCGTAATTGATTCAAACCTAAGTAATGATTATGTGTGGATTCGATGGAGCACATAAGTGTCAATGTCTTTTCTTAAAAGTTCTATATATTTGAGGAATATGATATAAGTTGGGAATCATGGTATTGAATCTTGAGAGAGATAAATGTTAGACTTTTGGTCTGTTGAGACTGTGTAAAGTCTAGAATGCATGAATCTCAAAATTGGAATATTTCGTTACGTACATTGTATTTAAGTGTATCAGTGAATCTTTTGGTTACCTAAGGTTTTGTTATATGAGGAAATTATATATTGTATGAGTAGAATTGTGGGGATTATAGATGTTCTTAAGTAGTAACATCAAGTGTCTTTGTTCATTGATATGGTCTACGTTGAAAGACGTAAATCGTATTGATTTCAAGGTTAGTCGCATTCTAAACCCTTGGTAGTAATGATGATGAATCCATTGATAGATGTTGAGTATTAGGAATAACATATGGGTGTATGCATTGTTCAATAAGGTTTTGATTAAAACAAAATTATTTGAGTTGCTGGAAGATTATGTTGTTATGAAATGATTTTAAATATCATTCAGGAAGATCCTTGTTGTCGTTAAATTAGATTTGTTGTTCATAGTTAACTTTATCTATAGTGGGCTTTAAATTGGGTTTAAGATTTATACAAATTGGTTTTCAATTTTATGTTTGTTATTTAACTCGTTCTAAATGTGTTAAGGCCCGAAGCAACCTGACCATTTTCAACTAAGAACATTTGGGCCTAGTTTAAATCCTAAATCAGTTTGATTCACACTGTCTCTCCCACGTGGTCTCTATACGTGTCATATACAGTGGTTTAATTAATGTTTACAAATACGTTTACTGTGCATAGGAGCTTATTTCTCCGAGTTCACTTTTTCTCTCTTAATTTGTTATTTTCTCTCTAAATCGCAAATCCTCTTCTTTTTCATTAAAAATTCTTCTTTTTCTCTAAAAGAAGAAGGAATTCTAGGATTCTGCAATTTACTATCTTAATTTTTCCTTTCTATTTACTCTTCTTTCATCTCATCATGGACCCAAAGTACCAACATCTGAGAAAGTATTTCCCATCACTCTCCCAAAAGATTCTCAAAAAGAAATATAAGGCTAGAATTACTCGGTTGTGGATTCTTATGCGTTTTGGCATCCCTTGTGATGTGAGAATGTTGATAGAGGGGAAAATCCGTCCGAGTGACTTCAGTCAAGATGTCGGTTTACCAGGAACAGGTACCAGTCGTAGTGCAATGAAAAGAAGAGCTCGTGCCATCGTGGTCACTTGTAACAAATGTGGAAGACAAAATTGTAACGGTAAATGTACTTCACCTGGTTATATGTCTACGAATAGAGAGGATAAAATAAGGTTTTGTAGGGATGGACTTTCAAAGGAGAACTTGGATAGCATCCATCCTCCTCTCCACGGTCACCCTAGTGGATATGTTCAAGGAGCTATTTTTAAACTCTGGCCTAAATTTTATACAGAAAGACAACGCCTCAGGAATATGGTATTTTTAGATCCTGTTTGCCAAGCCATAAGAAAACTGGATGGGGAATAAGTCATCACTCTATAAAGGTTATTTAGTCTTTACTTATTTGAAGCAGTTTTAGCTGATGTTCAACAGTTTGTGTTTTTCTTTTACTCAAAATATTTGCTTTTGTGTTTGAAATAATTGTGATTATTAGATTGATACAGTAAGTGTTAATATCTTATTTAATTTATGATTTTCTTAAATATATATATAATAAAATATATTATCTTATCAGACACGTCACATACGGTACAGTAATATGTTTGAATTTTGAAAAGCTTATCCAGATATTTCAAGATTTGTGTCTCAAATTTCAAAAGTTCTACAGTATTTGTCGTTTATATTAAATTTCTAGACTTGGTGTATATTTGTCAAAAAGTCTACAGTTGTGTCATGAGGGTCTTCTGTCGAATTGTTCTCAATTGTCAAAAGTTATACAATTAGAGTCTAATCTTTTTCAAAAAGTGAATCAAATTTTCTGTAAACTATCAATCACCTTATCTTACTTTCTTATCCGCACAAGATTTTGTTTAAATCTTTGGATTACCTTTTCATTACCTACTTGTCTATCTCTTTAGCCCTTTTGTATATTTCTCATCTTTAAAAACTCATGTAGAACCCGAAGTCTAAGTGGAGCAGACATTAAGCAACCACTTCTATAAACCAAATATGTCTACCTCCCAGTCCACGAAGAAAATAAAGAATGTCTGTGTCTTTTGTGGTTCCAGCCTTGGAAAAGATAAAGCTTATTTAGAAGCTGCAAATCACTTAGGGCAAGTCCTAGCACGCAAAAAGATTAACATAATCTATGGGGGTGGTAGTATAAAAATGATGGTAAATATGGCACTAGCAGCTAGGTCTAGCGACGCTACTGATGTAAAAATTTGGCCTCATATTCCAGTTGAAGGAAACCTTTGTAAGGAAGCCATAGGTAAGGGAGAAGGAGTCAGGAGTATCCCTAAAAATTTTAAAGACATAATCTATAATTCTGATGCTTTTATAGCATTACCTGGTGGTCTAGGTACTCTTGAGGAAATATTTATAGTTGCTTGTGGGCAATTGTTGGGCTTTTATTCCAAACCTTTGGGACTGCTGAACGTAAAGGGTTTTTATGACGGTCTTTTGAAATTTCTAGATTACGCTGTGGAAGAAAACATCACTACAGAATCGGAGAGACAAATCTTTGTCACTGCTTCAACAGCTGAGGAATTGATAGATAAAATGCAAATCATACATCCAGAATCCGACACTGCAACATCCAAGCTTGAATGGGAAAGGGAAAGCCGGGAGCGGCCAATTGATTTGAATCTCCATCTGTAATCTTTTTGTTTTATCTTTGGCATGTAGGCATGTGTGTCCGTATTTCGTGTGTTACGAATAACCGTTTGCCTTGTATTCTGTGTTTCTTGTGGTACGTTGTTGTTCAATCTTTTAGATTCATTGAACCTAATGCCGGGATGGCTGGATACGGAGTACTTGATGCTCTCGAAACGCATCCTTCTTAAGGTCCGATCTTTTGTTTATCGATGTTTTTGTATCCTCTAAGCATGCATGATATGGATAGCTGGTATACGGAGTGCCTTGTACTCTCGAAACGTATCCGTATCATGTTTGTAATGTGTAATATTCTGTTAATATTATGTGGAAGTACCAAAGTCAGTTATGGGGATATTCCATATGAAATATGAGTATATTATTTGGATTGAATGTTTGTGTCATGAGGATAGCTGTTTAATGAAAAATATGTCGGGTATGTTTGCAACCAGAGATTCCGTTTAATATCTCTATGAATAAGTTTAATGTATGGTTTTGAATATAAGCGTTTGAGATATATGTTTTATGATTATGTTTTAGTTTATTAGTTGAGGTATGAAATCAAATATATTTGACTTTTCCTTACTCAAAAAGGAATAGGAACCTAAAGATGAAGTATATAAAATTTCTCTGGCAATCTCCTTAAATGTGATTGTAAATCACAGTCCATGGACAATGAAGGACTGGAATCATGGTATGGTCAATATGTATGCCTGATCAGATTCTTAGACTATTATACGGTGTTATAAGTTGAAACTTGTCAGAAATACTCTCATTGAGGGATTTAGGAGTAAGATTTATTATGCAAGTAAATAAGTGGAGATACGATAACTTAAATTTGGAGGACAAACAACATTAACGGTTTAGACTCAGAATTGGAATCATAGTGGAATCATAATTTTTACTAGTATTGCTAGAATTGAAATTTCGAGGACGAAATTTCTTTAAGGGGGGTAGAGCTGTGACACCCGTTATTCTTCTAACGGGTATTGAGGTAATTAAATTAATTTTTAATGTATAAAAAAAAAATTGCTTCATTTAAATTTATTTTATAATATTTATTTTTATCTATTTTTAAATTTTCTAAAATTCTCATATATTTATTTAGTATGATTACTAAAAAGCCTTAGAACTTCTAATAAATCTCAAAAATGTCATATTGGCATTATGTGTGTTAAAGTCTTTAGATGAGACATAAGGATATCTTTTCCAACTACTCTTGACCCTCATTTTCTTTATTTCCTCCGTGACATGCTTCAACATGTCTCCTCTATAATTGTTTCCATCACTTCTCTTCAAAGACTTCATCTTTTCTTCCTTTCTCTTCCACGGTTCCCACACTCTTCTTCTCATTTCTTTGCTGAAGCAAAATACTTAGAGAACTTCTTCAAGGCAGCCATAAAAATCAGCCACCATCACCTCCATTTGAGCAAGAATTTCAGTCATACCGAAGTAAAGGAACCTGTTTTGAAGCCATTTCAAGCTTCCAACTAACCATAATCCGAGGTTAGAATCTTATGAACAAATTTAGTCTTTCATTTATAAATTTTCTTTTATACTAAAGGATTATTCAAATTTACGTTCTTAAACCTAAGTATATGTTTGTTGCTATTTTGGAGCATATGTATGAAGTCTAAGTGTATGTGCCCTAGACAGAAAATTTATATTGTTAAACTTTGTAATACCTCTATGGGCAGTGGTTATTTCTTGAAATTCTAAGATTAAATTAAAATGAATTTTATGAATTGGTTTGCATATTTAAAAAGTAGCATCCTAGGCTTTCTAACGAGCTATCATAAACCTAAATCGGAGTTGTATTTTATTTTCTAAGAATTATTCAATTTTTGTATTGGAAACTAGTAAATCTGCCAGTTTGTTATGGTATACCAGCTGCTAACCTGAACCAAGAACCCATCTTTGCTCACCACCTAATTCTTTAATGTCTTGCAACCTTTCCAATATTATCCTAAGTGATTGATGAATCTTATTAGGGACTAAAACATATAGATTACTTGTTCACATTTTATATTGTGTTAAGACAAAAATTGTTTATTGTGGTATTCAAAAGAGATTTATATAAAAGCTTTAATGGCATACTAGTAAGATAGGTTTACACATGATTTATTTATGAATGTAGTTGTATGTTGTGCTTTAGTTTTAATTGTCCTTATGCACGCCTTAGGATCAAGGGAGTATGGAGCTAACGTTAATTGATTCCAGGATTAAGAGACTGTTGATAAGCTTGAAAGGTAGGGATTCTATTACTCATCTTTTGTGAGGTTTTTATAGAATTAAAATTGATTGTTTTGCCGCAATATATATATATCTATGTTGAACTGATATTATATGATTATCACATATGAAACTATGACATGGACTCGTCTTGTATTGTACGGCGAGGAACATAATGAATTGACACATGTTATAAATTGAGAAGCATGGTTAGGAAAACTGACTCTATTAATAATGATTTAATATAGAGAAATGGTGAGACATGAAGAGGGCGGCGATTACATCCTTGGGCATGAATACCCTAAAAGGTAAAATAGGGGGAAGGTGATGACGCTTCCTTGGGTTGAAAGTCCCAGAACACACTGTACAGGAATCGATTTGGTGAGGACTCGGGGCTTGATGTCCCCTCACCGGAACACCCTTGGAATGTTTATAGGGTGATCAAGTGCGCCCATTTGAGTTTCGATGAGTTGAGTGATACTCAATTTAACATGGATACCTAGGAACAATGATGATTGGTAATATTTGTATAAATGTGTAATTATGACACTTGGTAATGATTAACTACGGTATCCATAAGATGTGATCATAATAAACCTCATAATCTGGAATATGATGTGACTTCCTAACCATGCAGGTTTTAATGTGGTAATGATAAAAACCTAAAGGTGAGTAATGGCTTTCTCTACTGAGCATAGTGTTGCTCATACCCTTATATTTTTATCTTTTCAGGACTCACTAAGTGTGAGGTGGCTACGAGAAATATAGTTGAGGAAGTGATGTAGCTATATTACATTGGGACTGCTTCAATTGTTGAGAATGTTCTTCATGATAATGTAAGCATCAATTGTTACTTTCTGTGACTGTATTACAATGTGTTGAGGGTTAAAATGATGATGACAACAGTTTATATTATTAAATTTAAGGTGCTACATTAAAACTGTGGTTTATTTATCGTTTATATTTTTATTTTTGAGTTGAGAGTTTTCATTTAAGTCCCGGGTAAATTTTATTTTTAAGGTTTTACTTTTATTATTTATTTTTATTTTATTTCATTAAAAACTGTTAACCCCCATATAGGGGCGTTACAGACCATCATAAAACTTACCATCCAAATACAGTATACCATTCAGTTACACATACGCATCCAAATAATTGAGCACTCTAGTCTTCCAATTACAAGATAACGCATATAAGAGGATATCATTAACTCTTAAAGAGGAGCTATGGATTTCATCTCTATGAATAACAAGTCTATGCTATCAAGAGTCATGTCTCTAATGTACCGGTATGCGTACCAACATAAATTGTGAATGTCACCCTTTGGTACATCAAAAGACATAAGTCAAGATAACGAGCCCACTATTCATCTCAGGATTAAGATACAACACAAATGATTGTCTAAAGTGAATTGATTTGGTGAGACAGAACCTAGAGAATACACTAATGAGGATAAACAAAAATTATCTTTGATTGCTAAAGCTATCAATTTTTTATATTGTACATTAGATAGAGATGGGTTTAATAGAGTAACATCATGCACATCCGCACATGGGATATAGTGCACATTAGAAGTCCATGAAAGGACAAACCAACTCAAGGAAACTAAGATAAAATATCTCTTACATGATTATAAAATGTTTAAAATGAAAGAGCATGATACTATCAATGAAATGTATACAAGATTTACTGAGATTATTAATGGTTTGAAGTCTCATGGTAGGACTTTTAAAGATTGTAAACTAGCAAGGAAGTTAGCTCGGTTGTTACTACCATCATGGCATGTCAAGAGAACAACATTAGAAGAGGCTAAAGACTTATCAATCTTATCACTAGAAGAATTGGTTGGTACTCTCGTGACCCGTGAAATTACAAGGAGGCAAAATAGAGAAGAGAACGATAAGAAAAAGTAAAATATCACTTTGAAGGCTTCCATACTTGATGACAATGATAACAAAGATGAAAAAGATGAAAGCCTAAATTTGACAGAATTACAAGAAATGGCTATGCTTGCAAAGAAATACAAGAAGTTTTGCTGGAAGTTTTACTAAAGCAAAGGAACTAGAAGAAACGAAGAACCTGGAAATCGAAGACAAAGAAAAAGAGTTCCAAGAGGATCAAAACTCTCCTCAAAAGATTATCTCCCAATCAATTCAACGATCATAACAATATCAATATCAAATGAAGCATTCAAAGAAAAGTCCATTTCACAAACTTTGTTAAAAGACTTAGAGGTACCATCCTTATTACCCTAAGACTGATATTATTACTCATGATAGTCCAACTCATGTGGTAAGAACTAGATCATCATTTAAAAAAAGTTGCAACAATTTAGCTTTTCTATTTCAAATTGAACCAAAATGTTTTAAAGATGCAAAAAATGATGAATTTGAATTTTAGGAATGCAAGAAGAGTTAAATCAATTTGCAAGAAATGATGTATGGGAACTTGTTCCTAGGCCTAGTTTTCAATCCGTAATTAGTATTAAATGGGTGTTTAGAAATTCCTGAGCCCTATCATTTAGACCTTTTTCCTTCATTTTCGTTTCTTCAATCGTCTCAATGTTTCTGTCGTTTGCTTTGAGCCCCATCGTTTAGGGTTTCTTCTCTTTATTTTCTACTTTTCCAACGTTTGCTTTAAAATACCTTACCAGTTTGGTCTTAGTACTTTTTTTCCTTTTTGTAAGTGTTTTTTAAAGTAATTTTGAATCCTCGACAATGAAAATTATGGTTTTACTATTAAATGAATTTTCTTTTCTCTCCTATGCCTTCTGGTTTAAACAAGACAACTATATTCACTTGGTAGTTTTTGAATAAATTAATATTCAACTGCAGTCATTTATCTTCTCTTATATACAAATTATAATATAGGTGATAAATATTGTTCCTTATGACATTTTGTACTTTTTTTATAGTTGCTATTAGTGTTTTTGTCTTTGCAAAAACACTTATCAGGTAGCTACAAGATTAGTTAACTTAATTCTCACATATTGTTGAAACTATTTAATATCTGAGCCACAACTTTTATATAAAAATATTATTTTATTAATGTTTCATTTTTTCTATTTTTTTGTTATTGGTTATCTTTAATTAGTAACATTATTATTATGTGTATTTTTTATAGTAAAATTTGACTATTAAAAAGATTTAATCTGTTTGTCCTGAAGGACAAAGTAGCTGTAGGAAACAGAAAATAATATTTATTTTTCCCTTTGTACATTATCTATTTCATTGTATAATTTTTTTCCCCAATTTATTTATATTGTGTATCATTATAGTCAATGTTTTAGATTATAGAATTATCCATTATTGCCAACTCATGTAATTAATATACAAATTAAAAAGTTTACCGAATAAATTACTACAAAATAATATACTACCATTTACACAGATGGAAAAATATGCATTTTTTTTTCATTTTCAACAATTTCAAGGAACATATTTTTTTTTAATTTCAAATTCCAAACATTAGTTAAATCATAATAATTAATAAATTATGTTGGTAATTCTACTTTTGAAAACGAAATAAAATTTCAACACTTAGAAATTAAGTTATTACAAATTTTTTCTAAAATCATTAATAGTATCCTAACAATCAAACATAAACAAAATTAGAAGATAAAAAATAAATTGTGCCAATTTATAAGCAATATTATTATAATTCCATGCACAAAAACTGACAAAAGTAACGCATAATGAAAATAAATCAGTGAGATTATTTTTTCACCATAAAACTTATTAGACCTTTCAAAATATTTACATTGCAAACTTCTGTAATTAATGCATAAATTAAAAAGCTTACCAGATGAATTATTAGAAAATAACATGCTACCATTTATATAAATGGAGAAAATATGTATTTTTTTTCCATTTTCAGCAATTTTAAGAAATTTTTTATTCCAAATTTCAAACATTAGTCAAATCATAGTAATTAATAAATTATTTTGTTAATTTTACTTTTGAAAGCAAATAAAAATTCAATATTTAGAAACTAAGTTATTAAAAATTTCCACTAAGGTTTTTTATAGTATCTTAGTAAGTAAACATAAGCAAAATCAGAAGATAAAAACTAAACTATGTCATTTCATGAACAACATTATTGCAATTTCATACACAAAAACTAACAAAAGTAATACGTAATGATCAAAATAAATCAGATAGAATGTTCTTTCATCTTAAAACTTATTGGACTTTTTCAAAAAATTTACAATCTCCTTAGCATTAGTTTCGCCAAAAAGTTAAGCAATAACTAAGTTCTTGAATAAATCTTAAACATAATTTTAAAATTATAGATGAGTAGGTATAACTTTTTTCATAATATTATTTTGAAAATTTAATATCTTAAAATTCTGACTCTCTTTAAATAATTATTAATCAAATCTAAATTTATAATTTTTTAAAAAAGATAATTAATCTAAATTGTCAAAAATAATTATATGAAGAATAAATCAAATGGTTCTAAAAAATTTGCTTGCAATAAATTCATCAATATTGCACATTATTTATTTACCAAAATTATGACTTTGTTTGTATTAAAATTTTACAAACTAAAATGTTTATTTTTTTGGTAATTTAAAAAATGTAATATCAAGTACTAATTTTGTATAACAATAGTATTTCCCGGTGCAACGCAATGGAAACAAATCTCAATCATTCCAAATTAAATAAAAATGAGTAGGATTGCTTTTATTTCCTACTGCCTTATTTAGATACACATTTCTCACGATTTTAGCAAAACAAAACCCTCTTTAGCAATTTGTTTTTATCTTTTTGTAGTCAAAGTAGCTGCTTTAGGGACGACCCCTATCTCACGAAAGCGCCTTTGCTTTTTTTGCTTTGGGTTTGCAGTGCAAGTTTAAAAAAGCAGATTTCAATTTAATATATGTCATTATAGTCTTTGCAATTTAATATACGTCGTTACATTCTTTGCTTTCCACTTTGTACACAAACATTCCTTAAACACTCCTGTTCTCGTTTCATGTCTCTTTCAGCGTGTAGTACTCTCTCTCTCTACCCTTTGAGTGGTGGAGAAACCTCCTTAAGGACTTTCTTAAACCGATGCACTTTCTTCTCCGCTACCATTCGAGGAGGGCTGCTGCGCGTACCCGACACGCGCCGTCCTTCACTTGCTCCTCCTCCAAAACAAGCAGCCACGTGGAACCATCGTTGCCTTAAAAGATCATTAACTCACACCCTTCTACTCAAAAAGAGAAGAAAAAAATAAAGAAGGGAGAAAGAATGCGGTCAAAGATGACAATAGACAAGCACAAGAAGATGAAGAACAACCATAGTGCTCGTAACAACAGGTTCTTGATAACTGTGAATGTTCTTGGAAGTGCAGGTCCGATGAGGTTCGTGGTGAACGAGGATGATGTTGTGGGTTCGATCATAGACATTGCTCTCAAATCATACGCCAGAGAAGGAAGGCTTCCTGTTCTTGGTACCCACGCCGATGATTTCCTTCTCTATTGCGCCAATGGTGGATCTGATGGTACCAGCAGAGGGTTTCTCTGTAATTTTTTTGAATAGTAAGAGAGTGTGAGTGTGATTAATTTTGATCTAATAGGTATTTTTATAGTTTAGGTAAAACATAGAGGGTGTCAACATAATTTACCCTTTCAATTTTTTTAAATGACGGATCATAATATGATTGATTATGATTAGTTAGATATTATTTTAAAAACTAAAATTAGACAGATAATTTAAACCATCAAGTAATTAGCAAGAAAACATCCTACCAAGACAAAAATATAGCAATATTATGCATCACCGCTTAGTTTTAGGTGAAAAATTAAACTTGACACCAGTAAAAAAATTAACAAAATTCTACATATATGCCAAAGATGTCGTCGCTGTCACTACGGGAAATATTTTTAATATATACGTTATATTTATTAAACAATGTCGAAACTCTTTTAGAAAAATATCTGCATCCCATTAACACTATTATTGAACTCATGGAACCAAATAGAGGGAAAAAAAATGTTGCAGCCGGGTATAGAAAACAGCTTATCTGTAACGGCAGGACTCTTTTGACTTTTCGTAAAATCACATATAACTATGTAAAAAAAATCATAGAGATGGTTTCCAGTATCAAACCAATTCAATATTTATAACTTTTTTCATGTACAAATATAATTTTGTTTTTTCGTTTACGTAATTTTGATGTGTCTACAAATAACACTTAATAAATATAGTCTAACAAATATAACATTGCAAGTTGCATTT
Organism: Artocarpus heterophyllus; assembly: GCA_025403435.1. NCBI lineage: Eukaryota > Viridiplantae > Streptophyta > Magnoliopsida > Rosales > Moraceae > Artocarpus > Artocarpus heterophyllus. The sequence goes on from CM046347.1 coordinate 34,611,594, forward strand.
TAACAAATTGATGGTTACCTAAACACATGAACCAAATTACATTTACAAACGAAAAAAAATTACATATACCTAATGATGGATCCAGACCTAATTTCAATGGGTGCACAAATAAGTATAAAACATATGAATCTAAATAAGAAAATATTAAGTAAATTATAAATATTGTTTAATAATAAACTTCTAGTCAATATTCCTTAATTAATGACAATTTTCCTCCAGAAATTTTATATGTGAAAGTGTTAGCATCATGTTTTATTGTTACAAACGTCTAATAAAATCATCTCTACATATTAACCAAAATTCAGCATTAATTGGTTTTAAAGTAGGGATCATGGGGACTAAACAAATTATAATAAAAATAAGAAAGAATAATTAAAAAACAAGTGTAAAGAAAAACTGGTGACAGAGATCAAGAGTAGACGATTAAATATATATATATATATATTATTAAACGCATAAAGTAAAGTAAAAATATTTTTTTTAGACGCATAAGAAAGAAAATTAATGTGTTGTTTAACAAGAGACGGTCTTAACTATTATTTTAGTTATAAATAGTGTAAAATTTTACATGTTACAGTAAAAACAATATATTATTACAATGTAAAATTTTTATATACTGCAATAAAAATAACTTTAATCAATAGTTGTTACCATACTGACCACTCTATAACCATACGGGGGTGAAGACAGAATAATATTTTTTTCAGTGGGGGCTCTTATTAGATCCGTGGTTGCATACGTCGGATTTAAATATTAAAGAAATATTTTGGGATATTAAATTAAAGAAAAGAAAAAAGTTTAGGGAAAGGGTGAGTGAAAGTACCATCAGATCCAGCATTGGCGGAATAGAGAAGGAAATCATCGGCGTGGGTACCAAGAACAGGAAGCCTTCCTTCTCTAGCGGATGATTTGAGAGCAATGTCTATGATCAAACGCACAACATCATCCTCGTTCACCACGAACCTCATCGGACCTGCACTTCCAAAAACATCCATAGTTATCAAGAACTGTTGTTATGAGCACTATGGTTGTTCTTCATCTTCTTGTGCTTGTCTATTGTCATCTTTGACCGCATTCTTTCTTCCCTTCTTTATTTTTTTCTTCTCTTTTTTAGTAGAAGGGTGTGAGTTAATGATCTTTTTAAGGCAACGATGGTTCCACGTCGCTGCTTGTTTCGGAGGAGGAGCAAGTGAAGGACGGCGCGTGTCGGGTACGTGCAGCAGCCCACCTCGAATGGTAGCGGAGAAGAAAGTGCATCGGTTTAAGAAAGTCCTTAAGGAGGTTTCTCCACCACTCAAAGGGTAGAGAGAGAGAGTACTACACGCTGAAAGAGATCTAGAAAGAGAGATGAAACGAGAATAGGAGTGTTTGAGGAATGTTTGTGTACAAAGTGGAAAGCAAAGAATGTAATGCAATATATGGGAAGTAAGGATAGCTTAATTAATTGTAGATTTTTTTATTTTAATTATAAGTTATAAGTTTAAGTCATATTAAATTTTACTCAATAATAATAGTTTGATCCTTTTCTTTTTATTTCTTTTCTTTGTATAAAAAAAAATAACATACATTAAATTGCAATGAATATAATGACACATATTAAATTAAAATCTGCTTTTTAAAACTTGTACTGCAAACGCAAAGCAAAAAAAGCAAAGGCGCTTTCGTGGGATAGGGGTTGTGTCCCTAAAGCGGCTACTTTGACTACAAAAAGATAAAAACAAATTGCTAAAGAGGGTTTTGTTTTGCTAAAATCGTGAGAAATGTGTATCTAAATAAGGCGAATCATTTGGTACAGTAGGAAATAAAAGCAATCCTACTCATTTTTATTTAATTTGGAATGATTGAGATTTGTTTCCATCGCGTTGCACCGGGAAATACTATTGTTATACAAAATTAGTGCTTGATATTACATTTTTTAAATTACCAAAAAAATAAACATTTTAGTTTGTAAAATTTCAATATAAACAAAGTCATAATTTTGGTAAATAAATAATGTGCAATATTGATGAATTTATGGCAAGCAAATTTTTTAGAACCATTTAATTTATTCTTCATATAATTATTTTTGACAATCTAGATTAATTATCTTTTTTAAAAAATTATAAATTTAGATTTGATTAATAATTATTTAAAGAGAGTCAGAATTTTAAGATATTAAATTTTCAAAATAATATTATGAAAAAAGTTATACCTACTCATCTATAATTTTAAAATTATGTTTAAGATTTATTCAAGAACTTAGTTATTGCTTAACTTTTTGGCGAAACTAATGCTAAGGAGATTGTAAATTTTTTGAAAAAGTCCAATAAGTTTTAAGATGAAAGAACATTCTATCTGATTTATTTTGATCATTACGTATTACTTTTGTTAGTTTTTGTGTATGAAATTGCAATAATGTTGTTCATGAAATGACATAGTTTAGTTTTTATCTTCTGATTTTGCTTATGTTTACTTACTAAGATACAATAAAAAAACGTTAGTGGAAATTTTTAATAACTTAGTTTCTAAATATTGAATTTTTATTTGCTTTCAAAAGTAAAATTAACAATGAAACAAAGCAAACGTAACTAATAATATTGACACCGCTAAGCAAACGATGAAACAAAGGGGCTTGATTTGATCCTGCCGAGATCCTCCTTCACCCCACTCCGATCTCCATCATCATCGTCATCATGGAACCCCTCAAAAGCAAATTTAAAAAAAAAAACGAAAAAAGAGGATCTTTGGAAAAGGAAACAAAGCTAGGACATTGATGACATAACTTCTTGGTTCTGAGGTGAGCTTCTCCAGAATGGATGTCGTCAGAATTTTTTTTTCATTCCTTCTTCTTCGAAATCTTCTCAATTGTAGATTTTTTTGTTTTGTTTTGTTTTGTTTCTGGGGTAGATGTGGTTTTTTCTAATGAAGCATATTTAGTTTTTTTTTTTTTCTAAGTAATAGAAATGCGTTTTTCAGGTCTGTGACGAATCAGATTAAGAGATAGAGAAAAATAATTTGGGAGTTTGAGTCCCCCCATTGATGGCTATGGAGAGATGAGGAAAAAAAGAGAGGATATTTTGAAAAAAGAGCAAAAAAAAATTTTGAATTGAAGAAATGATTTTTTTATATTAAAAAAATATATTTTTTTATACAAAAAAACTGTTTCAGTTTTTTTCAAAAAGGTAAGAAAAAATTATAGCAAAAAAAAATCTTAACAGAATGAAAAAAAAAAAATAAAACAGCTTTTATTCTCAAAAAGTTTGTTTTTTGGTGTCAAAAAATTGTCAAAAAAAAAGAGATTATTTATCCAAAAAAATCTTGAAAGCAAAATTATGATCCGTCATTTAAAAAACTTGAAAGGGTAAATTATGTTGACACCCTCTATGTTTTACCCAAACTATAAAAATACCTATTAGACTAAAATTAATCACACTAACACCCCCTGACTATTCAAAAAAATTACAGAGAAACCATCTGCTAGTTGACTGTGAGTCGACTGTTAATTTTGTTCTAAATACCAAAAATGCCCATTTTATCAATCAAACAACGGTTATAGTTATTTTTGTGTTTAAGGAAAAAAAAAAAAAGAAAGATAAAATGTTTTTTTTTCTCTTTTTCTCTTTCTCCAAAAATAGCAATTATATTCCAAAAAGATAAATTACAAAGATTAAAAATATATAATCTAAAAAAACTCCAAAATTAATTCTTTAAAATAATCACAACAACATACACTAATTAAAAGCATGCTTCAATATCAACCAGAATTAAAAAAATTAATTACAAACCAAAACTAACTAATTCCAATAATACAATTAAAAAAAAGTTTATTTTTTCATAAACCAACTAATTTCAACAAAACAAAAAATAGTTTATTTTTCGACATAAATGAAAAAAATATTTTTTAAGAAAAATAAAAAAAGCTAATATAAAACTTTAAAAATTTAAAATAAAACAATTAGATAAAAAATCAAGCCTTTGTCACTTCTTTCCCTCTCCTCCCCCCCTTACTCTCTATTACTTTCCCTAATAAGGCATAGATGGTGAATTGAATGGTGGGGAAAGAGGGTGACACAGTGGGGGTGCGACGGGGGTGGGGGCTGATTGGGTTTGGATCCCAATGAGGGGCTTGGTGCAATGGGAAGGGGTTAACAGGCAGGGCAAGGTTGGGCTCGACGGGCGGGGGTCGAGTGGTGTTGGGCTCGACAAGAGGGTCAAGTGGGGCTAAGCTCGACGGGAATAGTGGTGGGTTGGGTTGGGCGGCTTGGTGGTTGGGTTGCCTCAAGGGGGGGCAGGAGGCGGGGGGTGCACGCTTGTCGTCGATAGATGGAGGAAGAGTCGAAATAGTGGGACTTGTTTGGCTGCTAGGGATTTTTTTTTCGTTTTTCCAAATTAATGGTTGTGATTAGATTTCTTTAGATGAATGGCTGAGATTAACCAAGGTAGTTTTGTCATTTCAAAAAAAAAAAATTAACAAAGTTAAGTCTAGAGGGTGTCGGTATGATTAGTTTTGGTTTAGAGGATGTCTCTGTAACTTGGGTGAAACATAGGAGGTGTTAGTATAATTTATCAAAATTAAAATATTGATATGTGAATCCTTTAATTGACTATTCAACAGTGTATCAATCTAATGATCCATTTGGCATTGCTTTTAGAGGCTGTTTTAGTTTCTGTAATCATCTATATCAGTTTAGGGTGTTTGGCAAACGCTACTTTTGAAAGTTGCTTCTAAAAATTGCTGTCTAGCAGGAAAATTTGAGAAGCAAAATAGGGGTTACTTTTTTGCAGCAGCTTCTGCCGTCATAATTTCAAATTACTAAAGTAACCTTAATAATAATACATGATTTCTAATTTACTTTATTTTTTCCATAAAAAATTAAATACCATCAATACAAGAAATTTAGAATTAATATATATGGTAACTTTTTAATGTTGTTTTACTTTTTTTAGAGTGTTTTTTTTTTTAATTTACTAGGTGCATGAGATCAAAGATTTACTTTCATTTTTTTATGTTATTTATTTTATACATAGACGTATAATTTATCTTGTTCTATAAAATTGATTTATTTTTAAAATATATTAAATAATAAAAATAAAATATATATTTTTAGCAGTTTAATGTAACCTTAAAATTAAAATTAAAATTAAAATTAAAACCTAAAATTGTAAATATATTTAGTAAAACATCTTTATTTTCGTCATTATACATCACCATAGCAATTTTATATATAGTTTACCAAACACTTGTAATTTTGTTTCTGGTACTCACACAACTTAAAAAAAAAAAAATTACCAAACGCCTATCTACTTATAATTTATAGTATAACACAACAACAACACAACGAAAGCATCGCACAACAAAAGCAATAGTGCAGCAAAAGCAAAGCATAGCACAACAATGTCAAACTGGCCCTAAGAATAATCTTGATAATCTGAGATTTTTGTGGCCTTAAAACTTGAGTTGGTTTAGTAAGAGAGACAACAAAAGAAGGGAAATGGGTGAAGAGATTAGTAGAAAGATTTTTGAATCCATAAATGTTTGGTAATATAGAAAAAAAAAAAGGAATAAATTGTACGAGGAATTTCAAATTCTTTCTAAATCTCAACGTTAATCAAGAAAAATATGGACAGATTAGAAGATAAAATGCATATCAAACGCATTATATAATAGAAAGCTTCCCTTCTTTTCTTCTTGAAGCACCGAGATTATAAGCTTCTTTTCTTTTTTTTTCCCAAATATTGCGTAAGAAAAATGCGTATGTTTTGTTTAAACTCGGTTTTCGTAGTTTGACATTTACGATTCTTGGACTTCTATGCCTTCATGACAGCTTTAGTTCAATGCTATTTTTTCTTCTTTTAATTAATCTGTTTTCTATTTGTTTCTTCCTCTTTTTTGTTTTTTTTCCCCCACCTTGTTGTTAGCTTTAAGTCCGTCGGCACGGATAGGGTCTGAAGGAGTAAGGAAGTTTATGCTTTGCAAGAAGCAGAGGCAGCTGCAGATGACAGATAGGAAGCCATCAGATCTGATTGCTCAGAAGGGAATCTGTTGCTGGAAGTCATGGCTTCACAACCCCTTTACTTCTAAGTTGCAATCCCATTGATATATATATATATATATATGTTTCTCATCTCAATAAATAAATAAATAAATAAAGACTTATGTGAGACACTCAAAATATGCCTTTCACACAACTTTTTTTAATGTGCCCAAGACTGAACAACATAACATAAGTACTATATGATGCAGTGCACTATGAAAGCATATGTTCTGCGTGACTAATCCTAATATATGCCTTAATATAGTTCATTGGAGGTTAGAATCCCTTTTTGTCATTTAATTTTTTTTATTTATAATTATGTGGCTTTATTTTGGCTTCATTGGTCCTTATAGTTTTGGGCCGAACGATATTCTTTAATGCGTAGGTAGAGGACAATGGAGGTATTAAAACATTAGAAAGTTCCTCTGCTTTTTTGATGGCAGAATAAGAAAATAGAGGCCTAAATCAAAAGGTCTTTATTTTCTGTTGTTCAGGACATACTTAGATGTACAAGGAAAAAGAAATATAACCAGAACTAATAACGAAAACAATCTGAAAGAAAGAAGGCATTTTTGACTTTACAGACCCAGAAACAAAAAAATATGTATATATATATACTATCGAGAAGATTTCGAAGAAGAAGGAATGAAAAACAAATTCTGACGACATCCATTCTGGAGAAGCTCACCTCAGAACCAAGAAGCTATGTCATCAATGTCCTAGCTTTGTCTCCTTTTCCAAAGATCCTCTTTTTTATTATTATTTTTTTTAATTTTCTCTTGGGTTCCATGATGATGATGGTGATGGAGATCGGAGTGGGGGAAGGAGGATCTCGGGAAGATCAAATCAAGCCCCTTTGTTTCATCGTTTGCTTGGCGGTGTCAATGTTATTAATTACATTTGCTTTGAAAGTTGGATTATTTACATCTTTTGATAAATAAATTTAAATTAATAATTTAAATTGTTATCTAAATTGATATTTAAATATACATTTAAGTTTTAATCTGAATATAAAATAAAATTAAAATTTATATTTATAGAGGTAGTTAAAAATGTTTTTGATTTATTAATAAATCTAATAAAATCTTAATGTTAATGATCCTAAAAAATATATAATATAGTTCTTAAATTATTTCTCTCTTTACTAGAAATACAATGAAAAAAGAATCATCTCAATTGGATATCAAATGAAGAAATTATGATTTTTTTTCCTTAAATATAAGAGAGAATTTTAGCTTTTATTGTAACAAAAATATCTGAGTATCAAGAATTTAAGGGGTTCAAAACTCTAAAAATTTAGATTCTTGATGCTTATTTGATTCAGATTTTAGGAAAAACAAACGCATAGGGGTTATTTGTTTTGCGTGCTTTTGGTACTCAATGGACTCAAATTTGGATTTGAGTATTGAGTATCCTTTGGATACATGTTTGTTTATCCCAAAATCTAAATCCGTTGAGTATTAAGAATTTAAGTTTTTAGAGTTTTACTCCCCTCCTGAACTTTTGATACTCACATATTTCTGTTACAGTGAAAACTAAAATTTTCTCTCCTATATTTAAGGAAAAAAATCATAACTTCTTCATTTGATATCCAATTGAGATGATTTTTTTCATTGTGTTTCTAGTGAAGAGAGAAATAAATTAAGATCCACATTACATATTTTTTAGGATCATTAACATAAACATTTTATTAGATTTATTAATAAATCAAAAACATTTTTCACTGTCTCTCCAAACACAAATTCTAATTTTATTTCATATTTAGATTAAAACTTAAAAGCACGTCCAAATGTCAATTTGGATAATAATTTAAATCACTAATTCAAATCTTAATTCAAATCACATAACTCAAATCAAATCACTAATTCAATCCATTTACCACACAGACCCCTAAAGAATTTTTGATACTTGAATCCAAGTTTGAGTCAATTGAGTTCAAAAAATACTATAACCCACTCTTATTCTATTGAGTGATAAACAAGTTTCTCTCTCTCTCTTGCAACTAAAGAAGGAGATTTGAGGGTATTTTAGTAATTTTGATGAAAATTAGCATCTTAAAATTCATTTCCGTCTAAAATTTTATTAAATCAATCCTTTTACACCTAAATTAAAAGGTTAGACTCAATTCAGTTATAAAAAAAATTTATAGATCAAATATCGTCTTTTTAGAAAGATTGAGGATCACCTGAATAAGTTACCCAAATTTTTATGACAACATGGGAAAAGGTGATGCCCACAGAAGAAGGGAAGCCCAAACTATTTGGGTAATTTTAGAAACGTCCACCACAGGCCTAAACTGCAGACTTATGCCAATAGATATTAGAGTTTCAAATGGGTAGAGGGAAGTTAGACCATCATTAAATGAGAATAAAATAAATAGACTAAAATATAACATTCTTTAGTAAAAAAACCTATTTAAATTGAAACAAAATTTATTTCTATGTAGAATGACGTGAAGAGAAACAAAAAGCAGCAGAGAGAAAACGAAAAACAAAAATGAAAAGAAAAAGAAGGAAAAAAAAGGAGGTAAAATTAAAAATTCAACTGTTTATAAAAACATGTAATTCTAGAAATACTATGTATTTAAATATTGTTAAAAGTGTGTCATTTACTTATATTAATAATTGAAATTGTGTTATTTGGTGTAGCTTTCCTTCAAAATTTTCTGATAAATATTGAGTTTGCCCCACTGACCAAAAGGGTAATGTACAAGAATACCACTAGTCATCTACTAGATGCCGCCGAAATCAAGAGTGACTACCCACAGTCTCAGAGACGACAAAGGAAACATTATCATCGCCATCGTTGTCAACAACGGCATTAAAAGAAGCATCGACGACTATGAAATCGTTATCTTGGGACATGTTAGACAAGACGAACGAGCTGTAGTCTTTGTTGGGATATAGTTAAAAATGGCTGGTTTTAATCAAGTTTTTCAAAATTAAAACAACGACTAATAAAAAAAAAAAGAAAAAAAAAGGTGGTGAAATAGACAGATCCTAGATCTTCAGTTGCCGGAGTCACGCGAGGAAAAGGCATCGGAGTTGCTCAAGGTGCACGCATTGTCGCTTGAGTCGAGCAAGGAGCACGCACCATCCGTGGAGTCACATGAGGTGTAGGAGCCTTTGTTGGAGTCATGCAAGGAGCAAGCACTGGAGTCGAGCAAGGAACAAGCGCCATTGTTGCAGTTGCTCCTGCCGTCGCCATCTCACCTAGTAATCGCTGACGCCATCTCATTGCGTTTTTTATGTCGCCGCACCATCATCTCAAGGAAAGTCAGGGAGGGAGGAGAGAGAGTTTAGCCATCTGTCAAAATTAAAACAAAATGTGGACAAATTTTTTAAGGTGGGTGTTAAGTCCGGCCACCCATAATAATTTCTCATATTTATTTTAAGTTTTTATTTTTACAATATTTGAATCCCTAAATCCTCACTGAGATTAAAGGGGTGTTTGGCAGATGTGGTTTTTTTCAGTTATAAACAATGTAAAGTTCTCACATACTATAACAACAATAAAAAAATCACTACAGTGTAAAACTCTTACATGCTACAACAAAAACAGTTCTAGCTAATGGTTCTAACCACCCTGCTAAACACTCTATAAATTCATGGACGGTTTTCCTATTGATAGGGAAACTAGTCATCCCCAAGCATGAAAGGTAGTGTGGAAAAAGAAAATGTCGGGCAACCAACGATGCTACGTGATGTAACTAATAGAATGTGGATCCCATCTATGAGTCTTATTTTGTAGGACCCATCTTTTATTTATGTGTGATGTTCAATACTACCAATACCCCTATGACATTGTTTGTGGGAAAATGTCTTTATGAGCTTGCTCCACATGGGTAACCTAAAATCGAATATTTTTTTAGGAAGTGTCTTTATGAGCTTGCTCCACATGGTAATGGAATATTTATTTAGGAGAATAAAGGAATTAGCATTTTTAGGAACATAAAAAAATTAATAGCCTAACGATTTGAGCAAGGTAATAAATGGCATAATTTTAATAAATCATATTTATCACACTCTTAAATCAAAAAACCATATCAGAAACCCCTAAGTTAGAAAACCGTAGCAATCTCTCTCCTCACTCCCTCGAAATAACTGTTAATTAAATTAAAGAATGAAATTTAAAATTTCAGTCGTTATAGACGCCGTCTTTAAAGAAGATGAGCCCACAATCAATCCCAGGCGTTGAAGACGCACTTGAGGAGACAACCAACAAGGACAAGGTTGTTGTTTATCTAATTCAATAAGTGAACCATTTGTTTGTTTGTTTTTTTTTTTTTTTTCATTTCAGTCATTATCATGAGACAATTTTAAATTTTTTTGGTATACAATTCTTTTTTTGCTTTTTCATTAAAAAATTGTACTAAATAACACAGTTTCAATTCTTAATGAAGTAAAAACACACTTATTAAAAATATTTAAGTATATAATATTTTTAAAATCACGTGTTTTTTTTAAACACTTGAATTTTTAATTTTATTTCATCTTTCTCCTTCTTTTTCTTTGTCTTTCTTTTTTTGTTCTTTCTCTACTGCTTTATGTTTCTCTCCACGTCATTCTATACAAAATAAATTTTGTTTTAATTTTAAGTAGACTGTTTATTAAACATTTTTATATTTTGGTTTATTTATTTTTATTTCTAATTATTGATGGCCTAATTCCCTTCTTTTATCTTTTTCATTTTGTATTTTAAACGTCTCTGCTCTCCTTAAATAAAAAAAAGGGAAGTAAATTAGAATGTTTTTGTTTAGAACCAAGTTTGTTTAGTAGCAACTGGCATATTGTGCAAATATTGATTAATCCATGAGTTCTTTTGACCAACAATTTGTTACTTGAGTATGAGCTAATATTTATTATTTTTCAGGTGTTTCAGTAAAATAATTCTATGATACCAAAGAAAATAAATCTTTGCTACGAAAGATGTCAAAAGGGAAAAGTCTTAGAATTTTTAATCCCATTTTTGTTGGCAATTTAACTAAAAAGAATGCCATTGAGTTTTGCTCAATTTAGCATGATAAATTTGATAGCTTGGTATTCAAAATGGAAAAGAGGTTGTCCAGGATTCATTTTTGTCCGATAATAATTCTTTTATGTAGAATTCAAGCTTGCTGAGAAGTTTTTTTTGTGATCAAACTTGGATTTAGCTCATAAGGTTTGTGGGTAGAGTTTTTAAACATGAATTTGTTCGGTTTTGAAGGGGCTAATCTTGAGGTTATTTTTGTGGTTATCTAATAGTTGGAGTTCATTATTGAAAATCATGTTCAGAATGAGAATCTGATATGGTTTGCTACTAATGGATAATATTTTGTGGATTTTAAAATTTTAAATGGTTGGATAAGACTTGTCTATCAACATGATAAGGACACTAAAATCATTTCTCAAGACGATTTCAAAGGTTGACAGCAGGTATTTGGGGCTGGTTTCAATACGAAGATAAGTTGCTGCCGAAGTTCTAATTTCAAGTAAGATCTTGTCAAGATCGGACCATTAGTCAAGTGGAAAACATCTACTAGACATTTTCCCATACTTGGATCGTTCCTATTTAAGTAATCACACTTGAAGATTCATGTTTTAGGGATTTTAGAGAGAGAGACTAAAGCGTTGGACGCTTAGTTTCCATAGCTCTCACCCTACTGTCTTGGGCATTAACCTTTCACCTACCTAGAAGGAAGATAGTGCTCAGAATACGTCCAGCACCAGAAACAACCAACCTAGCTTGGACAACGACAATTTAACTTTAAAAAGCCGCATATTTGGAGGACGGCTATGCTCCTCAGGGCGAGTCACTAAGAAAGCCCGAGACATGGGTTTTCTTTTGGTGAATTTGGTTTACAAATTATGATTACAAACAATTATAATTACAATTCAATGTCAATATACTCCTGAAAATTTCTAACTGATTATTAGCAGTAAGACGTTTAGAAGTTGATATAGCATATGGTATTATGATCAAGTTTTAGTAACCATTTATTGAGTATTATTACAGATGACAATGGCAAAGGAATCGATGCACTCGAAGACATTCATGTCACAATTTTGAGGTTTAATACCATGTGATAAAAGATAAAATTTCTATGAATATTGGATGTTTGATGATTTGATTTTAAAAATATGTATAAAGGAGTTACAACCATAGATGACACAAAAAAGAAGGTCAAATATTAGTTCGAGAGCTCAAAATATGGTCAAAATAAGGATTTATCAATATTTTTGAACAACACGCCAAAGTCGAGGCACCAAAGACCATCGTCGCTACTAGTTGCTAGGCAAGAAGGCTAAGAATAGGGTGTCGCGATGCCAGCCTGAGGGAAAAAAAGGGTTTCTGACGGAATCAGCTTTAATTATCTCTAGACCTACTTTAGACCCTTGGATAACTACTTTTACCTTAAATGCTAGTCCTTGGATTATTAGAAATCCAATATAAAATATCATACTTTAAGAATTTATCTTAAATTTTAGATTTCACATTAGAAATTCGTGTTCTCTCTCTACACCCTATTCATGTTTACCACCTATAGGAGATAGTAATTGGAGATTCAACTAATAAACTACCATAGTTTCTCTTCTTTTTGATTCTCTAGGCAATTACACTTTAAGGAGAAAAGGACAAGTTTTCTAAACATGTGAATTTCGTAAGCTCATAATTAAGATTTTGAGTAATTTTGATGAGAAGTCATAATATGAATATGTTCGGTAAAATTTGTGACATTAGTATAAGAATTAATCATGAGAAATTATTTGATTAATTAATGGGATCATAAATTAGGGTTTTCTTGGGTTTTAAAGTTTTGAAAAAATAGTACACAGTGGAAATTTTAAATTTTTACACCAGAATATTTTTTAAAACACAAGTTTGACATGCTATAAGCATAAATTAACTAGATCTTACTAACCTTTTGATGCTGAAGAGCTCCTTGCAATCTGTGAAAAGAGAGGCGTTCTAGAAGAGCCTCAAATAACTGGTCTTTTTGCTATTCTCTATCCACGATCGGAGTGCGTGTGGGTGCACAACATACAGCTCTTCCCCGGTGACTCTCCTGCCAACCAATTGAGAAAACCCAAAACTAAGGTTCGTGATTTGTGAACAATTGCTCTCAGGGGAGTTTTAGAAACTCACAAACGGAGTTGTGACACCCGTTATTCTTCTAACGGGTATTGAGGTAATTAAATTAATTTTTAATGTATAAAAAAAAATTGCTTCATTTAAATTTATTTTATAATATTTATTTTTATCTATTTTTAAATTTTCTAAAATTCTCCTATATTTATTTAGTATGATTACTAAAAAGCCTTAGAACTTCTAATAAATCTCAAAAATGTCATATTGGCATTATGTGTGTTAAAGTCTTTAGATGAAACATAAGGATATCTTTTCCAACTACTCTTGACCCTCATTTTCTTTATTTCCTCCGTGACATGCTTCAACATGTCTCCTCTATAATTGTTTCTATCACTTCTCTTCAAAGACTTCATCTTTTCTTCCTTTCTCTTCCACGGTTCCCACACTCTTCTTCATATTTCTTTGCTGAAGCAAAATACTTAGAGAACTTCTTCAAGGCAGCCATAAAAATCAGCCACCATCACCTCCATTTGAGCAAGAATTTCAGTCATACCGAAGTAAAGGAACCTGTTTTGAAGCCATTTTAAGCTTCCAACTAACCATAATCCGAGGTTAGAATCTTATGAACAAATTTAGTCTTTCATTTATAAATTTTCTTTTATACTAAAGGATTATTCAAATTTGCGTTCTTAAACCTAAGTATATGTTTGTTGCTATTTTGGAGCATATGTATGAAGTCTAAGTGTATATGCCCTAGACAGAAAATTTATATTGTTAAACTTTGTAATACCTCTATGGGCAGTGGTTATTTCTTGAAATTCTAAGATTAAATTAAAATGAATTTTATGAATTAGTTTGCATATTTAAAAAGTAGCATCCTAGGCTTTCTAACGAGCTATCATAAACCTAAATCGGAGTTGTATTTTATTTTCTAAGAATTATTCAATTTTTGTATTGGAAACTAGTAAATCTACCAGTTTGTTATGGTATACCAGCTGCTAACCTGAACCAAGAACCCATCTTTGCTCACCACCTAATTCTTTAATGTCTTGCAACCTTTCCAATATTATCCTAAGTGATTGATGAATCTTATTAGGGACTAAAACATATAGATTACTTGTTCACATTTTATATTGTGTTAAGACAAAAATTGTTTACTGTGGTATTCAAAAGAGATTTATATAAAAGCTTTAATGGCATACTAGTAAGATAGGTTTACACATGATTTATTTATGAATGTAGTTGTATGTTGTGCTTTAGTTTTAATTGTCCTTATGCACGCCTTAGGATCAAGGGAGTATGGAGCTAACGTTAACTGATTCCAGGATTAAAAGATTTTTGATAAGCTTGAAAGGTAGGGATTCTATTACTCATCTTTTGTGAGGTTTTTATAGAATTAAAATTGATTGTTTTGCCGCAATATATATATCTATGTTGAACTGATATTATATGTGTATCACATATGAAACTATGACATGGACTCGTCTTGTATTGTACGGCGAGGAACATAATGAATTGACACATGTTATAAATTGAGAAGCATGGTTAGGAAAATTAACTCTATTAATAATGATTTAATATAGAGAAATTGTGAGACATGAAAAGGGCGACGGTTACGTCCTTGGGCATGAATACCCTAAAAGGTAAAGTAGGGGGAAGGCGATGACGCTTCCTTGGGTTGAAAGTCCCAGAACACACTGTACAGGAATCGATTTGGTGAGGACTCGGGGCTTGATGTCCCCTCACCGGAACACCCTTGGAATGTTTATAGGGTGATCAAGTGCGCCCATTTGGGTTTCGATGAGTTGAGTGATACTCAATTTAACATGGATACCTAGGAACAATGATGATTGGTAATATTTGTATAAATGTGTAATTATGACACTTGGTAATGATTAACTACGGTATCCATAAGATGTGATCATAATAAACCTCATAATCTGGAATATGATGTAACTTATTAACCATGCAGGTTTTAATGTGGTAATGATAAAAACCTAAAGGTGAGTAATGGTTTTCTCTACTGAGCATAGTGTTGCTCATTCCCTTATGTTTATATCTTTTCAGGACTCACTAAGTGTGAGGTGGCTACGAGAAATATAGTTGAGGAAGCGATGTAACTATATTACATTGGGACTGCTCAATTGTAAAGAATGTTCTTCATGATAATGTAAGCATCAATTGTTACTTTCTGTGACTGTAATTATAATGTGTTGAGGGTTAAAATGATGATGACAACAGTTTATATTATTAAATTTAAGGTGCTACATTAAAACTGTGGTTTATTTGTCGTTTATATTTTTATTTTTGAGTTGAGAGTTTTCATTTAAGTCCCGGGTAAATTTTATTTTTAAGGTTTTACTTTTATTATTTATTTTTATTTTATCTCATTAAAAACTGTTAACCCCCATATAGGGGCGTTACAGAATTTTTGGTATCAGAGCCTAGGTTCGGTTAACCTAGGGAGTGTAGCACCACTTTAAAAAAATATATTTTTGAGATGGTTTTGAAGCTGAATTTTCATTGTCATCATCAAAATGAACCTTCACATTGATTTATACAGTCTAGAAGGATGTAACATGGAAAGGCCATAGAATGAAAATACTAATGGTTATATGAGTACAATAATTATATAGAAGGAAAGTATTAATAGTTATGAGGGAATGATAATTATATGGAATGAGTTTATAAGTAGATTGCTTATGAGAGATTCGTATAATATTTGGATCTATAAGCATATTTAATTCGTATAAACGATGAGAAATTCGTATAGATACGAGGATTTAAGAGCCTTTTGTCTCGTGAAAAACAATGAGAAATATAAGGCTTGATTTATTGATTTTAAAGTTTGGCATAGATATGCCAAATTTTTCGTAATTGATTCAAACCTAAGTAATGATTATGTGTGGATTCGATGGAGCACATAAGTGTCAATGTCTTTTCTTAAAAGTTCTATATATTTGAGGAATATGATATAAGTTGGGAATCATGGTATTGAATCTTGAGAGAGATAAATGTTAGACTTTTGGTCTGTTGAGACTGTGTAAAGTCTAGAATGCATGAATCTCAAAATTGGAATATTTTGTTACGTACATTGTATTTAAGTGTATCAGTGAATCTTTTGGTTACTTAAGGTTTTGTTATATGAGGAAATTATATATTGTATAAGTAGAATTGTGGGGATTATAGATGTTCTTAAGTAGTAACATCAAGTGTCTTTGTTCGTTGATATGGTCTACGTTGAAAGACGTAAATCGTATTGATTTCAAGGTTAGTCGCATTCTAAACCCTTGGTAGCAATGATGATGAATCCATTGATAGATGTGAGAATGTTGATAGAGGGGAAAATCCGTCCGAGTGACTTTAGTCAAGATGTCAGTTTACCAGGAACAGGTACCAGTCGTAGTGCAATGAAAAGAAGAGCTCGTGCCATCGTGGTCACTTGTAACAAATGTGGAAGACAAAATTGTAACGGTAAATGTACTTCACCTGGTTATATGTCTACGAATAGAGAGGATAAAATAAGGTTTTGTAGGGATGGACTTTCAAAGGAGAACTTGGATAGCATCCATCCTCCTCTCCACGGTCACCCTAGTGGATATGTTCAAGGAGCTATTTTTAAACTCTGACCTAAATTTTATACAGAAAGACAACGCCTCAGGAATATGGTATTTTTAGATCCTGTTTGCCAAGCCATAAGAAAACTGGATGGGGAATAAGTCATCGCTCTATAAAGGTTATTTAGTCTTTACTTATTTGAAGCAGTTTTAGCTGATGTTCAACAGTTTGTGTTTTTCTTTTACTCAGAATATTTGCTTTTGTGTTTGAAATAATTGTGATTATTAGATTGATACAGTAAGTGTTAATATCTTATTTAATTTATGATTTTCTTAAATATATATATATAATAAAATATATTATCTTATCAGACACGTCACATACGGTACAGTAATATGTTTGAATTTTGAAAAGCTTATCCAGATATTTCAAGATTTGTGTCTCAAATTTCAAAAGTTCTACAGTATTTGTCGTTTATATTAAATTTCTAGACTTGGTGTATATTTGTCAAAAAGTCTACAGTTGTGTCATGAGGGTCTTTTGTCGAATTGTTCTCAATTGTCAAAAGTTATACAATTAGAGTCTAATCTTTTTCAAAAAGTGAATCAGATTTTCTGTAAACTATCAATCACCTTATCTTACTTTCTTATCCGCACAAGATTTTGTTTAAATCTTTGGATTACCTTTTCATTACCTACTCGTCTATCTCTTTAGCCCTTTTTGTATATTTCTCATCTTTAAAAACTCATGTAGAACCCGAAGTCTAAGTGGAGCAGACATTAAGCAACCACTTCTATAAACCAAATATGTCTACCTCCCAGTCCACGAAGAAAATAAAGAATGTCTGTGTCTTTTGTGGTTCCAGCTTTGGAAAAGATAAAGCTTATTTAGAAGCTGCAAATCACTTAGGGCAAGTCCTAGCACGCAAGAAGATTAACATAATCTATGGGGGTGGTAGTATAAAAATGATGGTAAATATGGCACTAGCAGCTAGGTCTAGCGACGCTACTGATGTAAGAATTTGGCCTCATATTCCAGTTGAAGGAAACCTTTGTAAGGAAGCCATAGGTAAGGGAGAAGGAGTCAGGAGTATCCCTAAAAATTTTAAAGACATAATCTATAATTCTGATGCTTTTATAGCATTACCTGGTGGTCTAGGTACTCTTGAGGAAATATTTATAGTTGCTTGTGGGCAATTGTTGGGCTTTTATTCCAAACCTTTGGGTCTGCTGAACGTAAATGGTTTTTATGACGGTCTTTTGAAATTTCTAGATTACGCTGTGGAAGAAAACATCACTACAGAATCGGAGAGACAAATCTTTGTCACTGCTTCAACAGCTGAGGAATTGATAGATAAAATGCAAATCATACATCCAGAATCCGACACTGCAACATCCAAGCTTGAATGGGAAAGGGAAAGCCGGGAGCGGCCAATTGATTTGAATCTCCATCTGTAATCTTTTTGTTTTATCTTTGGCATGTAGGCATGTGTGTCCGTATTTCGTGTGTTACGAATAACCGTTTGCCTTGTATTCTGTGTTTCTTGTGGTACGTTGTTGTTCAATCTTTTAGATTCATTGAGCCTAATGCCGGGATGGCTGGATACGGAGTACTTGATACTCTCGAAACGCATCCTTCTTAAGGTCCGATCTTTTGTTTATCGATGTTTTTGTATCCTCTAAGCATGCATGATATGGATAGCTGGTATACGGAGTGCCTTGTACTCTCGAAACGTATCCGTATCATGTTTGTAATGTGTAATATTCTGTTAATATTATGTGGAAGTACCAAAGTCAGTTATGGGGATATTCCATATGAAATATGAGTTTATTATTTGGATTGAATGTTTGTGTCATGAGGATAGCTGTTTAATAAAAAATATGTCGGGTATGTTTGCAACCAGAGATTCCGTTTAATATCTCTATGAATAAGTTTAATGTATGGTTTTGAATATAAGTGTTTGTGATATATGTTTTATGATTATGTTTTAGTTTATTAGTTGAGGTATGAAATCAAATATATTTGACTTTTCCTTACTCAAAAAGGAAAAGGAACCTAAAGATGAAGTATATAAAATTTCTCTGGCAATCTCCTTAAATGTGATTGTAAATCACAGTCCATGGACAATGAAGGACTGGAATCATGATATGGTCAATATGTAGGCCTGATCAGATTCTTAGACTATTATACGGTGTTATAAGTTGAAACTTGTCAGAAATACTCTCATTGAGGGATTTAGGAGTAAGATTTATTATGCAAGTAAATAAGTGGAGATACGATAACTTAAATTTGGAGGACAAACAACATTAACGGTTTAGACTCAGAATTGGAATCATAGTGGAATCATAATTTTTACTAGTATTGCTAGAATTGAAATTTCGAGGACGAAATTTCTTTAAGGGGGTAGAGCTGTGACACCCGTTATTCTTCTAACGGGTATTGAGGTAATTAAATTAATTTTTAATGTATAAAAAAAAATTGCTTCATTTAAATTTATTTTATAATATTTATTTTTATCTATTTTTAAATTTTCTAAAATTCTCCTATATTTATTTAGTATGATTACTAAAAAGCCTTAGAACTTCTAATAAATCTCAAAAATGTCATATTGGCATTATGTGTGTTAAAGTCTTTAGATGAAACATAAGGATATCTTTTCCAACTACTCTTGACCCTCATTTTCTTTATTTCCTCCGTGACATGCTTCAACATGTCTCCTCTATAATTGTTTCTATCACTTCTCTTCAAAGACTTCATCTTTTCTTCCTTTCTCTTCCACGGTTCCCACACTCTTCTTCATATTTCTTTGCTGAAGCAAAATACTTAGAGAACTTCTTCAAGGCAGCCATAAAAATCAGCCACCATCACCTCCATTTGAGCAAGAATTTCAGTCATACCGAAGTAAAGGAACCTGTTTTGAAGCCATTTTAAGCTTCCAACTAACCATAATCCGAGGTTAGAATCTTATGAACAAATTTAGTCTTTCATTTATAAATTTTCTTTTATACTAAAGGATTATTCAAATTTGCGTTCTTAAACCTAAGTATATGTTTGTTGCTATTTTGGAGCATATGTATGAAGTCTAAGTGTATATGCCCTAGACAGAAAATTTATATTGTTAAACTTTGTAATACCTCTATGGGCAGTGGTTATTTCTTGAAATTCTAAGATTAAATTAAAATGAATTTTATGAATTAGTTTGCATATTTAAAAAGTAGCATCCTAGGCTTTCTAACGAGCTATCATAAACCTAAATCGGAGTTGTATTTTATTTTCTAAGAATTATTCAATTTTTGTATTGGAAACTAGTAAATCTACCAGTTTGTTATGGTATACCAGCTGCTAACCTGAACCAAGAACCCATCTTTGCTCACCACCTAATTCTTTAATGTCTTGCAACCTTTCCAATATTATCCTAAGTGATTGATGAATCTTATTAGGGACTAAAACATATAGATTACTTGTTCACATTTTATATTGTGTTAAGACAAAAATTGTTTACTGTGGTATTCAAAAGAGATTTATATAAAAGCTTTAATGGCATACTAGTAAGATAGGTTTACACATGATTTATTTATGAATGTAGTTGTATGTTGTGCTTTAGTTTTAATTGTCCTTATGCACGCCTTAGGATCAAGGGAGTATGGAGCTAACGTTAACTGATTCCAGGATTAAAAGATTTTTGATAAGCTTGAAAGGTAGGGATTCTATTACTCATCTTTTGTGAGGTTTTTATAGAATTAAAATTGATTGTTTTGCCGCAATATATATATATCTATGTTGAACTGATATTATATGTGTATCACATATGAAACTATGACATGGACTCGTCTTGTATTGTACGGCGAGGAACATAATGAATTGACACATGTTATAAATTGAGAAGCATGGTTAGGAAAATTAACTCTATTAATAATGATTTAATATAGAGAAATTGTGAGACATGAAAAGGGCGACGGTTACGTCCTTGGGCATGAATACCCTAAAAGGTAAAGTAGGGGGAAGGCGATGACGCTTCCTTGGGTTGAAAGTCCCAGAACACACTGTACAGGAATCGATTTGGTGAGGACTCGGGGCTTGATGTCCCCTCACCGGAACACCCTTGGAATGTTTATAGGGTGATCAAGTGCGCCCATTTGGGTTTCGATGAGTTGAGTGATACTCAATTTAACATGGATACCTAGGAACAATGATGATTGGTAATATTTGTATAAATGTGTAATTATGACACTTGGTAATGATTAACTACGGTATCCATAAGATGTGATCATAATAAACCTCATAATCTGGAATATGATGTAACTTATTAACCATGCAGGTTTTAATGTGGTAATGATAAAAACCTAAAGGTGAGTAATGGTTTTCTCTACTGAGCATAGTGTTGCTCATTCCCTTATGTTTATATCTTTTCAGGACTCACTAAGTGTGAGGTGGCTACGAGAAATATAGTTGAGGAAGCGATGTAACTATATTACATTGGGACTGCTCAATTGTAAAGAATGTTCTTCATGATAATGTAAGCATCAATTGTTACTTTCTGTGACTGTAATTATAATGTGTTGAGGGTTAAAATGATGATGACAACAGTTTATATTATTAAATTTAAGGTGCTACATTAAAACTGTGGTTTATTTGTCGTTTATATTTTTATTTTTGAGTTGAGAGTTTTCATTTAAGTCCCGGGTAAATTTTATTTTTAAGGTTTTACTTTTATTATTTATTTTTATTTTATCTCATTAAAAACTGTTAACCCCCATATAGGGGCGTTACAGGAGTGCTCACCCTAGATTTCTCAACTATTCTGAATAACTTATGAGTCTTACTCCCTATTTATAGAGGTTAGGCCTATGGGTTAGTTCTTTTCAGATAAGGCCTCAAAAATTCGAATCTAGATCAATATCTAATAAAATCGCATAAAAACGCGTGATCAGATTATCGTTCGGTTGACATGCCGAACTGGTAGATCGGTCTGCTGAACTTACTCCATTAGCAGGCCGAACCTGAAGACCGGCCTGCCAAACTTATGATAAATGATCCCTACGAATCTTTTATTTTCCATCCAAGATTCTTAGGATAAAGACTTAGTTTTAATTCAAATAACCCAATAGAGAAGTTATCTGATTAAAACAACTTTACCCAGATAATCTCTAGGAAAATAAATATTCCTGATAATTCAACAAGTTTATCTCGAATTAATTTTCATAAAATTAATTCAACCGATAAACAGACATGAATTATCTGATCCTATTGAATTTCAGTCAATCTGATAATTTGACATAAGTCACAAATTTATTAGAAAAGCACGCCACATCGTTATAGGATTTATTATGAGCTAGCAAAGGAACTTGAGGGACCTATATAGTTTTAGCTCCCGATAATTATGAAACCCAATATCCCAGATGTACATTTCATAATTATCAACTCTAACACTACTCCACTAAAAGCTTAGAGCTGCATTCTCGAACTATATAAAATTACGAAGCCTGAATAGTTAAGTCTCTATAACATATCATAATATGTCGTATCCTTGTAGGATTATCCATAATCGGCTTAAGGATAAATTCTATCTGACCTTCCCTATTATTTTTCTCTTATGTTCTATTATCTCACCATCAGAAAACTTACCATCCAAAGACAGTATACCATTCAGTTACACATACGCATCCAAATAATTGAGCACTCTAGTCTTCCAATTACAAGATAACACATATAAGAGGATATCATCGACTCCTAAAGAGGAGCTATGGATTTCATCTCTATGAATAACAAGTCTATGCTATCAAGAGTCATGTCTCTAATGTACTGGTATGTGTACCAACATAAATTGTGAATGTCAACCTTTGGTACATCAAAAGACATAAGTCAAGATAACATGCCTACTATTCATCTCAGGATTAAGATACAATACAAATGATTGTCTAAAGGAATTGATTTGCTGAGACAGAATTATTAATCCAAATCAATTACACTTTATGTTATGATTCAACACAACGTCACCTATGACAATATGCTAATGTTTCTATTCGCAGAGTTCATCTCTGATGGTCAAGATAAACCATCTCCTATTAGGGATATAGACAACATAACAATCTTTGCATGAATAAAGCACCCAACTTTATTCCCTCGATTGTGGATCTTATGATTTAAACTGTCACCTTTAGAATCATGTCTTTTGCATAATCTGTCCATCATATGCCTAATTTTAAAGGCTTAGACCGATCGTCTCAGACTTTTGTTTACTTATCATACATCTAACAAATATAAACATAAAGAGGATAACAATTTGGTATATGAATAATAAATAAATTCTTTATTGATAAAAATGTTTCTAAAAACATATTAAATTTTTGCTTCTTAAGGCATACATGTTTAACATAAAGACATAAGTTAGGATTTTTGTATAATTTCTCGAACATTGTGCCATGCATGTTAAATGTGTGGTATTGTAACATGCACACTCTAAAGAGGCAAGCGTATTGGGATCTTGAGGTGCTACATCACCTTAGTTACAGTTACAGTAAGCCAACAAACCATGTAAGTATATCTTTCACCTAAGACATGTTTGTTCAAAATATCAATTTATATGGTGTTAAATTCTTGATAGATTTTATGATGAAAGTTTCAATGAGGACTTTTATGAAGAAAGTTATGACCTTTATGTTACAATATAATAAGTAAGAGCTAATCAAAATAAAAGATGTTTAGGAGACATGTCCCATAATAATATATCCTTTTTTGCACCAAGCCGCTAGGAGCTCCTAAAAATAGGTACAAAACTATCTCGCTAAATTGCCTTAGTAGGTGTTAGGTATCGCTGCCCCACTCTCATTATCGTTGGCCACTTTGGTACATTGGTTAAGGCCTTAATAAATAGACAAAATAAGGAAGAAAACAAATGTTTTTTAAAGAATATTTTTGGAGAGTTTTCAAGAATGATTTCATGATATATTTGAACTATTTCCTTTAATCATTTATTTATTTCAAGAATACTATGAAAGTTTATGCCAATTGTTTTATGAGACTATGGATATACTCTCTAAATATTTCACGTACTCTAGTTTATTTGTATCTCACAAATGAAGGTAGGAACTATGTTCTAAGATGGAAGAGGCTTGGCATGGATGTACACATCGTGGTAAAGTGGTTTATCAAATAGCGGTTCTAGGATTTTATTGGAATTTATATCTTAAGTTTTGGTTTAAGAACTTCTATGTTTTAATCAATATTTTCTAAATTTATGTTAAAACGAGATATTAGTTATTTTCTTAAGGAAAGATTTATTTGATGCGTTTTTGTTACAAGTTGTAATTCCACAAGTTTCTTTTATATAAATTCTAATTCTAGTTATGTTTAAAAAACTTAAAATTGTTCTGATTTTTTTTTATGGCTTTGGTTCTTGCCTAAATTATTGTTTACAGATTTTTCATTGTAATACTTTAAGGCATTTTTTATAATAAATAGTAGTAAGCAAGGCCATTATAGCATCCCATTAAGGGGCGTTACATAATAAGATCCTTCTATTTATCTAGTCTGATTGCGCTTTTGATTTTTTTTTGCTTTGAGAGTTTTTGCTCATGTAAATAACCATATATCAACTGTTTCATTAATTTTCTCGGCTATTATTATTTTCTATAAGTATTTCATATATTAACTCATATGGTAGGAACTGCTTGTTTTCCCTACGAATATGAACTATTGTTTTAATCGTTAGATTAATGTTTTAATGGTCTCATGGACAAGTCTCCATGTTCACGCTATAGAACTACTTCTAGTCATAAATCAGACCAATGAAAAATTAACCTAACCATTAAAACAACAATACCTACCAGTAGGATAAAAGTATATATCATACCATAAGTTGTTAGAGAATTTGTAGGTAGAACAAGAAATAAAGCCTAAAAAGTCTAAAAATTTGAACATGTTTGAGGTGTATTGAGAGTACTTTGTTTAAAGGTTCTACTTGGACACACTACTATATTTTGATGGCCAATCATCCCAAGATAGAACAAACCTTGAATATAATATCTAGCAATATTATTGTGTTTCAGAACCAGATTGAAACCTGTAAATTTTTTGAAGATTTAATGACACACAAAGGTGTCATTTTATGAACTGTTGCAACCATATGTAACCTTTTATATAAAGGTGTCCTTTCATAAAACAGTGCAACTATTATAAAAGATATATCTATTGCTAATATGTATTCAAGTTTATGTGAAAACATACAACCAAACAACAAAACAATTCAAGATAATTCAAATTATACAAGCTTTTAAAATTACTTTTTCAGGTTGCCGTCATGGTGCCAAAAAGCTAGTGCCATAAAGCCAATATGTTACTCTATAGTTTTGCAATGCTACTGAGCTAGCACCGTGATGCCAGTACCAAGGCTGCCTAGCGCTTGGGTGCCATACACCTAACGCCTTCTCTGTCATATAAGTGAATTTTGCGCTTTTACAATGCTACGGCCTCAATTTCTAACATCTACAGTAGTACATATTGATTCCAAAATACTAAGAAAATGCATTTTTTTTCTTATTTTCTTGTGTGATAGTTGTCCTCATACATTTGAGAAACATATTATAATATCTCTTACAATCCCCCACTGGATCATAATATTTCTCCTGATTAAACAACAATAAACTTATACATACAAAAGGGTATATCTCGATTTATACTTTTAACTGACGAATATATGTCAAAGTATTCATAAGATAATGGTGTGCCAAGCACCAAACCTTTTCTCTTAAGCAAATACCAAAAATATAGCACATATGAGCTAACTCAAATTTCAAATTATGTTCCAATCAATTGACACTATTTTGGCCCTATACTCTATCTTGTATTCATGAACATTTACAACACTAAACCTCGAGCTTATTAGAAATGGTACCATTTCTTATGTTTATTTAAGTGAAGTTTTAATTCATATCTCTAGCTACTTAAGACGAACTTTATTAAGTATACACTCAACCTCAACATGTAGCTATTTGCACTGAACATCTTGGAAGAGATAAATAAATTTTCGCTGCCAAACCAATCACTTGTCCATGACTTATTCTTACAAATTAAATTATGGACTAACATTATAACTATTACATAGTTAGGTTACTATTACCGATGACTCTTTCATAGAAAGGTTTCAGTCCCATTCCACTAGATGTGTCCTTGACTAAGTCTTTCAAAAAACTTTTTGTCAAAGGATCTGCTAGATTCTTATTCATCCTAACATAACCATCAATAATAATACCACATGTTATTAGTTGTTTCACATAGTCATGGTTCAAGTTAATATGTCTAGACTTCCCATTATACACTTTGTTATAAGTTTTAGACAATGTAACTTCACTATTGCAGTTTAAAAAAATCGATGGCATCGGTTGTGGCCATAATTCAATCTCAAACAACAATTTTCTTAGCTATTTTGTTTTTTTGCCTGTAACAGCAAATGCTATAAAGTTAGACTCCATCGTCAAGTGAGTTATGCATATTTGTTTCTTGGAAGCCCAAAACATTGCTCCTTTCGTAGTTGTGAAAATCCAACCTAAAGTGGATTTATTCGCTCATACTGATTATCCAACTAGTATCCGAGTACCCTTCTAGTATTGTAGGATAATCATTATAAAACAAACCCAAATTAATGGTTCTTTTGAGATAACCAAATATTCTTCCAATTGTATTCCAATGTTCAACGCTAGGGTTACTTGTTAGGAGTGGTGCCTTAAGGAACAAATATTTTATTTACAATTAATGACATTTTTGAAATAAATAAATAAATAAATAATACAGATATTTCATGTGTTAATAATTATTCTCATATGGTCTTTTTTATAATGATTAAGCGTTTAAGCAAACATGTGATCTGTGACTATTATAACAAAATCTTAGCATTAGGCATATATGGAGTATATGTGTGGTATATATACATAGCAAGAGTAGTAGTTTAAATTATATAGCTTGTAGTTTATGTATCTAGCCAGGCACTTTATACATGATAAGACTATAATAGGGATCTATGTCCAATTAACGGAGACAATTTATCTAGGCCTTGGAGCAGTTTGGCTCCATAGTAGGCATGTTGGTGTGGTAGACCTAGTGGTGATCGTACATTGAACTGGACCTAAAGCGTAATTGATTTAATAATAATTCCAGTTAAGTTAAAAATCAATTTACTTTAACAATTATCTATGTGTAATCTTAGTCTTGAAGTGGATTCATGACTCCATGCTTATAGTTTGTGTCTTTTGATATGCCAGAAGTAAAAGTTTCGACGAATGAAGGCTCCATTTTCAATATGTTAGATGCAACATATATTCGATGAGGGCATGACTCACAAACTCATTTGAAAAAATATTCACCACCTCTATCATTTCGAATCATTTTAATCTTTCTTTCCTTTTGGTTCTTAACTTCAGTCTTGATAAGTTTAAACGTATCAAAGGCTTCCTATTTTGTTCGTATTGAATACATATATATGTACCTAGAATAATCATAATAAAGTGATAAAGTATATTTTTCCTCTTTTATTCAAATTTCCATTGTAATATATTGGTATGAATTAAATCCAATAATTGAGTACTATGTTTGGCTTTAAAAAACCGTTTCTTAGTCATCTTTGCTTGTATGCAAATCTCACACTTATCATGTTTTTCACCTTTGTAATTTATCATACCATGTTTAGACATGTATTTCAAAGATCTAAAATTTAAGTATGCTAAACGTACATGCCAAACATCAAAAGAGTTAACAATATAAACATAATTCATGACTTCATTACTATTAATACTAAGTTTGTACATGCCATCACATAAATAGCCTTTTCCCACAACGACCTCATTCTTTGATATAATACAAGTGTTGCCATCAACTACAATTTTAAGTTCGTTCTTGTACATAAGACTAGCAGATACAAGGTTTTTCCTAATATCAAGAAAATGTAAGAAATTTTTCGAGATCACTTTCTTCCTAGAAGTATAGTTAATCTCCACCACTCATTTTCCAACAACCACTGTTGCATCATGATTTCCCTTGAGAACCATTTGTCCTTCCTTGTCATTACAAACATAAATGGTAGAACTGGAATCGAGCCACCAATTGTATGATTTTTTTGCAACCATGTTGGTTTCGGTAATCATGTCAATTTGTATCTAAGACTATTGCACAAATCTCTTTGGATGTCTCTTCGATGACATTGGCTTTGTTGGAGTTAATTTCTTTATTCTTATTCTTATACCTGCAGTCATTTTGACAATGACCTTTCTTTCTGTAAAAGAAACGACTTCTAGAAAACTATTTTGGTCATTACCGAATTTCTTGAACTTCTTGTCATTATTGACTTTGAAGGTCTTTTGAAACTTACTAGCTTCGGCAATATTAACTTTAGAAGAGTCTAGAATTTTATGCTTAAGATTGCTAGACTTTTGTCTCCTCTTTGATCCTCAATTTTTTCTGCAACTCTTCTAGACATAAATAAACTTTCATGTCTAATTTTATATACTGTGCTCCAGCTAAAAAAAATTTCTGACTCCACCATTATTCATGACCACGTCACCTGTCTTTTAATTCATACTCCCCCTTCTACATTCAACTTCGAATATATAGTTACAAAATTGTAACTAATACACGATCTTGGTAGAAAAACGATTAGGAGTCTGGTAGGAAGTGCACGTCAAACAATTTGATCGGGTCAAAATTACTTCTTTTTTTTTTTTTTATAAATTTGATAGTTGAAAAAAAACATTACTTATTTGTAGATTACTATTTCAGTAACTGTCGAAAAAATATTCTTATCAATAGGGACAAATTTTGAGGCTGACAATCAAATCAGTGATTGAAATATAGTAGAAGAAGTTCATTTACTTTAATCTTAAGAATTTACTGGACACATGATCAATTAGTGCTAACTTAGTTGGTAAGGATAAAGAATAATTAAGAGGGCAAGCCTACACTCAAAGGCCCAAAATAGTTTATAATATATATATATATATATATATATAAAGTCACTGAACCCAGAGAACGAACAAAACCCTGTGTAAACTACAAATAAAAAAAATACAATGTAAAAGAACAAATAAGCAACCTATGGTTAAAACCTTAAGATTTCCTTATTTTAAAATCCTTCGCCGTAGGATGACATTTCCATTTCCAATTATTATTATTATTATTATTTTTAATTTGTTTCTCAAAATATGCACCAATGCTAATTTACGACAAAACCACAAGACAGTTTCAAGGATTTTTTTTTTTCCTGAATTAGAAACTCATTTCCATAGCCTGAAATAGTTATGCAAATTAGTAGCTACATTATTGTTATCATTGTTATTTTTTTCTAGATATGACCTGCTCAGCGTCATCAATATTTAGCCTGGACATATACACCTAATTATTGATTAAATATTTTAGATTCACAACACACACAATAGTTTATTGTTATCATTAAGGGGCGTTACACAATAAGATCCTTCTATTTATCTAGTATGATTGCGCTTTTGATTTTTTTTATTTGTTTAAGAGTTTTTGCTCATGTAAATAACCATATAACAACTGTTTTATTAATTTTCTCAGCTATTATTATTTTCTATAAGTATTTCATATATTAACTCATATGGTAGGAACTGCTTGTTTTCCCTACGAATATGAACTATTGTTTTAATCGTTAGATTAATGTTTTAATGGTCTTATGGACAAGTCTCCATATTCACGCTATAGAACTACTTCTAGTCATAAATCAGACCAATGAAAAATTAACCTAACAATTAAAACGACAATACCTACCAGTAGGATAAAAGTATATATCATACCATAAGTTGTTAGAGAATTTGTAGGTAGAACAAGAAATAAAGGCTAAAAAGTCTAAAAATTTGAACATGTTTGAGGTGTATTGAGAGTACTTTGCTTAAAGGTTTTACTTGCACCCACTACTATATTTTGATGGCCAATTATCCCAAGATAGAATAAACCTTGAATATAATATCTAGCAATATTATTGTGTTTCATAACCAGATTGAAACCTGTAAATTTTTTGAAGATTTAATGACACACAAAGGTGTCATTTTATGAACTGTTGCAACCATATGTAACCTTGTACATAAAGGTGTCCTTTCATAAAACAGTGCAACTATTATAAAAGATATATCTATTGCTAATATGTATTCAAGTTTATGTGAAAGCATACAACCAAACAACAAAACAATTCAAGATAATTCAAATTATACAAGCTTTTAAAATTACTTTTTCAGGTTGCCGTCATGGTGCCAAAAAGCTAGTGCCATAAAGCCAATATATTACTCTATAGTTTTACAATGCTGCTAAGCTAGCACCATGATGCCAGTACCTAGGCTGCCTAGCGCTTGGGTGCCACACACCTAACGCCTTCTCTGTCATAGAAGTGAATTTTGCGCTTTTACAATGCTACGGCCTCAATTTCTAGCATCTACAGCAGTACATATTGATTCCAAAATACTAAGAAAATGCATTTTTTTTCTTATTTTCTTGTGTGATAGTTGACCTCATACATTTGAGAAACATATTATAATATCTCTTACAATCCCCCACTGGATCATAATATTTCTCTTGATTAAACAAGAATAAACTTATACATACAAAAAGGTATATCTCGATTTATAC
Source organism: Artocarpus heterophyllus (assembly GCA_025403435.1). NCBI lineage: Eukaryota > Viridiplantae > Streptophyta > Magnoliopsida > Rosales > Moraceae > Artocarpus > Artocarpus heterophyllus. The sequence goes on from CM046347.1 coordinate 34,641,860, forward strand.
TTTTAACTGACGAATATACGTCAAAGTATTCATAAGATAATGGTGTGCCAAGCACTAAACCTTTTCTCTTAAGCAAATACCGAAAATATAGCACATATGAGCTAACTCAAATTTCAAATTATGTTCCAATCAATTGACACTATTTTGGCCCTATACTCTATCTTGTATTCATGAACATTTACAACACTAAACCTCGATCTTATTAGAAATGGTACCATTTCTTATGTTCACTTAAGTGAAGTTTTAATTCATATCTCTAGCTACTTAAGACGAACTTTATTAAGTATACACCCAACCTCAACATGTAGCTATTTGCACTGAACATCTTGGAAGAGATAAATAAATTTTCGCTGCCAAACCAATCACTTATCCATGACTTATTCTTACAAATTAAATTATGGACTAACAATATAACTATTACATAGTTAGGTTACTATTACCGATGACTCTTTCATAGAAAGGTTTCAGTCCCATTCCACTAGATGTGTCCTTAACTAAGTCTTTCAAAAAACTTTTTGTCAAAGGATCTGCTAGATTCTTATTCGTCCTAATATAACCATCAATAATAATACCACATGTTATTAGTTGTTTCACATAGTCATGGTTCAAGTTAATATGTCTAGACTTCCCATTATACACTTTGTTATAAGTTTTAGACAATGTAGCTTCACTATTGCAGTTTAAAAAAATCGATGGCATCGGTTGTGGCCATAGTTCAATCTCAAACAACAATTTTCTTAGCTATTTTGCTTTTTGCCTGTAACAACAAATGCTATAAAGTTAGACTCCATCGTCAAGTGAGTTATGCATATTTGTTTCTTGGAAGCCCAAAACATTGCTCCTTTCGTAGTTGTGAAAATCCTACCTAAAGTGGATTTATTCGCTCATACTGATTATCCAACTATTATCCGCGTAGCCTTCTAGTACTGTAGGATAATCATTATAAAACAAACCCAAATTAATGGTTCTTTTGAGATAACAAAATATTCTTCCAATTGTATTCTAATGTTCAACGCTAGGGTTACTTGTTAAGAGTGGTGCCTTAAGGAACAAATATTTTATTTGCAATTAACGACATTTTTTGAAATAAATAAATAAATAAATAATACAGATATTTCATGTGTTAATAATTATTCTCATATGGTCTTTTTTATAATGATTAAGCATTTAAGCAAACATGTGATCCGTGACTATTATAACCAAATCTTAGCATTAGGCATATATGGAGTTTATGTGTGGTATATATACATAGCAAGAGTAGTAGTTTAAATTATATAGCTTGTAGTTTATGTATCTAGCCAGGCACTTTATACATGATAAGACTATAATAGGGATCTATGTCCAATTAGCGGAGACAATTTATCTAGGCCTTGGAGCAGTATGGCTCCATAGTAGGCATGTTGGTGTGGTAGACCTAGTAGTGATCGTACACTGGACTGGACCTAAAGCGTAATTGATTTAATAATAATTCCAGTTAAGTTAAAAATCAATTTACTTTAACAATTATCTATGTGTAATCTTAGTCTTGAAGTAGATTCATGACTCCATGCTTATAGTTTGTGTCTTTTGATATGCCAGAAGTAAAAGTTTCGACGAACGAAGGCTCCATTGACTCTGAAAGAAGCTCCAACTTTAGATCAAGGACACATGCAATCTTGAAGGTGGTAAAAAGAAAAACAATTTTCCTTTCTAGTGGGTGAAATTGGTTCCATCGAATTGATTGAGTTGGAACATTTGGATTACGGAAAGAGACCATATTCTTCTCAACCTCCATTGCATGCAAAAATCAAAACATTTAAGATTATTGGAGCATGAAATGGTGCTTAAGAAAATCTAGGAATATGAACCAGTTTGAAGCATGTTGAGAATACTTTCCTTAAAGGTTTTATTTGCCCTTATTGCTAAGTTTGCTGACGATTTTTGATGACAAATTACCCCCAAGATATAACAAGCCTTGAATACAAGATCTAGTATTAATATTGTGTTCCAAAACGAGATTGAAATGTTTAAATTTTCTAGCAATTATTGGGGTCTGGTAGATCCATGAGATGTGACTTGTCAGGGTACACACATGTTGGGCTCCGATTTGCTAGTGTAAATGTAGACAAGGCCGGAGCAATGAATAAGTCTGTATGAGGTGACTTTGGTAGGAACTCTTACGGGTGATTGGGATGGTTAAGCCTGAAATGAACCAAAAAAAGTAGCTTTGTAAAGCCCACTACGTTGCCAAAAAACTGAGAAAACATGTGACAAAATCAAGAAAACGTAAAAATATAGTCATGAAGAAACTAATGTAAGCGGTGACAGTGGGAGGAGTAGTCAATTGTTGATGGAGGATTACGTTCAGAGGGTAGAGACAAAGCTATCTTCGTCAAGGCTAGAAGCAAAGTTACCTTTGTCGTCAGATCTGGGCTATCTTCGTAAGTAGAAAGAGAAGGCTTAGTGACCATGGTTAAGGGGATGAAGTTCCTAAGCTCCTTTGATTTTTTAAAAAATGTGCTCTAGTAAACCTAGGTTTAGGTCACTAGAAAAGGAAAATTAAAATTCCAAAGCACCTAAGGATGGTGATAGATTTTGGAAAAGTTCCAAGTGTTTTAGTAGTACTCTTGTAAGGTTCAGAGAGGTTGAAATCATGATGAATGAGGAACCTAATCTCCAACAATGGAGACGAAGAACTTTTTTAGAAAATTTTTCATTTGAAGAGCACAAACTTGGAAAATGAAGGAGATGGTTTTTTGAAGTTATGGGGGGTGAAAATGGTGTAGAATATATGGGTCTAAGTCCCTCTGATTGGCCTGTGATGAATGAGAAGTTGATCCTCTTTTGCTCCGACACTGCATGTTACACTCCATTTCCCTTCAGAGCAAGCGGTGGTAGACACTTTTAGAGGTTGAAACTTAGACTCTTCTCTAGGTCTAATGCTCCTAAGGGGTTTGACCAAGTTTGACCATCTATTTTGGAGGATTTAACAGGCATGCTATTCCCTCCAACGCGGTGTTTCTCCATTTTTTTTTCAAGTCTGAAGCATCTGACGTGTCATCAGAGCTCTTTCAAAAATTTAAGCAACAACTGGTCACACCTCTGATGGTGGACTTATGACTTGGACAGAGGTTATCTTGATGTAAACAGAGCTCCTTTAGAGGCGTGCGTCCAGACGGTGTATGGAGTACTCTGAAAGGGCACCTGTGTTGCATCACTAGGTTTTCCTTGGCCTTTTTGCTATGAAAAAGTTTCTGGACTTGGGTTTTGATTCCTTGAGTTGTGTTGAGGCGAAAATAGAGTCTTTGGGCCATTTTTTAAAGGCAAAGGAAAGGCTTTTGTAGGTTATTTTCCTCCATCACCTATTTATTCCCATTCAATTAAGTTTAGAATCCCCAAGCGCGATTTAAAATTAAATCGAATCAAAATAAATTAGCGTTTGACTACTCATGGGCTACCAAACCACAATCTGCAAGTGTGGCTTGGGTCCACGGAGTGAGCTTGTTATTGTTGTAGGATGAAAATATTGGGTTGGGGCTGTCGGAAAGGCTTGGTACAAAATCAGTCATCAACAATAATTTAATAACACGCAGGAATATCATTTCATGAACCCTTGCAACCATATCATCTCATGTAACTTTTCAAGTACCGGTATTCTTTCGTGAAACAATGCAACTATTAGAATAGATATGTGTATTGCTAATAAATATTCAGGTTTGTGTAAAAGTATATATCCAAACAACAAACTAGTTGGAAATAATTCAAATTACATAGCCTTTCTAAAGACAGCTTTCCGGTTTAGCGCGGTAGCACGAGCTTTTTGGCACTGGTATATAGTGCCACGGTGCCTGTGCCTTAACATATCCCTATCTCTCTTTTTTTTTTTTTTTTCTCATATGATCTTTCTTCTCATACGTTTAAGAGACATATCGCAATCTCCATTCCGTTACGTAAGTTTTATCACACAAAGTAATTCTTATCCTTTTTTTGTGTGAACACAAGCGTTGCAGCCGTCTGTGATCGTGTTACCCCCATGGACCATTAATAGCGGAACACATGTACTATATACCCTGCCAAAATCTGGTTAATACAAATAGTGGTCGTTGGTGATAAAATAATTACATACTTTCCCGATCTTGAGGGAGTGGTTTTGTTGTCTTAGTTTTGTTGCTAAACAAAGTAGCCTGTTCTCTCTACAAAGTGGAGAACAGCGCAATTATTTAATTTGCTAACACTCATGGGAAAGGTAGACTTTTTAAGAGTAGTTGTTGAAAAGACGTCGCAATTTCAAAGGTGCCCGGGCAAGTGTAAAAGAAGCTTTTTTCATGCCTGTAAGGGCCCATATGTTTGTTTGAAGAGACCATTAAAAAAAAAAAAAAAAACACGCAATATTATTGCCGCTTTGGACTCGGTGGAGGCTTGTCGAAATCAAAGAAGTTCTTATCACTAGTCAATTTTGAAGACCATGACTGTTAAATTGTTAATTTATTTGGTCAACTTCTTTTATCTCATCATAGAAAATGACTCTTGAGACAATGAATTTAGCGGTACGTTGTTCTCTAATTTGGAATTAGATTAGATTATATATCAAAAGAGCGTATATTGTTGGAAAGCAATGCTTGTCTCCAGCACTATTCAATCATCATAATTGGGTGTGCCACAACGTCTTCTAATTATGAAATGCCTAGCAAGACCACCCATATCTTAATATTGACTTTTGCCCTCTTATAATTCAACTTATGATCCTTGAAAAGCTCCATTAAACTTGTGATGAAACTTCCTTTGATCTTTCAACTTCCTTGAAACCTCCCCCTTCCCCTCTCTCACTCATACACGTATTACCAATCGCTTTCAATTTAGGCAATATATGAGCTAGAAAAAAAAATAGTGATAAAGATGTGATTGAACTAATGAGATGAGACAAATAAAAATTATAGAATTTTAGAAGAATGAAATGCAATTTTTTGGATGGGGTGGCTAAACACAAGTTTTATAAAAATTATATACAAAATTTAAAAAATTTAAGAAATCGATCGCTCATTCTTATCTGTGATTGGTTCCGTTCCTAATATATATATATATATAAATCTAGCAATTTACGACTTAACTCTATCAATAAAATTGTTTTCATACCATACTACAGATCAGCCAAAATGTTTTTGAGATAAGTTAATAAAGAGCCTTCTATGGTAAGAACATGTAATGGTAATTATTGTCACATCTATTAAATTCACATCAAAATAAAAAAGCTAATTAAAAAAAGACGTATCATTAAAGCATTTTTTGCACCCTAGTGTAGAATTTGATGGAACGGTGACTTGAAACACAGGCATAAGCCAACGAATAAATCAGTGTACAAATCATCAACCCATTAAAAAAAGACGGTAAGTTATGAAGTGTTTTCTCATTTGGTATGTTCTTAAAGTGGAACTATAGCTGCCTACAACACACTGACTTTATACTACTATTATGATTTTTGCATCACTACTCCCAATTTTGATAGAGATCACTTTCGCGTGAATTGTATACAGGGTAAAGCAAACCAAGTCAACGAATATTTTTCAATGTCAGTGGATTATAATTATTTTGCGCAAACTCCCTATATCTAAACGCTGTAACCCTAATATTGAGCTTATCCTTCTCTTCTTGCTTTTGCTAGGTTCTAGCATGCAAACTTCTGTCAAATAGTGCGCGCTTATATGTAGGCATGCTGGACATATTATTAAAGAGACTCCTGTACGACAAATACAATGTGCAGTTTGCTATATATGTACTCCTCTCCTCTCCTCTCCTCTCCTCTTACATACTTGACACATGCACAACTACGTCAAGGGTACATAATATATATATACACACACTCACATATATATATATATATATATATATATAATTTCGAGATTAGAGATTTAAACTCTACATCTGTAGAGGAGTTGAGTGTAAATTTATTATTAGATTATATACAATTACAGTATTTATAATATTTTAAAAAAAAGGATAAGAAAAAAATGTGAAGAGTATATATGGCATAATCAAGCAACTTTGAGATGATTAGAAATATGGAATGTATGTTGTTATCATGGATTCTCCATACAAAACCATTTGAACGCAATCCTATTCTATTCTCGCACGATTGGCGGTAAATGCATGTAAACTTACGCTGTATTAATTATTAGGGTCATGCTTCTGTAATTTGTTAAATAATAATTTTTTCATATTTTAGACTAATTTTAAGGTTCCCGCTTTTATTTATTTGTTTATTAAGGTAATCCCAAAAGTGCACATATATGGGGGACTTTTACTAAAACTAATTTGTTTGCTTCACAATTTAGATCATAATTTAAACATATGGGTGCAGTATTTTCTCTAAATTTTTATTCAAATCCATAAGCCAAACAGGAGAAAAGTAATATTAGGTAAATTATATATTGATAGGCAATATAGGTTTAGCTGTTACATTTTTTAACTGTGTTACCTTTCTTATCTCATATAACTGATAATTATGATAAATATGATAATTCAGAATTTTATTACATATATTCGTGTGATTTTTGATCTAATTATATGCGTCGTCTTGGCAGGAAAACTAACGTGATCTGGATCGCAGGCAGGCATCCAACTGCTACTTGTAGATTTTGAAAAACCAGGTCAGAAGTACATTATGCTCGTTCGGTTTCACTCATTATTCCTAGAAAGAAACTTATTGGGTCATGATATATTTCTTCTATTCTATAAATAGAAGAGGTAATAATGCTTTAGGAATAGTGAAATTTGCTCTTGCTTAGTTGGTTGCTTGTTTGTTGACACCTGTTTAGTCATTACTTATCTATTTATTTATTTTTTTGAATGCTTTAGTTGCTTACTTTCTTGTTGGATTGTGTTTGATATGTCTTCCTGTTTCTAATTTGAACCACTTTTTCTTTTCTTTTTTTTTCCTCACCCTTCTCCAAGAGGGGTCGGATGAGTATTTTTTAAAAATTTTTTTGTTTAGTCCAATTATATCTATTAGTCCATTAGCTACAATAAAAGTTTACAAACTTCTCGTTCATTTTTGTGCTTAAATCAAGCCATCTAATGATTCAAATTAATTAATTTCTTATTAATTTAAATACAATGTCTAAGATTTTTCTATTAGGTTTATGCATTATCTTGCACCTTACACTTCAATGGTCACTCAATCTGACACTTTCTTGTTTTTATAAAAAATTTTGTCACTTTAAACTTTAATAGTTTATAGATACTTGATATTGTTTTATTTTAACTTCACATATAATAAACCTTTCCATATCTTGCTAATACATATGTAAAGACTACAACTTATACAATAGGTGCTTAGCTTTATTTTGAAAAATATAAATATATTTTATGTAATATTTTTTAAATGTGAAATATAATTATTACTTTTCATGCATAAATACTAAGGGCTCAGTTTGTTTCGATACTCAAATTACGGTTCGAATTATTTTACTACAGTATTTTCTTTCACAAAAATTTAAATCTTCATTCAAATACTCTATTTAAATACTCGAACCAAACAGGCCCTAATAGTATTGAAATAATATTTATAATTACTTTGCAAGATTAATACAAAATGATTAGAAAATTAATAGTTGAATTAAGCAACTAATTGTATATTTAATTTAATTTGACAATAATAAATAATTAGAAAAAAAATTACTTTTATAGTAAATATTGTTAACGTATTTATAATTTAAGGCGACCTTTTTCTTTTTTTTTTTGCAAAAAGAATATATATAAGATAAAAACAAATTTACTAACAGGCGACGTGCCTAAGGCATGTCCCTCGTACAAGTTTTATGGGAAGAGATATTTGTGAGAGAGAGAAGACCATTTGAACCAAACGTTAGACACGTTATTTCTGGCCAAAAATTAGTACTTGGATTCCCTATCCGATGAACATTATTTCAAAACCAATATATGAGGCAAATTTTTTTTTGTGAGAACCGAAAAAAAAAAAAAAACCATAGGTAAGTATCTGTCTTTCAGTCATTATTTTGTATATAAAAAAATAATTTTGACCAGATCTAATGGTATCAAAACGTGCACCGTTAGTGAGACTTTCTATCAAAAAAGTCCCCGATATAGAATTAACAAGATACCATGAATTTGTTAAAATTTGTGTCTGATCGTGTCTCGCCTTTAACAAGATGTTTGGCAAAAGTGGTCTAAACCACTTTTTTAGTTACAAATAGTGTACAGCTCTCACATGCTACAGTAACAATAAAAAAATTATTATAATGTAAAGATTTCATATACTACAATAAAAACAGTTTTAACTAATAGTTCTAATTACTCTCTCAAACAACCTATAAGCCTATAAGAAAGATGAGAGGGCAGCCAAGATTTGAAGCCTCTAGCTTAGCTAGGTAGTACTTGTTTTGGTGTAAAAATTCAAAAATGTTTTCGCCATTTTATTCTATCAGCTTTCTTGAGATGCAACTCTGAAAATACATGTGCTTTTTTCATCTTGTTCTAAAGAATAATTTCTGAACCTAGGTAGCTATTTTTTTCCTTATATTATCTAAAACCCGATAGTCTTAATTTCATTTTTCACATCAAGTGTTCAGTATTAAATGATCGCTTAAGAAGTGTTTTTGTTTTCTTCTTTTTTCTTTTTCTTTTTTTTTTTTTTTTTGAGGGGGCTTAAAAAGTTAGCTAATGCAGATCCTTGGAAACAATATTGTGGTCAAAAGAAGGAAACCCAACAATATTAGTGTTCCTTGCTTTTTACCTTTGTTTAGCACGTTAAAAGCTCCAGGCATGGTTCCTTGTTATGAGTTTTCATGCATGTAAAATTTCTTTCATAAACCAAGGCTTCAACAGTCAAAAGTACAGAATACCTTACAGGCCATCGGGTACAATTCTAATTGAAGAAAGTTTACAAATACTAGACGTCTTAATTCTATCTTACTAAGAACAATAAAAAACCATAGAAGGAAAGAAAAAGTATATATATTTATGGTGGCTCACTCAATGTAATTCAAATTTTGTCTATTTTTATTACAAAAAACTCCTGTATTGACCAAGTTTATAATAGAAAATCTCACACTTATTTTCTCTCCCCTCTATAACTATTCCATAAATGTGACCTTCCACATGTTTCCTCTATGTAAGGCAATAATTAGATTCCGCACTATAACAAAAACTACCTAACTCAAATTGGTGAAATAATATGTTTGAGAGTATTTATTTAAACTATTAATTTAAATAAATTTTGATTAAAATACTATAACATATAATATTTTTATGTTATGTATTATTTTATAGATATTATAATAACTAAAAAGTTTTTCTCGCCTCCCGTTATGCCCAATGTCCTATAGGACCGTCAAATACATGAATTTCCCTGTATGATCGTATGATATCGTCATCTCAATTGATTTGATTCAGTCTACTAGGTTGCGTCCGCTTGCTTCCACGTACAGAAAAGGCCACCAGAGCTACGCCTGCATTTCTTGGTAATATCTCCTTCATCGCTTAATTTTCCCTTAATTTAGTTCTGACAATTACTAAAGAATTTATTTTTGACAATTACTAAAGTGTTTTTTACAGAATAACCTAATTTTTATATGCACTAACAATGTGATATATATGATATGCCTGAGAGAAGCATCAAATTAAGCCTGTTAAGAATATATTATTATTGTGTATAAATGATAAGCAAGAATCATTTCTACCGAGGATTTGATTTAATTAATTATTTACCAAAACTAACCTAAGATACAATAAAACTAAATAAAAGATAAGGTTTTGATTTTAATTAAATAACTAAATAAAAGAAAACATAAGACAATAAATGAACATAAAACAATAATAATAAAATTGGTTAAAGGATCATTCGTGTCACGCCCCGGAGTACGGGAGGTGACGTGACGGATTATTTAGATTGAAAAAAGAGAATTTAATTAAAAATCATGAGTTTAAGAGTTGGTTAAATAATAAAATATGAGGTTCTATAAAACAACACCTTAAGAAAGAGTTATATACATTAAGTAATTGAAATCATTAAACAAATGATTATAAATCAATACAGTCGCGAGTATAGGTCCCACTAGACCCACAACTTGTGCACACACATGGTACTGACAATATCATGAATACAATCACAGTCCAAGTATAAATAAAATTAAGATCTTACATGCCTTGATTGAAATAATACAAATAAGTTCACTAGTCCCTCTAATGCTCCTATGTCTTGTCCAAAGAATCATCTCCAAACCTAAATGGAAAACCACCTAGAGGGGGAAAAATTTAAAAACAGATAAAGCGTGAGCGAAAGGATCAGTAGGACTAAGTTTTAATAAAATAATTTAATTTAAAGAAACAGGCCATTATTCATGAGTTATTTAAAAGAAACCTAGGAATAAAAGAATGATATTTCTGATTTTCAAGTAAACTGTTCTGGGTAAGGACGGTTTTACTTAAGTTTGCTTATTTATCTCTTTATTCAAGGTTTCTTTTAAATAACTCCTGAATAATGGCATGTTTCTTTAAATTAAATTATTTTATTAAAACTTAGTCCTACTGAGCCTTTCGCTCACGATTTATCTGTTTTTAAATTTTTCCCCCTCTAGGTGGTTTTCTATTTAGGTTTGGAGATGATTCTTTGGACAAGACACAGGAGCATTAGAGGGACTAGTGAACTTATTTGTATTATTTCAATCAAGGCATGTAAGATCTTAATTTTATTTGTACTTGGACTGTGATTGTATTTATGATATTGTCAGTACCATGTGTGTGCACAAGTTGTGGGTCTGTGGGACCCATACTCGCGACTGTATTGATTTATAATCATTTGTTTAATGATTTCAATTACTTAATGTATATAACTCTTTCTTAAGGTGTTGTTTTATAGAACCTCATATTTTATTATTTAACCAACTCCTAAACTCATGATTTTTAATTAAATTCTCCTTTAATCAATCTAAATAATCCGCCATGTCACCTCCCGTACTCCAGGACGTGACAATTCGACATTATTAAACAATAACTATACAAATTAATCGCAAAATTATTTCAAATTCTTCATTAAAATTACCAACTGTAGATAACAACAAACCTGCTATCCCAATCTTTCCTTATAGCATAGATTTAATAACACAAGCACTCTATTAAACCTCTTTTCCACTAAACAATATAAAATTAGCTCTCTAAATTTAATCTAACGAAAGCATTAAGTTGAAAAAAATAGGTTTATCAAGGCAACAATCACACAAGCTTAGATTATTTAACCTAAGTTATGCTCCACATGCAATCATATGAAAACTTGATCATAAATAATGACCACAATTCGCTTCTAATGATTAAAACAACAAGACAATTACAAATCAAGCATTCCAATATAGCATTAGGTTAAATTCATGTCCTATTCAGTTGGCCACCCAAATAAAACAAGAAAATAATTATGAACATTAATTATAGAAGAACACAAACAATCTCAATTAGAAAACCAGAAATAATTCTATAAATTAATCATGAAATTATTCTAGGGTTTTGAAATTCCCTTCAACCAAAACAAAACTAAAATAACATAATTAAAAAAGAAAATAAATAAATAAAAAGAACAATTTTGGTATTGAAGAATTCTCTATGCAGACGAAATTCCTTGAGCTATCATCGAAGCCTCTCCTCTTTTTCTTCTTCTTTTTCTTCATCTTTTAAGCCTAAGAAACTGAGGGAAAAACTATTGAAAACTTTTGAAAAACTTGTGTCTAAGTGAGGTATTTATAGGTTTTCATTTTTAGTGATGAAATGGAGCAATATTAGGCCAATTTAGGTCAAATTTGGAGCCACAAAGCAAAGGACGTGTGGGGGCATGATTTTCCCCTTGTAGCCACGCACAAAATTACTTCGTGTTGGGAAACTAGGAAGCACACGTGCTGGCAAAAAATGGCTCGTGGCCGCGCAAACTGTAGTTCCAGGCAGCAAGATTTGCAGCGTGCGGGGGCCCGCTTAGTGCCCCATAGCCGAGAGCTGTGTAGGTTGTGTGAGCGGCTGCATGATCCTCTACTTGCGGGGGAGAGCTGCCTCTGTACTGTGGCATGGGGGCATGGAGTTTCCTCGCAGAGGTGCACTACAATTCAGCAAAAAATGATGATTTTAGCTTAAATATTTCCAAAACTTTAACTTTGGCCCCCCAGTCATCTTCTAAGCTAAATAAATTCAAACTTTGGACTCTAAATCTTTCTTTTTCATCCACTTTCATCTCTTCATCTTTAAATACCTACAAGACACAAAATCACATAATAAATCACAAAATAATCAAAAATAAGCAAAGATTTATGGGAAAAATAATTAAAAAATATATCACATTAAGCATTTATCAAATTCCTCCACACTTATCCCTTGCTCGTCCTCGAGTAAACCTAAGAGAAAAATAAAAAGACAAAAACATAGACAATAAAACTAACCTTCCAACCTTTTACCTTAGAGAACAATAAGAGATATGAACTAGAAATCAAAGAAGTATTGTGTGAAACTAATCATCATTCCTAAGCTAATATATCCAATAACAATTACACTCGTGTGTGTATGAAATAACCAATGTTATCGATATTGAAACAACATAAGCTTCGAAAAAGATAAACCCTTATAGTCCTCATAGAAATGATTACCCAATCCTGGTTGGAAAGACTAAATGTCATAGGCTCCCCCTTTGGTATAAATCTACACCACCTGAAATCAAAAAGATCTTCGATATGGGTTGTAATGAGGCCAAGGGATAATAGTTAAAAGAAAGAAAGGATATAGGAATTACAAAGGACCTAAAGATTTCATAGAGTTAGAGAGACATCATAAAATTTTCAATAAACACCTATCAAAACCCCATAAAATCTCACAAAGACCAAATATCATTGTGTTAGGCCTTTGCATCATTTTAACCAAGCTTGTAGCACTTGAAAATAAATATAGGAAAGCTCAAGAATTTTATTGAATTTCTCTTTCTTCTTTTCAATTTTTTTCGTTGATTTTTTTCTTCTTTGTAATTCTTTCTTTTTTCTTTCTTTTTTTTAAATTTTATTTTTTTCCTTTTTCCTTTTTTTCTTCTTGAGCTACTTTAAAAAAATTCCCTTCCTTCTTTCTCTCGATTCGATTCTCTCCCCCATACTTATCCTCTATCCCTAACCTAATTTCTTGCAAAATTCCCTTTGAATCATGAAATGAGTCTCTAAGCTCCAATTCATCTTTAGAACAAGGGTAAAGATATAAAAATAATTGGGCTTGGTAAGAAGATAATGTGGTTAGCCAAAGAAAAAAAATCTACATGAAAGGCTCAAGTTGGCTTACTAGGAGGATGTTCTCTTAGAACATCAATGGAGACTCTGGCTTATTTGGCCTTGGTGCTAGAGAACCAAGTGCCTCAAATCCTTTTTCAAGTGATGCTCAATCAGCCGTTTGCCTCAACAGACCTCCGAGAGAGTTCTAACATTCAATCCTCACAAGTCAAAATTAAAGTGAGAATTAATATGAGGATATAAGAATCTATTTAATCCAACACGTGAGTGTCTTTATCAAATAACATGGCTATGTGTATGGAGTGTGAATATAATCATTATAAAAACATATTAACAAAAGAATGACATCAAGATTCAATACAATTCTCATAATCAAATAAATCCATAAAAATTAGAGCTCAATTCTCATCAACGAGGTCGGAAGGTATCCTAAGACACAAAAACAACCTAGAACTTAAACGAAAAATAAGAAAATAATTTTAATTTTTTTTTTGAAAAACACAAAACAAATCCTAAGTCTTTCCGCCCACACTTAAACCTTACATTATCCTCAATGTAAGACTAAGCATAGAAGAAAAGAGAAATAACCTAAACAAATAAAAACAAAAAAAGCACAAAAATAATTAAAAAAATAAAATGAAGGAGAGTTAGAAAGATCAAATCTGGTATTGCGTGCTCTCCCTCTGTTGGGTTGGCTCTCATAAAGCGCTTTGTTTAGTGTCCTTCACTTGATATGGCGAAGCGCATCAAAGAGCGGTTTTCGCCTATAGAATGTGTCAAAAAACAATACATATGGGTCTTGATTGAAAATGCCATCAAGCTTGGCAAGATTTTGTAAAATTCTTCACATCGCTTCAACCTAACTTAATCCTTGATTGATATGCTTGGAAAGAGAACTTTGATTCTCGCTTGAGCTCGTGGAGGATGTATGGTAGAGGTGGCGCAAATGGAAAGCAAGGATCTGTTGGTGGTGTATGTGATATGCCCATCGATGACATCAAATCGATGGTCGCATATGGTTCACTATCCTACAACAGGTCTTGTGATTCGGCTTTATGAAGGAATCCCTCCAATAAGACCCTTCCAATTGCTCTGTACTCTCCACTTGATTCTCCAAAACCATGCTTGAATTTGATCTTCATAGAACTATTGGCTTTGAATGGCCATCTCGTGACCTAGAAGGTGTAAATCATTCTTAACCACATGAGTGTCTAAGTGTTAAGCTAAAACAATGTCAACAGGTCTTGATATTATAATTCTAAGGTTTGATCACATCTAGAGGCTCAAATTCCCGTGATGCTCCTATATTTGAAAAATTAGTCTCCCAACCAAAGTTGTTTGAGTCATTGTCATCCTTATGCCACTCCATATTTCGCATCAGTTGGATTATCAATTTGTTCCTCCAACCTACATATAATGCTAGCAATTGGTCGATATGACTTTGCAAATTTTCAAGGCTAACGGTCATCTCTTCTTGAAATTGCAATGTCTTAGTGGCCAAGACCTTAACTAAGTCTTCAAGAGATGTACCTATAGGTGGTTGATCTACCAAGGCTCCTCCATTTACAGCTTCAAAGCCCATATCATAAGGTTGAGTGTCAACCCAAGGCTCTAAATTACAGTAATCGTCCTCCCACCCTTGATTGGTCTTTGAAGAATTCCAACTCCAATTATCATACTTCATCATGTCTTCCAACATGAAGTAGGCTTCATCTAGAGATTGTTGGCAGAAAGAAATGGTGTCGTTACCTCTTTCAACCCAAGTCTTGTTGTCACACTTAAGCCGTTGAGGAAGATTTAAAGTTGCCACTCCTTGAGAACCCATTATACGAAAACTGGATGAGCCAATCTTTGTATCTCCACTAAGCATTATGGAACGGCGTCAAGTCTTGTTGGGCAAAACTTGTGAGGACCCGTCAATGTATCATCTCAAAGTACCTCGCATTTAACAAACACAAAACAAAAATTACAAAATAATTTTAATTTTTTTGGCCAAAAATTAATTAAAGCTAAGAAGAACAAAATAAATAAATTAAAACTAACAAAAACAAGATAACTAATAAATTAGGAAATAATCCCCGGTGATCAGCGAAAAAATTTGGTAGGTCTCAAACAAAACACCAAATTAATTATTGTTAAGAACACGACGTTGTTGTGCAGAACTAAAAGCTCAGAAGAAGAAAAGAAAGGAAGGAGGGGGGTCTGTGGAATGATGAGAGGTGCACTCCTCTTTATAATGAATGAAAATTCACTATTTACATTTTTTTTAATAGTATTTTACATTATTTTATATAATCTAATTATTTTTATTGTATCCTCTGTTGAAATCTCCGTTTTTTTTTTGCAAAATCTTTTTCCCTCTTGCTCTCACACGAGATTCTTTCCATGGGTGCGCGAATCTACTTTTGATCAGATACTTTGCAGCGGCTTGAGGCTTCAAAACAGTGCAATCTAGGCCTCCAACTGCACGATCGGACGGTTAAAAGAAGTAAAGAAAAAGGCGCCCATGTGGGCCAAATGAGGACACGTTCGTGACCGTTGGATTGGTCAGGGCAAACAGATAACACGGCCTTGAATACGTAGGCAGGTGAAACAGCCGCACTAGATTTAACGAAGCTGCTGACACGCCGGACCCACTAGCGGTTCTTCTGGCAGATGAAGCAACGCTCGACACATGGCAAGAATCTGACGGTCCTAAACGAGTGGCGGCTAGATCGTACGGCCAGGAATGCACACGTGGCCTATTCTTTATAAATTTTAGATTTTTTACGAGTGTCATATGTTTAGTGCTATTTTGTTTTCTTTTTTTCTCTATATTTTAAATTTAAAAATAAAAAATAGAAACAAAATTAATTATTTTTTAAACATAATATTCACAACAATATTAAAAATATCTATTTCATGTTAATTCACACAAGATTTTTAAAATTTAAAAATATAATTATAAAAAATATTATAAAACATATTTACAAACTTAAAACATAATATCAGACACATTAAAACTTAAAATAAAATTAACACTAATTATATTTATAATTTTAATTAATTTTAAACTAAATTAATATTTTACATACAAAATTAATATTAAAAATTATTAAAAATAATATTAAACATAAAAACACAATAAAAATATACTATTAGACACATTTATAAACTGAGACATAAAAATACTATTAACCAAAAAATTTAACGAAAAATACTAATATAAAATAATAATATTTAACACTAAAAATATGCAATTTTACGGTCTGATTAGGTTTCCAAAAACTATGCATCTAACTCAAAAGCAGAAAATAGCCAAACAAACAGAATGTCATACAAAAGCTGTCACATTGAGCATGAATATTGCCTCACCATTTATTACAACCCAAAGACATGTAACAAAAAACAAAAAAAAGAGTTAAAATATAAATAATACACATTCCATTGATGCTCCCTTGAAAATGCAAGGGCACCAGGGGCAAAAAACACTAACAACTAGATAGGAATTAAATAACGAAAATAACAATAAATGAAAGGAAAGCGAGAGGGGTTAAAACCTGACCAGGCAGAGGATAAGAAGGATAAAAACAAAACACAAGTTTTTTCTTCACAGTTTTGATTGGACTTTTTTAACCTGCGTGCTACTGTCTTACTCTCTCTCTCTCTCTCTCTCTCTCTCACACTCTCTCTCATACCCCTCTTTTGGAATCAGATTCAGTGATCTCTCTCATCATAGGCATAGGGTTCTGTTCCGTTCTGGTCCTCAAACAAACCAACGTTCCGAGTTGGCATCCCCGACTGAACTCAGTGAAATCGAGCCGAGTCAACTCATCTCGCATCGGCGAGTTGCCATGCTGACGTGGCAATGAGTGGCCTGGTGTGCCAGCCAAGCATCAAACAGCCGTCGTTTTCCTCAACTCTGTATCCTTCACCGCCGGCGAACAGGGCCAGCAGCATGCTTGCCTGCTTGAACGCGTTAGAACCCAGGTGGACCCGGTCGAACCCGGCCGATCCGAAACGGTCTCGCCACCGGTCCAGGTTCTCGTGCCGCTCAACCCGGTCCGCCCCCTCGCAAGCCACCACGTTGCATATCTGCTTCCCTAAGTACACCTCCGACATGATCAAATCCTGACTCGGCGGCGATATTTCCAACGAATCGAACATTGTCGAGTAGTAATGCAGAGCCTCCGTGAACCGGTCCAGAAAAACCGGCCCGTTGTGATTTGCCTCTTGTTCAACTATTGTGACTATCTTTGGCCTCATAGCTTTGATCGAGGACAAAACCTTCTCGATCGCGCCAGGACGAGCCAGCAAGGGATGAAGCTCGAACACGGAGTTGACGGCGACGGTCTCCATCTCCGGCGGCCGTAGATCGAGGATCGAAGGTTCGAGATCCGCCAAGCTATTGGCCACGAATCCGCGAAATTCGAACTCGACTCCGATAGTCTCCGCCAATTGAGCAAGCTTCAAACCGACTTGCTGCAATGCGTCGGTGTTGTCCGATGGCGGAGGTCCGATGCCAGTGAGCCTGAACGCCGGCGGGCCACCAGGCCTCAATGCTAGGGCTTGCATCAGCGCCGGCCATTGAAACCCCTGTTTGAGTCCAAAATCGATGACGTGAACTCGGTTCGATGTCGCGAAGGCTTCAAGAATCGCCTGATTGGCGGTGAAATGAGCGAATTTGAGGTACGGACAGGTCTCGTAGAAGTGCATCTGGAGCATATCGGCGTAGGAAGAATCCATAAGCTCCTGAGGGTAGATTCCGTAGATTCGCCGCGCAAGGGCTTCGGCGAAGTATGTCGCGACCTTCCTCATCGCCCCCGCCTGCGACGCCGCCAGTAGTCCGACGTGCTTCACCAGCGTGTCGGCGAGCTTCAGATTGTCCTGCTGTACGGCCTTGGCACAGGCCATGAGAGTGTGGACAAGTCGAACTCCAGCCTCCTGTGAGTCGACCAGGACGACGGCACGAGTCGATTCGGAACCTTCTGTTTTCAAAGGAGAGGAAGAAGGCTCAATAGAGGCCGTCGTTGTCGTTGTCGTTGTCGTCGTCTCCGTCTTCAAGCGTTTTGGAGCGTTTTGTTCTTCATCGATTGGCGGTGGCGGTGGAAAAGCGGCGACGCCAGGGATGGCTCGGAGGTCGTACTCGGAATCGTCATGGAAAACGACACGAGATTGGTTGTCCTTGGTGTTCGGAATCTGGTTATTGGAGAGGAGAGTATTGTCGTCGATTTGGGGGTTGAGCTCGGAAAGCATGGATTGGACCCAGCCGGAGAGATCCGAAGGATTGTAGTGGACGGTGTCGGAGAGGTGCGAGATTCCGTCTTCTTGGGCAGAGCCCAACACCATCTCCAGTTGCTCCAGCTTCTGGGCCACCTCCGCCATGTCGGACGATCGGACCTTGTAGCCCAAAACGGCGAGAAGCTCGTCCATTCCAGCGGCTTCTTGCTCATCTTCGGCCCACATCTTGGCCTTTCCGGTTGAAAAAGCAGAACATTCACCTTTCACAGTCGTAGTAGCTCCAATGGTATTAGTAGTAGTACTACCACTGTTATTACCAGCTCCATACCCAACACAACTATCTTGGTGATCCCTCTTCATTTTTCTCTGATTCATTGAAACAAGAACAATTATAGAAAAACTAAAACCCACAACAAAATCTACATGCTAAGCAAATGGGTTTTTTGATTTAAATCTATTTCTTTTTTTTTTTAATTTTCTCTTCTCGTTTTGGATTTGGGAAGAACGAGAACAAGAGAGTGAAAGGTTCAATGGAGGGGGAGGGAGGGAACAGGAGGGGCTGAACATTAGAAGAGATAAGGAACAAATGGGGGCCATAATAATGGGGATATTTTTTTCCCCCAAATTTTTATTTTTATTTTCTCTTCCGAAGAAAAGATAAAAAAATTAAGCTATTTTTGGGATTCTGCATCTGCGTACTATATATTTTTTAAAAGAAATAAATTGTGGGAAATTTTTAGGAATTTGTGTGCGCATAAAAACTAGGCCCGGCAAGTACTTAAAAGAATCACAGGAGCAGCACCGCAATACGAAATATATGAAAGAATAATATATATATATATATATATATATATATTATTTTTTAGTATTTTGGGCAGAAGGGTTGTGAAATTTTTTGTGCTGAATGATGGTGTGGTGTACAGCTCGTGTGGTAATATTATTATAGTGAAAACTGGGAAATGCATCATAGGCTTCAAAAATCAGGTGGTCGTACACTCCGGACCTCCCCTCATTGAATTGTGGGGTCAATTTGCTGCCCCAAATTGTCCACCGCAGACCTAAACACACTACTTTAGTCCGCGCGTCACACGCTCTCTCTTCCTAAATTACCAAAGTAACAACCAAATTTTATTAGAAACAAGACTTATAGGTATTTAACAATCATAATTAAAATTAATTTTTAATTTAAAATATTATAATATATAAGAATATTATGTTATAGTATTTTTTTAGTTTTTTCCTATAACATATAAAAATATTATACTATTTGATAATTAAAAAATTAATTCTAACTATATTTTTACTTATGATTTTATGTCTAAAGAAACTTTTGTAAAACATATAATTTGATTAAATGTCTTCAAAAATAGTTTTAAAACTGTAAAAACTAAAAGCAAAATACTCCTTCAAGCTTCAAAATTTTAGAATATAGAACCGGATCTAGCTCCATCTTATATTTCGTTATAAATTTACTTACTCTCCCTGTTTTATATTTTGCTGTAAAATCGCTTACTCTCTTTATGATAGATGTTAGAATTAACATTTATGACGTGTTTATTTTTTCCGTTGAAAAATAAATATATAAATATTTTTAATTTAAAAGCAGGAAATTTATAAATTACATCTAAAGTTAGTCTGATATAGATTTACCATGTGTACAAATTCAAAGGATATAAATCATTAGACGGCAAAAATAAGAAACGAAACATGACCATTGACTTACCCCATCTTATTAAACAGTACATAATTCCATTCTAATATTTTGTAAAAAATTATTAGTGACGGCTCACTCCACTGTATCCTAGGTGATATGTGCTTTTATATGAGATATCTTCTATCTAAACATGACTCATTAATTCTGTTGGTTAATTTGACTCATTAATTCTGTTTGTTAATTTGACTCATTAATTGATACTTAAAATTTTAATTTCAAGGTGTGGTCAAAAGAAGGAAATATCCGTGGGTGAGTGTACTACACCAGCCTATCCATGGACACTCACCCCCACACATAGCCCACAAGACCGAAGCTCAGCCAAAAAAAACCCACATGAGAAGGAGTCAACTTTCTGTCTCACGCGCCAGCATATTGAGTAACATCAACCGCAAATGATATTAAGATTAGTGTGCGATAACAACACGTGCTTAAGTTTACGCAACGCGTGTATTGGACGCTCCAAATTCTAAAAATTTTTGTATCACTGTACCAAGTATACAATTTTTTTAAATATGGGGCCCGCAACAATGAAGGTGATTCAGACGTCAACATCAATTTCTGGACCATTAAACACCAGCGGGTGGGACCCAACACTGAAGCCCGAAGACACAAAACTGTTTATCCTAACAATGATAAAAAAAGGCAATAAAAGAAGAGAAAAGATGCGCACAGTTGGCGTGAGAGTTTTTAACGGCGTTACACGAAAAGGATTTTAGTGATTTTTGTGGAAGAGGCGACGTTTTTGTGTAGATTTATTTTTATTTCAATAATATTTTATTGGAAATTGAGTTTTCTAGTTTCGGAGAGTTTAAAAAGACTTTTTTTTTGGTCTGATTAGTAAATAGATTAAAATTAATAATTTAATTTAAGTTAGTATGATTAAAATTAAATTTTAAATTATTGTTTGAATTAATATTTAGTTGTGTATTTAAGTTTTAATCTGAGTATAGAATAAAATTGAAATTTGTGTTTGGAAAGATAGTGAAAATAGTTTTTGATTTATCAACAAATCTAATAAAATCTTAATGTTAATGATCTTAAAAAATATACAATATAAATCTTAATTTATTCCTCTTTTTACTAGGAATACGATGAAAAAAAATAAACTTAATTAAATAATAAATAAAGAAGTTATGATTTTTTTCTTAAATATAAAAGAAAATTTTAATTTTTAAAGTAATAAAAATATTTAAATATTAAAAGTTTTAAAAAAATTAAAATTTTAAAAACTTAAATTCTTGATATATTTAATTTTTTAAAAATAACATATATGTATTTAAAAATTTATTAATATTTAAGTTTAAATTTGAGTATAAAAAATTTAAAAAATTCTCAAACAAACAGGCTTATTTTCAGTTGAATTGTGCCGTGGTGGACTGGGAAAGATGGGTTGGTGACGTTGAAAGCAGTAGAAGCCGCACTGGACACCTCCGACTCAGATTGGTCCATCGCCATGTGATTCCGCCACGTTTACTTTAGATTCCTCCATTATAGTGGTCCCGACCATTCCTCTTTCCCATCGACTTCTCTCCAAGGTGTTACGTGTATTCTCTCTCTTCTCTAAAAAGAGTACTCGTGTTCCTCCAATACTAGGGCCACTATTTTTTAAGAGAAGTGTATAATTATACTTTTTAATTTTTATTATTTTTTAATTTATTTTTTTAAAATTATAAAAATATTTTTTAAATTTAAAAAAATTGTTTCAATTTTTATTCATATAAAATATATATTTTTTCTTGAGAAAAATTTTTTAAAATATATTTTAAGATTTAAAAGGTCATAAAACTTAAGATCTTTTTTTTTAATTTAATGTTTTGTTTTAAAATCTTTTATGTTTTTAATATATAAACTATTTATCATAACTATTTAAGGGTAGTCATCTTGTTTTGTCTAATTTTTTCTATTCATGGGGATGAAATTAAAATAAGTTTTTAAAATTTCAAGGATACTTTTGTAGCTTTTAAGCACAAAGGGACAAATTAAAAAACAGTAAAAACCATAATGTACAATTATGTAATTAACTCTTTTAAGTAATTGGGTTTTATCTCATGAGAATGAAATTGATTTTGAGCTGTTTGCTTTAATGATTCAGCTAGTTCAAACTAGAAATTACATCTAAGTTTATAGGGTGCTTGGGGAAGTAGTATAAACTATCAATTTGATTTTAAAACTGTAACATGTGAGAGCTTTACACTATATCATTTTTACTGTAGCATGCATGACTTTTACACTATTTACAGTTCAAACTATTACGCTTCCAAACACCCTTTTAGTGTTTAGGACAAAAAAATACTGAAGCCTTTGTAAGCCTTTGATTAGACATTTTGAACCAAAATGCAACTTATAGGGTGTTTGAGACAGTTATTGAAATTGAAAATATTGGTTTGGGGGCAATCCTTTTATAGGGAAAGAATAAAGATGGCGTCTATGAGTGGCCAGTCTTCTTTAAGTCATTTGCTTTGATCGCGTATTCTAGTGTCAAGATCACTTTGTCCAACTGGCATTATAGGTTAAGACATCCATCATCTTCTATACTATGGCATATCGTTTTTAGTTTTAATTTAGAATTGTCAAGTCCTTTATCTCCTTCTTTCAATTGTAATGCTTGTCAATGCAATAAAAGTCAGAAGTTACCTTTTTCGTTTTCTACTCTCTACACGGGTCATATAAGTAATAACATGTGTGGAGTATGGATATCATTCCCACAAGAATTATGTTCAATTCTAGTTAAGTACCGAAATTAGATTAACTCTAAAATTATTTCGATAATTGATATTAAAATGAAATAAAAATAAAAGAAATGAAAAAAATAGAAATTAAAATGAAGATAAAAACTCTAAAAGAATGACTTCACTTTACTATTCCTATGTTTATCCAATCTCGTAATTATAAATTAATTCCATTCAATTCATCAATCAAGGCTTTAATTTCACCTCATTACCTCGCCTGAGTATCAAATGAGATAATAAGTATAGATATTTAAAGCGATATGCCTATCTACCTAAATGTGTATACACTCATTAAATTCAAGTCTCACAATCGATTGCCCAAGTATTACTGGCCTTTTGAACTTAATATTACTTATGTTGTGTCACTTAAATCCGACATATGAAATTCCCTCTTCCGAGTGTCAATCCTACATATTTCAATCAACTAATCTAGTGATCAAGTAAATTAGAAGCATTAAGTATAGAGTACATAAATGAATTGAAATGAAATTTTATTAGCATCAAACTAAATGTTCAAAGCATAGTTCAAGCTAAGCTATATCAATCCTTTAGATAAAGAAAATCAATTTAGCAATAATCATGAACAAAATGCAAAAGAGCTTACACGAATTTGTAAAGAGAATAAACTCTCGGAGAGAAAACCCAAATCTCTTCTCCTTCTTTGCCTTCTTGAAGCTCCAAAAATGATCTCCTCTTGATTTGTAAAGATAAGTTGCTAAGATTGAAAACTAGATCTAGAACTAAAAATAAAAATCAAAATAAAACTAACACGAATTTTATTTATTTAAAAAGTGGAGAAGCTCTTCAAAAGATAGAAACCAAGAATAACCCCAAATGGCTATCCTTCTCTCTCAAAATGTGTCTCCAACTTTCTTCCCTTCCATCCTCCAAGCAAACCCTAGCATTTCCTTTATAGGTCTCTTTTTTGAGATTCGTGCCACCATTATGTTTGATGCATGTTTTGATACTGTAGCGGAAGATTCCACATTGCAGCCCCAAAACATGGAGTTGGGAATGTTGGGAGAGTGCCATGGGCGTTGTGGTGGACTTTTTGGCACTGCAATGCCAAAGCTACTAGGGTGTAGTTGACTTTTTGGGGCTATAGCGCTCAGCCCTTGTCCTAGTTGCACATATTAGCACTGCAACTCAAGTTTTTGGTGCTACAGTGTCCAACTTTAGTCACTTTGCCTCTTTTTGCCTTCTTTTTACTCCGAATGGCTTTCCATACTCAAATTCACCTACACAAAATGAGTACAATTAAAATATTTAAAAGAAAAACTAGATAAAAATGTATTCAAATGCATTCTAAGATTAATTAAAATAAATAAAACTAGAAATAAAAAATAAATAAAATAAAATAAAAATACTAAAATTAAAGAAAAATAGCTATAATAACTAAAAATAAATTAAAATCTCAAGAATCAAACACTTTAAATGCATAAAAATAGATAAAATAACTCTATTTTTATAGAGTTATCACTCTTACATCTTCTTGTCCTCCCCAAATTATTTGCTCTGCTGTGTAGACCGCACCAATTCATTCTATTGATAATTTTAAATATTATGTTATTTTGTAGGCCACTTTACTAAATACATTTGGTTTTATCCCCTCAAAAGAAAATCTCAAGCTTATGATGTTTTCAACCGATTCAAAGCATTTGTGGAAAACTTTCTTTAATCAAAAAATTGTTACATTATATATAAACAATGGGGGTGGGGGAGGTTTGGTGATATCAAGTACTTTCAACAACGATTGCTTGCTCCTCCACAGAAGCTGAATATAGATCGGTTGCTGCTACAGTGGTAGTATAGCTGGATATGCTCGCTTCTAATTGAACTTGATGTTCAGTTGTCTGTCACTCCTGTCATCTACTGTGACAATGTTAGTGCTACGAAACTCTGTGTGAATATGAAACATGTTTTTTTTTGTATTATCACTTCAGTTGCAGACAAAGTTCAGAGAGGAGCTCTTCATGCTGTCCATGTTTCCTCTGAGGACCAGTTAACATAGCTCTCATAAAACCTCTTTTGCGTGCTAGTTTCCTTACTCTTAAGACTAAGATTAGACTCTCCTCCCGGAGATCCATTTTATGAGGGGCTTAAGGAAGAAAAACAACTAGTTGGAATTATCTTTTATTTTTAAAATTTAACTTTGTAATTATCTTACTTAAGGATTTGCTTAAGTTAAGACTATCTAGTTAGTTTCTTTTCTAATTTTGAATAGTTGTTTTTCTGAGATTAG
This sequence comes from Artocarpus heterophyllus, assembly GCA_025403435.1. Classification (NCBI taxonomy): domain Eukaryota; kingdom Viridiplantae; phylum Streptophyta; class Magnoliopsida; order Rosales; family Moraceae; genus Artocarpus; species Artocarpus heterophyllus. Next base: position 34,666,997 of record CM046347.1, read on the forward strand.
GATTGCTTCTGTAAAATACTATTTATATTAACTTTTTTAATGGAAGAATCTATGCTATATTTTCCCATTTATTGTTCTCTATTAGCAACATTTTATGAGGCTAGAGACGTGGAAAAATGCCAGGATGCTACAAATGGACCTTGCGAAAATACTTTATGTAAACAAACTTTTGCTCTACATCTTTTCAAATACTAGGCCGTTTGAAAAATGGTTGGAACTATCAATTATAATTATAAACAATATAAAATTCTTACATGCAATAATAAAAAGCAAAAATTGCTATAGTATATAGCTCTCACATGTTATAGTTCTCAGACTAAAACTATTGGTTCTAACTATTCTTTCAAACGGCCTATACATGTCATCTACAATTAAAGGTGATTAATTATGTGGCCATTAAGGATCACTTAAGGCACCTATCAGAAACGAGTGTCTTTGCATAACAATTCTTAATTGTTAGTCTTTTTATCAAAGCCATGAGCCACGGAAAAATCTCCAATTAATCATCGAGGCAAAGTATAGCATTCAAGTACGGGCTTCTTCTTGAATTGGATCTCCTTCCAAGTTCAAATACCACTTATGACTTATAAGAAGGAAGGAAAAGGTTCAAGAATTCGATGCAACTAATCTTAAAATTCAATCCTACTTGTGTAAAACATAAACGATTCTAACATGCCAAAACAACAAGCATGTCAAAATCAAACGGAAGCGTGAAAACAATGAATACCTCCTGCCATTGCACTGTTTCTCCGGTGTTCTGTGGCTGTCTGCACTTGAGAGCTTCCAAGTCCTCCAAAAAGCTCAATTGATGGTGTTGGTTCTTTAGAGAATTTTCGGACTTGGGGACCCAAGTTTCCGTTCAACACGCAATGAACGTAAAAAAAAAAATTTTTTGTTCTCGATTGTATTAGAAATCCTTCCATCAAGGATTCTTATACTGCCTCAGAAATGCAGTTACCAAGGCTGGTTTTATGAGCATAAATATGAGGCCAATTATGAATGACTGTTGCAAAATTAAAATTGGTTTCAATTCTTGAAACCGTTAAAACAATGCAACGGTTACATTCTCCCACTTGGTCTCCATATTTATCTTTATATTCATTAAACCCAAACTTTCAGGAAACAAATACATGAATCATGGCGACAGTTTCTCTAAATTGTGAGTATTATCTTTCATGTATTACAATGTATTATTTCTCAGACTTTATTCCTTATATGGTAATTTAACTTTATGAATAAACCCAATGTTTATTCTTGGTCCTACTAAATGTGAATTTTTCTCTAATAATTTTATGCGCAAAACAAATATGAGAAAACATCACAACTGAATAAGAGTTTCATTAAAACTGTAAATTATATGCACAAATAAATTTACATTATGGAACCAAGTCCCATCTGTATAACATGATCCTTAAATAACTTCGGTGGCATTCCTTTTGTCAGAGGATCTGCGATCATCAATTCAGTGCTTATATGCTCAATGACCACTTTATTTTCCTTAATGCGTTCCCTTATGGCTAAGTACTTAATGTCGATATGTTTACTTCGACTGTCACTCTTATTATTCTTAGCCATAAAGACAGCAGCTGAATTGTCACAATATATCCTTAATGGCCTAGACACAAAATCTACAATTCTGAGGCCTGACATGAAACTCTTCAACCATACACCATGCGAAGTAGCCTCAAAACAAGAAACGAACTCTGCCTCCATCGTGGAAGTAGCAACCAACGTTTGCTTTCCACTCCTCTAAGATATAGCTCCTCCGGCTAGCATGAAAATATAACCTGAAGTTGATTTTTTCGAATCAACACAGCCAGCAAAGTCTGAATCGGACTAGCCAATCACCTCTAGAATGTCAGTTCGCCTATACATAAGCATGTAATCCTTTGTACCTTGAAGGTACCTCATCACTTTCTTTGCAGCCCTCCAGTGGTCAATGCCTAGGTTACTCTGATATCTTTCCAACATTCCCACAGCAAATGCAATGTCAGGTCTTGTGCAGACTTGAGCATACATAAGGCTTCCAACAGCTGAAGCATAAGGAATGTTGCTCATTTGAACTTTCTTGAAATCATTCCTTAGACATTGGTTCAAATTGAACTTATAACCCTTCACAATGGGTGCTACACTTGGTGAACAATCTTTCATCCGAAATCTATCTAAGACTTTATTGATATAGGTTTCCTGCGATAGTCCCAAAATGCATCGAGATCTATCCCTATGGATCTTTATGCCAATGACATAAGATGCCTCACCCACATCCTTATATCAAAGTTCTAAGAAAGGAATTGTTTCATCTCATATAGAAACCCCTTGTAATTGGTTGCAAGAAGGATATCACCCACATATAAAACAAGGAAACAAATCTTGCTCCCTCTGACCTTCTGGTATATACATTGATCCATGATATTCTCTTCAAAACCAAATGAAGTGATGACATCGTGGAATTTCAAATACCATTGACGGGAAGCCTGTTTCAAACCATATATGGATTTCTTGAGTTTGCACACCAATTGCTCACCATTACTAGAGGAGAATCCTTCAGGTTGTTTCATATAAACCTCTTCCTCTAGATCACCATTGAGGAATGTCGTTTTCACATCCATCTGATGTAACTCAAAATCAAAATGAGCTACTAATGCCATGATCACACTAAGGGAGTCCTTTTTAGATACAGGGGAAAAAGTCTCAGTGTAATCTATACCTTCCCTTTGAGTGAATCCTTTAGCAACGAGTCTTGCCTTATGTGTCTCAATGTTGCCTAATGAGTCTTTCTTTGTCTTGAAGACCCATTTGCATCCAATGGCTTTTACACCATCAGGCAACTTGACAAGATCCCAGACTCCATTAGATGACATAGAGTTCATCTCATCTTTCATGGCATCATACCACAAGTTAGATTCCTTACAACTCATGGCTTGTGAAAACGTTTCTGGATCATTTTTTGCTCCTATGTTGTAGTCAGACTCTTGTAGATACACAATATAGTCACTAGGAATGGCTGATCGCCTTACTCTAGTAGATCTCCTTAATGTTGATTCAACATTCTCTTGAGGAGCATGTTGATCAACTGGCTGTCCAATAGGTTCTTGTATCTGTTGTTCAGCTGGATCTACTGCTTCTTGATCAGCAATCTGTGGAACTTGAATGACTGGCTGTTGTTCAACACGCGTTTGAACCGTAGGCGTGTCGCGTATAACAATCACTCTATCATATGAAGTGGAAGCTTGAGCATCTGTATGATCTTTCTCTGGAACGGTGTTCCAGGATCGATCGCTCCCACTGATCAAGTCATTCTCAAGAAATTTGGCATTTCTTGATTCCACAAACTTAGTGGTATGTGATGGACAATAAAATCTATATCCCTTAGATCGTTCAGCATATCCAATGAAATACCCACTTATGGTCCTTGGGTCTAGCTTCTTTTCTTGTGGATTATAGACTCTCACCTCAGACGGGCATCCCCAAACGCGTATATGTCGCAAACTCGGTTTCCAACCTTTCCATAACTCGAACGGTGTCTTTGAGACAGCCTTGGTTGGAACTCGGTTTAATATATACACAGTCGTCTTAAGAGCTTCAGTCCACAAAGACCTAGGAAGTTTGGAGCTGCTAAGCATGCTCCGCACCATATCCAACAATGTTCGGTTTCTTCTTTCTGCCACACTATTTTGATCTAGAGAACCGGGCATAGTATACTGGGCAACTATCCCATGTTCTTGAAGAAACTTCACAAATGGACCAGGCGCTTGTCCATCTTCGGTGTATCTACCATAGTATTCACCACCTCTATCAGATCTCACTATCTTTATTTGCTTTCCACATTGTTTCTCTACTTCTGCCTTAAACACCTTAAAGGCATCTATAGCTTCATTTTTGTTATGAAGCAAGTAGAGATACATATATCGTGAGCAATCATCAATAAAAGTAATGAAATACTTTTGACCATACGCGTCTATGTCTGGACTACAAATATCTGTATGTATGATCTCTAATATGTCTAAACTCCTCTTGGCACCTTTCTTTGACATATTGGTCTGCTTTCCCTTTATGCAGTCCACACAAGTGTCAAAGTCAGTAAAATCTAGAGTACTAAGTACCCCATCATTCACTAATCTCTTTATTCTCTCAATAGAGATATGACACAATCTACGGTGCCACAACATAGAGGAATCTTCATTCATAACACATCTCTTAATGCCAGCATTATCTTGAACATGCATAGAAGTATAAGAAGTTTTATCTTGTAAATTAATTTTGAAAAGACCATTTGACAATATACCATTTCCAATAAGTTCAGATCTATAAAACAAACTAAATATAGTGTCTGAAAAATTAAAGGAAAATCCCAATGGTACAAGCCTTGAAACTGAAATTAAATTCCTAGAAAAACTAGGAATATAAAATGTCTTTTCTAACTTTAAAACATAACCACTAGATAAAACTAAATTGCATGTTCCGACAGCCTCTACATGTGAGCGCATCTTGTTGCCTGAATAGATGCACTGCTCACTTCCCACTGGCTTCCTTAGGCCTTGCAATTCCTACAAGGAATTAGTGACATGGATTGAAGAACCAGAATCAATCCACCATGTGTTATGTTCAACATCAACCATATTAGATTCATAACAAACAAGTGAGAATTGAGTACCTTTTTTGTGAAGCCATCTCTGATATTTAGGACAATCCTTCTTTATGTGCCCCTTCTTTTTACAAAAGAAGCACCTGGATTCCTTCTTGATATCAGCTTGAGCAGACAGTTTGCCTTTTCCCTTATTCTTGGCTTGGCCCTTATTCTTCCTTTGAGTTGCCAGATGCACACTCTCTCCCGCTTCCATAACAAGCCTTCCTTCTTCTTGAACACACATGGTCATCAATTCATTGATGGACCACTTATCCTTATGTGTGTTGTAGGATATCTTGAAAGGTCCATATTGATGTGGAAGAGTGTTGAGGATGTAGTGCACAAGGAAGGTTTCAGACATCTCAACCTCAAGTGTCTTCAGCTGAGCTGCTATATCCCTCATTTGCATGATGTGCTCAAGCACACCATGAATTCTAGTAAGCTTCATGGATGAAAATTTCATTATCAGGGTGCTAGCCAAGGCTTTGTCTGATGTAGCAAACTGCTCATCAATTGCCTTCATCAGAGCTCGCACTTTGTCATATTGCTCCAATGAACCACGTATGCCAGCCGAGATCTTCGTCTTTATGAACATTACGCAGAGGCGATTAGATCGCTCCCACTTTTTATAACGGTCAACGTCATCTGGCTGGTTGGTCTCCGTAATGACAGGTGGTTCATCCTTACGGATAGCCAAGTCAATGTCCATGACACCTAAATGAAGAAGAATTCTCTCCTTCCACACTTTATAGTTGTCTCCCTTAAGTTCAGGAATGTCACATTGGAAATCAGAGTAACTTACAGTTTGCATAGCTGCATAATAAAACATACATGCTTATGTTACTAAATTGAGGCTACAATACTTTATGACATGTTTACCAATGTAAATCATGCATTAAAATATGAATCAAATGACATAAAAATTGCCTGTGGGCAAAATTTTTAATTCAAACAAACTCATATATCCTTATAATGACACTATCAAATTATATGCCCTTTTCTTAATTCCCGTAGGTAAATTAAGAAAGATAATTTGATACATCATCCTCACTAATCATATTAAATATAATAAAAATTTCTGTGGGATAAAATTTATCATATTACATATGATTAATCACAATTTAACGTCTTTTTATCATATGTGATTTAAACATCTAACGTAATTTTTTACATAATCAAAGATGCTGTGGCTACTGTTTAATTATTCAAAAATTAAATACATATATCACAAGACATTTATTCTTAAATTTTTGCTCATAAAATAAATTACAATTACCTTAAGCAACAAATAAATATGAACAAAGAACCATAATTTATGTACTAATTTTCATTATGTATATATTAAAATTATACATTCAAAAATATAATTTAGTACATTATTACACAAAATTAAATGTACTAAATTATTTAACTTAATATTGCATGCATAATTTTAAATCACAAATTATACATAATGAACACTATATGCACATAAATTTACAAAATTATATCCACACAAATACTGTATAATATTCATAACAAATACCAAAAATTATAAATATTCAAAATTATGAATTTTTCATAAAGTATTCCATAATATGAAAAATTTCATAAAAATATTAAAATTGTGGATATTATGAAAATTTCATAAAATTATAAAAATTGAAAATTTTATGAAATTTTCCCAAAAAATATCATTTTATGAAATATGGAAATAATCAATTTTTTTTTAAATTTTTGGGTTTTTTTTTTAAATTTTCTTTTATTCAAAAAGGACGTCGTTTCATGGAGGGTAAATGCCCCCCGCCGCCCCCCCCCCCCCCCCCAGCCGTAAACGACACGTCGTTTACTTAAGCCTTAGCCCGTTGACAGTCCAAACGACATGTCGTTTTGGCTGTCTAAAGGCAAAACGACATGTCGTTTCTCTCTAGAAAGAACGCCATTCAATGCTTGAAACGACATGTCATTTTTGGCTAACCCAAGCCAAATCACATGTTGTTTTTCTCGTCTTCAACCTTGAATCCGGGTCTTCTTCACCCGAACGACCCGGTTTCAACCCGGTTGGAGACCCGGCTGTAATTCTACCATCCGGACACCAATTTTGACGTTTCAAATTGTAGAATTCATAGAAGTCTAATGTCTAAATGATTTCTAATCTTAGTTTCAATTAAGAAATGCTAAAAAACAAAACCCAAAAATCAAAAAAATTTTCAACCCGTGACTGTCATGAACATAGAATTTTTTTTTTTCAAAACAAACTCCACAGTTCGCACGCAAGGCAGAGGTCAAATTAGCTCTGATGCCAAATGTAAAACATAAACAATTCTAACATGCCAAAACAACAAGCATATCAAAATCAAACGGAAGCGTGAAAACAATGAGTAGCTCCTGCCATTGCATTGTTTCTCTGGTGTTCCGTGGCTGTCTGCACTTGAGAGCTTCCAAGTCCTCCAAAAAGCTCAATTGATGGTGTTGGTTCTTTAGAGAATTTTCGGACTTGGGGACCCAAGTTTCCGCTCAACACACAATGAACGTAAAAAAATTTTTTTTTGTTCACGGCTGTATTAGAAATCCTTCCATCAAGGATTCTTATACTGCCTCAGAAATGCAGTTACCAAGGCTGGTTTTATGAGCATAAATATGAGGCCAAATATGAATGAGTGTTGCAAAATTAAAATTAGTTTCAACTCTTGAAACCGTTAAAACAATGCAACGGTTACAACTTGGATATAGAATAATAAGTTTGTTTTCTTATCAGTATTATGGTATTATTCATATCTATGGCTGCATGTATTTTTTTTATTTATTTTTTTAATGTTACTTTAACAGTTAAACTTATAATGGTTTCCACGTTAGACTAATTTGTTGCATACCCTTTGGTATTACCATACAGCTCTCACAACATTTAATTAATTTTATTTATTAATAGCTAGGCATAACATTGAGTTTTTTTTTTTTTGGTCATGCATTCAAAAATCATGTAGGTTTCCTTGTCCTTTCGAACGCAGGAACTGTAACACCCCGAAATTTATTTAATGTTAATGTAATATAAATGATGAATTAGTGTGCCATAATTAATGTTTCAACATTAATTTGATTACTTGGTTGGATTTTGAAATTTTTGGTGGTTTTGTTAAATTGATGAATTCAAATGATTTCTTATTGTTTTAAAATGATGTTTTGAGTTTTAAAATGCAACAATTTGTAAAATGTTAAAAATACTCCATTTTACAAAACCGTGGGCGGCACATGGTTTTTGCACAGTAAAATCGCCCATCAATTTTCTCTATTTATTCTCTTTCTCTCCTTCTCTCTCTTCACTCTGCTCACTCACTCTCTCTCTCTTGATCTCTCTCTCGGCTATTCTCTTCTCTCTCTACTTCTCTCTCAAATTTTTGAATCAAATTTGAATCTAAGCTTCGAGTTAACAAGGAGGAGGCTCGGGGATGTGATTTGGTAACCGAGAACGCGGATTAAAGCTTCGATTCGAGGTTAGTTTTGAAATTTCTAAACTTTTTCCAAAATTTCAATTTTGTGCATTTTTGAAATCTAGGTTTGTTTGAGCTTAGAAAACCTTGGATTTAAGCTAAATGAACTTAGAACAACTATAATCTAAGCTTAGATTGAAGAAAAACGAATTGGATTCAAGATTTTTCATTTTTCTCCCCATTTTTTTAATTTTGGATTTTTGAGTTTAAATCTTGTTTAAATGAGTTCAAATGTGTTCTACTATGTTTTTCTATCAACTATGATTGTTTTCCATGCCTGGGATTTGAGAAAAACAGGTTAAAATCAAGATTTAGATTTTGGGGATCGAAACACCCGCGGCTGGATCTCTGGGTTTTCCCAATTCGGCAGGCCGAAGTGTGTGTTCGGTAGGACGGTGTTCTTCCGTTCGGCAGGCTGAACCTGGGGAAATGACCGGCCGACCGGACCTGGCTTCCGGCAGGCCGAACTATGCAGTTCCGCCGGCCGAAGCAGGGAGTCCGGCAGGCCGGCCGAAGCATGGAAGATTTTGTGATTTTCACCCATTTTCACTGTTTTGAACCCTGATTTAAATTCCAACCTTATAGAATGATATTAAAAACACAAATGGCACACTAGGACATCATGAAATGGTTTAGCAACATAGAATATCTCGAACTAGATATTGATCAACTTAGTTTGTATCTAGGATCGTTCGTGGTTCCGCGGAGCTAACGTATAGCAGACCAGGATTACGGTGTGAGGCACCGGTACGAGTATTGAGGTAGAACTTCTACCCCATTCTTTGATAGCCTAGTTTCAAAATGATTTGGCCTTGAAAAGGATTTCTATTAAAATGTTTTCAACGGTTGTTTGAAAGTGAAATTATCGGTTATATTTTAATATATCGTGAACTGAAATAAACTTCATAATGAATGTAAATGATAACACTCGGTAATTGGGTTTTGAATGATGATGATAATAAACATATAGGCATGATGCCATATCAGAGATCAGGTCGTGTAGCGATCGACCTTGGGGGCCGGTCCCGAAACCCAACTGGGTCACTACGGTGGTGATGTTATTATGGTTTGCCTAGGAAAGAAAAATGATATTGTTGGTTATACGAGTAAACTTTTCTGGGTAAGAATGGTTTTACTCAAATTTATTTATTTATTTATTCAAGGTTTCTTTTAAATAACTCCTGAATAATGACCTGTTTCTTTAAATTAAATTATTTTATAAAACATAGTCCTACTGAGCCTTTCGCTCACATTTTTTTTGTTTTAAATTTCCCCTCTCTAGGTGGTTTTCTATTTAGGTTTGGAGAAGATTCAACGGACAGGACTCAGGAGCAATAGAGGGGCTAGTAGTTTAATTTGTATTATTTAAATCAAGGCATGTAAGATTTTAACTTTACTTGTACTTGGACTGTGATTGTATTTATGATATTGTCGGTACCATGTGTGTGCACAAGTTGTGGGTCTGTGGGACCCATACTCGCGACTTTATTATTTTAATATTATTCGTTTAATGATTTCAATTGCTTAATGTATATAAACTCTTTCTTAAGGTGTTGTTTTATAGAACCTCACATTTTCTATTTAATCAAACCCCCTAAACTCTTGATTTTTAATTAAATTCTCTTTTAATTAATTTAAATAATATACCACATCACCTCCTGTACCCCGGGGCGTGACAGAATGGTATCAGAGCTCAAGGTTATGAACCTTGGAAATTGTACACACATAGATTTGACAATGAAATACCTCTGACAGTCCAAATTTTGTTTTCAAAAGTGAGAGAATGGCACCTAGACGTCGTTCAACAGCTGATGCCGAGTTTGTAAATGATGAGGGCATGATGAGGTCTATGTTTGCGGCTTTCCGACAGATGACAGCCAGGGCTAGACCAGAAGATTCTAGTGTTGGTAGTCGGCATGCGTACTTTAAGGAATTTTGACGGGTGTCTATTCTGACTTTTGATGGTAATGGGGATCTGTAGTTAGCAGAGTATTGGTTGGATTCGATCTTGAAGCATTTGGATACCCTTGGTGTGCTTGAGGAGTATCGTGTGGAGTTTGCTGCGTATAAGCTCGAGGGTGGCGCTAACACTTTGTGGAAACAAGCTAAGCGTTTGGAGCACGGTGGTGATATCAGTTGGGACAGGTTCGAGGAGCTGTTCTATGATTGATATTTTTTGCAGGGGTATAGAGATCAGAAGGCAGCTGAGTTCTACAGGTTGCAGCAGGGTGATCTATCAGTTCAGGAATATGAGGCAAGGTTTAATGAGTTGGCTAGGTTTGCTCCATCAGCTGTGGCATCGGAGTGTGAGAAGTGTATTAAGTTTCAGGAAGGGCTCAAGGATCCTATTCGGCGGCAGTTGGTTGCTCTGCGGCTTAGGAGTTTTGGAGAGCTTGTGTCGTCGGCGATATCCGTGGAGAATGATTATGTGCAGTATTATGAGGACCGAGCCAAGGCTTTAGGAGGACCGCAGAGGAGTGGCAAGAAGAGCACCAGTAGCCATATGACTCCGGGGAAGAACAAGCAAGGTGGCGCGACTAGTGGTAGCAGTAGTTCATCTGGCAGCGGGCGCAGCAATCCCTACAGCTTTCATTGTCATTTCTGTCAACAGCCCAGACACATCAAGAGGAATTGCCCGATCAGGAGTGCTCGTCTTGGATCTCAGACCGGGGAGGATGCCAGTTGTTAGTCTCAGCCTTAGGCCATACCTCTGCCTTAACAGTACCCGCAGTTACAGTATCCCTAGTTCTCTCCTCAGCAGTTCTCATATCCGGCACGGGGGCAGCAGCCGCAGCGTTTCCAGCACAGAGTCCCTCAGTATCGAGCGCTGAGTACGGGTAGTGTGCAGTCATCTCCATCTCAGCAGCATCAGCAGAATAATCCAAGACCCAGCAACGTTGGTAGAGGGAAAGGAAAGGTACAAGTGCAGGTTCATGCGATGGCATCTGGAGGTTCAGATTCTCAGACTGGTAATGCGGTTGTCGATGGTACGATCTTGGTTTCTAGATCTTTAGGTCGCGTTTTATTTGATATCGGTGCCTCTCATTCTCTCATTTTGAGTTCTTTTGTACATGCCTTGGGATTAAAGATAGAAGAGTTCGATGAACCCCTAGTCATAACTTCTCCCTTGGGGCAGGTGTGTGTAAATTGTATGTGTAAATCTTGTAAAATAAAGATTGGGGATGAGATTTTGAAAAGTGATTTGATTATATTCCCTATGAGCTCCTATGATGTAATTCTAGGGATGGACTGGTTGTCCAGGTATAATGCAGTTGTAGACTGCCAACTTAGAAAAGTGACCCTAGTGTCTGATAGGGGGACACTGATCACTTACCAGGGTGGTGGTGATTGGTTAATGAGTGAGCGTCTCATGAAGTCATGTCTAGGAGGGCGAAGGAATCTAGGTTGCTGTGCTTTTCTTGCCAATCTAGATTGTGAGCCCTATGCTTTGAGTGGTAGTGTAGCGATTCCGGTGGTGGATGAGTTCGAGGATGTCTTCCTCGATGAGTTGCCAGGATTACCACCGTATCGAGAAATTGAGTTTGGTATCGAGTTGTTTCCAGAGACAGCACTGATTTCTATGGCACCTTATCGGATGGCGTCGACAGAAATGAAGGAATTGAGGAAGCAACTTCAGGAGCTTGCTGATAAAGGGTATATTCGGAATAGCACATCTCTGTGGGGAGCACCGATTTTGTTTGCTAAGAAGCATGATGGGACTCTTAGGTTGTGTGTGGATTATCGGCAGCTGAATCGTGTTACGGTGAAGAACAAGTATCCCTTGCCTAGGATTGATGAGTTGTTTGATCAGTTGGGAGGTTCGCGGTACTTCTCAAAGATTGATTTGTGGTCAAGTTATCATCAGCTCAGGATTAAGGAAGAGGATATTCCCAAGACAGCTTTTAGGACTCGGTATGGTTATTTTGAGTTCCTGGTTATGTCGTTTGGGTTGACGAATGCTCCGGTAGCTTTTATGGATTTGATGAACAGGATATTTAGGCCGTATCTAGATCAGTTCATGATCGTGTTCATCGATGATATTTTTGTGTATTCTAAGACTTGGGAGGAGCATGAGCAGCATCTTCGGATCGTGCTTCAGACTTTGCGGGAGCACCAGTTGTATGCTAAGAGGGAAAAGTGCGAGTTTTGGTTGACTGAGGTCAAGTTTCTAAGTCATGTCATCTCGGAGCATGGTATTTCTGTGGATCCGTCCAAGATTGAAGCCATAGTGGATTAGGAACGACCAAGGAATGTGGCAGAGATTCGCAGCTTCTTAGGTCTTGCTGGTTATTACAGGAAATTTGTAAAGGATTTTTCGAAGATTGCAGCTCCGTTGACGAGATTGATCAAGAAAAATGTCAGGTTTGAGTGGAATGAAGATTGTGAGCTCGCTTTTCAGGAATTGAAGAACCGGTTGACTTCAGCTCTAGTGTTAGTTATTCCTAGCAGTGACGAGCCGTATGAGGTTTATGCAGATGCTTTAGGACGCGGACTTGGATGTGTGTTGATGCAGCATGGACGTGTGGTTGTGTACGGATCGAGACAACTACGACCTCACGAGCGAAATTATCCTACTCATGATTTGGAGCTTGCGGCGGTGATTTACGCGCTGAAGATTTGGAGGTGTTACTTGTATGGAGCATCGTTTCAGGTCTTCTCCGATCACAAGAGTTTGAGGTATTTGTTCACTCAGAGGGATCTTAATTTGAGGCAGCGTAGATGGATAGAGTATATGGAGGATTATGATTTTACGTTGCAGTATCATCCCAGGAAAGCTAATGTGGTCGCGGATGCGCTTAGCAGGAAGTCTTCAGGGATTCTCGCTTGTTTGGCTTTTGAGGACTGGAGCAGGGATGCAACAGTGAGCGAGTATAGGCTACGGTATCATGAAGACTGTGATCAAGTTTCAGTATATCATATGGAGGCGACCCCAGCTCTTGTTCAGATGGTGAAGCAAAGTCAGTGGCAGGATCAACATTTGCAGGGGATTTGGTCGCGAATTCAGAACGGGGAGCAGTTTAAAGAATGGAGCGTGCATGCAGATGGATCGTTGTATTTTTGAGAGCGTCTTGCAGTTCCAGCTATCGCCGAGGTGACGAAATTCGTTTTAGATGAAGCTCATAGGTTTTAGTTCGCTATTCATCCAGGGAGCACAAAGATGTATCACGATTTGAAGAGGCAATATTGGTGGAGAGGCATGAAGAAAGATGTTCGAGAGTACGTGGTCAAGTGTTCGACGTGTCTTCAGGTGAAAGCCGAGCATCAAAAGCCTGTAGGTCAGCTTCAGCCGCTTCCTATTCCAGGGTGGAAATTGGAGCATGTGACGATGGGTTTGTTAGACATGTATGCTCTAAGGAGTAAAAATGTAATACGTTTTTGGAGACATTTTTATCAATAAAGAATTTATTCATTTATATATACCAAATATTGTCCTCTTTACGTTCATATTTGTTGAATGTATGATAAGCAAACAGTAGTCTGAGACTGTCAGTCTAAACCTTAAGAGTTGGGCATATGATGGGATGATTATGCGGTAGACACGACTCTTAAGATGATGGTCTAAAATATATGATCCGCAATCGAGGGAATAAAGTTGGGCGCTTTATTCATGTAAAGATTGTTATGTTGTCTATATCCCTTTTGGGAGATGGTTTGTCTTGGCCATCGGAGTTGGACTCCGTGAATAGAAACATTGGCGCATTGTCATAGGTGACGATGTGTTGGATCGGGACATAAAGTGAATTGATTTGGATTAATAATTCTGTCTTGTCAAATCGATTCACTTTAGACAATCATTTGTATTGTATCTTAATCCTGAGATGAATAATGGGCCCGTTGTCTCGACTTGTGTCTTTTGATGTACCAATGGGTGACTCCCACATCTCTATAGTGGCATGCATGCCGGTACGTTGGAGGCATGACTCTTGGTAGCGTAGACTTGTTATTCATAGATATGGAATCCATAGCTCCTCTTTAGGAGTAATGATATCCTCTTATATGCGTTGTCCTGTAATTGGAAAACTGGAGCGCTCAACCATTTGGATACATAGGTGTAACCGAATGGTATACTATCTTTGGATGGTAAGTTTTCTAATGGTGAGACAATGGAACGTAAGATAAAAATAATCGGGAAGGTAAGACAGAACTTGTCCTTAAGCCGATTATGGATGATCATATGGGGATGCGATACACTATGATATGTCATGGAGAGTTAGCTACACGAGCTTCGTAATTCTATAAAGTTCGAGAGTGCAGCTCCAAGCTTTTAGTGGAGTAGCGTTGGAGTTGATAATTGTGAAATGTATATCTGGGATATTGGGTTTCATAGTTATCATGAGCTTGAACTTTATAGGTCCATTTTGGTCCCCTTTGCTAGCTCACAAAATCCTGTAACGACACGGCGTGCTTTTCCAATAATTGGTGACTTATGTCGGATTTATCAGATTGGTTTAAAATTTATAAGAATCAAATAATTCATGTCTGTTTATCGGTTGAATTAATTATGTAAGAAATTAGTTCAAGATGAACTTGTTGAATTATGGCGTTCGGATAATTCTTGTCTGTTTATCGGTTGTTTTAATTTTGGACAATTAGAACAAGATAAACTTGTAGAATTATTGTGAATTGATTTATTTTCTTAGAGATTATCTTGATAAAGTTTGTTTTGATCAGATATCTTTTCTATTGGGCTATTTGAATCAAAACTGAGACTTTATCCTTTAGAATCTCGGGTGGAAAATAAAAGATTCGCGGAGATTTTTTCTCGGCAGTTCGGCATGCCGGATGACGTGTTCGGCCTGCCGAACTGGCCAGTTCGGCCTGCCTATCTCACAGTTCGGCATGCCGACCGCGACAGCTAAGATTACGCGTTTTTCACGCGTATCTTATCAGATATTGATCCGAACTTGATTCTATTTTGATTTTTGAGACCTAATCTGATATGGACTGACCCCAAGGACCAATAGGTATAAAAAGGGAGTGAGTCTAATGATTTACTCAGATCAATTTGAGAGATTAAGAGTGATACTCTTCTAGTGAGCATCTGAAAACTCCCTGAGAGCTTTTGTTCACAAATCACGAACACTAGCTTTGGGTTCTCTCTATTGGTTGGAAGGAGAGTCACCGGTGGAAGAGCTGTACGTGTGAGCCCACACTCACTCCGGTTGTGGATAGAGAATAGCAAAGAAGACCAGTTGGTTGAGGCTCTTCTGGAACGTTACTTCTCTACACAGGTCGCGGAGGTTCTTCGGCATACTGAGGTTAGTAAGATCTGTTTAATTTATACATATAACATGTCAAACTTGTGTTTTGGAAAATACTCTGATGAAAAATTTTTAAAATTCCGCTGCGCACTTTGTTTCCAACAATTGGTATCAGAGCCGAGGTTTTTACATAAATTTGCAAGTTTGTGATCATGTTATATGCATAAATTTTGTGATCTTAATCTCTCCAATGCTTGAATTAAATTTTATAGAGAGATGGCACTCTAGGTTTCTATATAATATATATGTTGTCATGGATTATATGGTGAATGTTTATTAATTAATTATGGTTGATTAAATTGTTGTTTAATTATTTATTAATTAATTAATACCGATTATGGTTCCTTAGAGGTTAGAATGTGTATCTAGGTTTTTCATGTAATTAGATGGCGGACTATCATCTCCGTCTAGGAATTATTATTTAATTTGTAAGAATTTTGTAATTAAATAATTATTCGGAGAAGACGGAACGAGAAGTCGGATCTTGAAGATAGATGATGGCGCCTCCAGGTATTTCCTGAGTCTCTAATTTTATGTTTTTGAATTGTTGAAAATAAAATTGATGAATTGCATTAAAATTGTATTTTCTGGATTGAGTGTTTTCTGCTCGGTCGGCATGCCGGACCTCACAGTTCGGCAGGCCGAAGGTCACAGATCGGCAGGCCGGACGTATGGTCCGGCAGGCCGACAGTGGGGCAGAAATTTTGGTGCTCTGCCGGCAGGCCGAACCTTCATGTTCGGCAGGCCGAACCACCATGATCGGCAGACCGATCACCCAGATCGGCCTGCCGACCGAGAGCTGCCAGGCGTCCAGAAAAAGGTGCGATTTTTTAGTGCAGTTTTAATTTTATTTTTGGGACGATTCTGAGAAACATTAAATTTGGATATGACCGGAAATATGAAGTGTTCGATTCATACGGGATTGAGGACTTGAAGATGGATATTACATGAAGAAGGATACAGCTTAAGGATTCAAGGATGAAGAATCAATAAATGTCTCGATTATTCTCTTGTAATCTTATTTTTTCTATTCTCTAGGGTGGAACCATAATATTACGGTTATTATTATTATGCTTGTAGCTTTGCTTGATTGTTTTGCTTGTCTGCATTATAATATGATTTACCATGTATATTGATAACATGTCATATAGAATAGGGAGTGCCGCTCATATTAAAATTGTTCATGCATAATTTTAAAATAAAACCTTGACTTCAAAAGATTGAGTGGGAGAAGGTTTTCGAAGAGAGAACCTAAGGCCTCCATCGTTGGTCCATAGGAAGAACATGATGGTCCCAACCCCTAGGAAGGGATTTCTATCATGTACCAGATTGGATCTCTGAAAGGATAAGGTATTTTAGTATGATTTATGGTTGCACACCCCTAGGTGGTGATTATAAATCATGGATAAAATATTAAAACGGTGGTTATACACTCACGTTAACTTTATTATTAACCTCCCCTAGGAGCTCTGTTAATAAAATTAATGGCCAAAGAAACGATTATTAGTATATGCTGGATCATACGGGTCCTGGATGGCATATATTAATCAGGAGGGGATCCGTGTTCCTGATTGAATTTGGCATGACTCCCCTAGGAGCTTGTTGAATTCTGAGTTGGGAATTATCGTTGTAAGGTTGTGATATTTTCAAGGTTTTGACACATAAACACATTTGTATAATTTTACATGATTGTGTTATCTTACTAAATTATATATATGTTTGCTTATGTTTGGTATATGATTCTTTATTGTAGATTGAAAATGTCTAAAAACGCTTTATCATCGATACTTGACAAAAACCAATTGACCGGTGAGAACTATAATGATTGGAAACGGAACCTGGACATCGTCCTTTCCTTTGAGAAACTGAAATATGTTCTGACAACTCCTTGTCCTCCCGAGCCTACGGGAGACTCAAGTAATGAGCAATTCCAAGCGTACGAACGCTGGAAAGATGCTAATGATCAGGCCCGCTGCTATGTTATGGCTAGCATGAATAACGTGCTGCAGGCTCAACATCAGGATTATGAGACTGCGAAGCAGATCTTGGATAATCTTGAGGACATGTTTGGAGGCCAGGCCATAACAAAGCGGCAAGGGGCGCTTCGGAAACTCTTAAACTGTAGACAGAGACCGGGGACATCTGTAAAAGAGCACATGATGTTGGTCATGGGTTACCTCGCTGAGGCTCAAACCAATGGAGCCGACATCGATGCTGAAACTCAAATGACTATGGTCTTTGAGACTCTGTCTAAGGAATTTATTCCGTTTAGAGCTACTTTTAATCTAAGCAATAGACGGGATATGACCTTGACAGAACTGATGAAACAGTTACAAGAGTTTGAACTGCTGATCAGGGAGTCTCCTGCTGGTGGAGAGGCCAATATGGTAGCTGCTTCTGGTTCCAATCCTAACTCTGGGAATGGAAAGAAACAACGGGCCAAGAGTGGGAAGTCTTCTATTCCTATTGCTACCAAGAGCAAGAAGAAGAAGAAGAAGAACCCAAAGAAGCTTAAGTGCTTCTTTTGTGGTAAGGTCGGGCATATAAAGAAGCATTGCAAGGACTTCCTTTCCAAGGGAGGTAGGTGTGATCTTCTATATTTAGAAACTTGTTTGGTTGAGGAATCCAGTGACATTTGGGTCATAGATTCTGGTGCAACTAATCATGTTTGTGTTTCTCTGCAGGGATTCAAAGAAACGAGAAGTCTACTTCGTGAAGACTTAACGCTTCGGATGGGCGATGGATCCTTGGTCTCAGCGGAAGCAGTGGGAGATGTCCATCTTTATTTTGATAATTATAGGAGTTTAATTTTGCGAGATTGTTTTTATGTTCCTAAATTTAAAAGGAATTTAATTTCTGTATCTTCTTTATTTAAAGACTCCTACGTGGTATCTTTTAATGAAAAAGTGGTGATTCGTAAAAACAAATCTTTTATCTGTTCTGGATGGATGCAAAATAATCTGTATTTTATAAAACCCAAGATGGACTTGTTGCTTAATGCTGAGATAAATGATAATGACTCAAAAAGACTTAAAACTTCTCACTCTAATAAGACTTATCTTTGGCATTTGCGCCTTGGCCATATTAACCTAAATAGGATTCAAAGGTTGGTAAGGGATGGACCTTTAAGTCACTTAAAGGTGGAATCTATACCTCAATGTGAGTCTTGTTTGGAGGGTAAAATGACCAAAAGACCATACGGGTCTAAGGGCAATAGGGCCGAAGGGGTTCTAGAACTTGTGCATAGTGATGTTTGCGGACCGATGAACATCCGGGCACGAGGAGGGTATGAGTACTTCGTTACTTTCATTGACGATTACTCTAGATATGGGTATGTGTACCTAATGCACCACAAAAGCGAAACTTATGATAAATTCAGGGAGTTTCGGGCTGAAGTGGAAAAGCAATTGGGTAGACCCATAAAGGCACTTCGATCAGATCGAGGTGGAGAATACCTTTCTGATGAGTTCTTGGGACACTTATTAGAGAATGGGATTTTATCCCATTTGACTGCGCCGGGTACTCCGCAGCAGAATGGCGTAGCAGAGAGAAGGAATAGGACTTTGTTGGACATGATTCGGTCCATGATGAGTTATTCATCATTGGCTTTATCCTTTTGGGGATATGCACTACAAACTGCATGTTATCTTTTGAACAATGTGCCTTCAAAATCGGTCCCTAAAACTCCTCACGAGTTGTGGACAAGACGGAAAACATCCTTAAACCATATTCGCATATGGGGATGTCCAGCTCATGTCCTGTTTAAGGATCCGAATAAGTTGGAAGCACGTTCAGAAGTTTGCGTGTTTGTAGGATATCCAAAAGGGACTAAAGGGGGTTATTTTTATAACCCAAAGGAAAATAAAGTCATGGTTTCAACTAATGCAACTTTTCTTGAGGAGAGTTACATGAACGACTTTAAACCTCAAAGCAAAGTGGTGCTTGAGGAGTTGAGGGGTAATCCGTTTACTCCGGAGGTTCCGAACGAAACCATTCCGATCGGTGTAGAAAAACCAAACAAACCTGAACAACAACCTCAGGGGCTTCGGCGTAGTGGGAGGATCGGGCGTCAACCTGAGAGGTATATGTTCAATGGGGAGGTCTTTTTGGCTGAACCGGATGAACAAGACAGGGATCCTTACACTTACGCAGAAGCTATGGAGGATGTTGATTCAAGACTCTGGACAGAGGCCATGAACATTGAGATGAAGTCTATGGAGACTAATCGGGTCTGGGAGCTTGTGGATCTTCCCGAAGGGGTAAAACCCATAGGGTGTAAGTGGATCTACAAGAGGAAAAGAGGAGTGGATGGAAAGGTCGAAACCTTTAAGGCTAGACTGGTAGCTAAGGGTTATACGCAAAAGGAAGGAATCGATTATGAGGAAACCTTTTCGCCTGTAGCCATGCTTAAGTCCATCCGGATTCTCTTGTCCATAGCTGCCGCTCTCGACTACGAGATTTGGCAGATGGATGTCAAGACGGCTTTTCTGAATGGCTATCTTGATGAGTCCATTTATATGGAACAACCAGACGGGTTCAAGGTCACGGGTCAAGAGGGTAAGGTTTGTAAGTTGCTAAAGTCTATTTATGGACTTAAGCAGGCTTCTCGTTCTTGGAACATAAGATTTGATCAAGTGATCAAGACTTATGGGTTCTCACAAAATGTGGATGAACCATGTGTTTACAAACACATTAAGAATGGGAAGGTGGTTTTTCTACTACTCTATGTAGATGACATTCTGCTAATTGGCAATGACGTTGGGGCGTTGTCATCGGTCAAATTATGGTTGACCAAGCAGTTTGACATGAAGGACTTGGGTGAGGCTAATTTTGTTCTCGGTATCCAGATCTTTCGGGATAGGAAGAACAAAATGATAGCTTTGTCACAGGCCAGCTACATAGATAAAATTCTCAGGAGGTTTGCAATGCAGGATTCCAAGAAAGGTGGGCAACCATCTAGGTCTGGAATTACTCTTTCTAAGAAAGACTCTCCAAAGTCTTATGAAGAAAGAGAATACATGAAGAAGGTGCCTTATGCTTCGGCAGTAGGTAGTCTCATGTATGCCATGCTTTGCACTCGACCAGATATTAGCTATGCGGTCGGGATTGTGAGTCGATTTCAGGCGGATCCAGGACCAAACCATTGGGTTGCGGTAAAGCATATTTTCAAGTACCTGAGAAGGACTCGTGAGTATATGCTTGTGTATTCGGGTGAGGATTTAACTCCTCTAGGATACACTGATTCGGATTTTCAATCCTGCCTGGATTCTAGGAAATCGACTTCAGGGTTTGTGTTTACTCTAGGTGGCGGTGCCATCAGTTGGAGAAGTGCGAAGCAAGATTGCACTTCAGATTCAACGATGGAGGCCGAGTATGTGGCGGCTAGTGATGCTTCGAAAGAAGCAGTGTGGCTCCGCAAGTTCCTTGGGGATCTTGAGGTAGTTCCTGGTATGGATAAAGCGGTATCACTGTACTGTGATAACAGTGCGGCGGTAGCTAATGCTAAGGAACCAAGATTTCACAAGAAGAGTAAGCATATTGATCGGAAGTATCATGTGATAAAGGACTTCGTTGAGAGCGGGCATGTCACGGTGTGCAAGATCGCGTCAGAGGACAATTTAGCTGATCCATTTACGAAGACACTTTCTGGGAGAGTCTTCGAAAGGCATGTGGAAGCTATGGGGATGCGAAATTTGCAGTATTTACTCACTTAGTGCAAGTGGGAGATTGTTAGACATGTATGCTCTAAGGAGTAAAAATGTAATACGTTTTTGGAGACATTTTTATCAATAAAGAATTTATTCATTTATATATACCAAATATTGTCCTCTTTACGTTCATATTTGTTGAATGTATGATAAGCAAACAGTAGTCTGAGACTGTCAGTCTAAACCTTAAGAGTTGGGCATATGATGGGATGATTATGCGGTAGACACGACTCTTAAGATGATGGTCTAAAATATATGATCCGCAATCGAGGGAATAAAGTTGGGCGCTTTATTCATGTAAAGATTGTTATGTTGTCTATATCCCTTTTGGGAGATGGTTTGTCTTGGCCATCGGAGTTGGACTCCGTGAATAGAAACATTGGCGCATTGTCATAGGTGACGATGTGTTGGATCGGGACATAAAGTGAATTGATTTGGATTAATAATTCTGTCTTGTCAAATCGATTCACTTTAGACAATCATTTGTATTGTATCTTAATCCTGAGATGAATAATGGGCCCGTTGTCTCGACTTGTGTCTTTTGATGTACCAATGGGTGACTCCCACATCTCTATAGTGGCATGCATGCCGGTACGTTGGAGGCATGACTCTTGGTAGCGTAGACTTGTTATTCATAGATATGGAATCCATAGCTCCTCTTTAGGAGTAATGATATCCTCTTATATGCGTTGTCCTGTAATTGGAAAACTGGAGCGCTCAACCATTTGGATACATAGGTGTAACCGAATGGTATACTATCTTTGGATGGTAAGTTTTCTAATGGTGAGACAATGGAACGTAAGATAAAAATAATCGGGAAGGTAAGACAGAACTTGTCCTTAAGCCGATTATGGATGATCATATGGGGATGCGATACACTATGATATGTCATGGAGAGTTAGCTACACGAGCTTCGTAATTCTATAAAGTTCGAGAGTGCAGCTCCAAGCTTTTAGTGGAGTAGCGTTGGAGTTGATAATTGTGAAATGTATATCTGGGATATTGGGTTTCATAGTTATCATGAGCTTGAACTTTATAGGTCCATTTTGGTCCCCTTTGCTAGCTCACAAAATCCTGTAACGACACGGCGTGCTTTTCCAATAATTGGTGACTTATGTCGGATTTATCAGATTGGTTTAAAATTTATAAGAATCAAATAATTCATGTCTGTTTATCGGTTGAATTAATTATGTAAGAAATTAGTTCAAGATGAACTTGTTGAATTATGGCGTTCGGATAATTCTTGTCTGTTTATCGGTTGTTTTAATTTTGGACAATTAGAACAAGATAAACTTGTAGAATTATTGTGAATTGATTTATTTTCTTAGAGATTATCTTGATAAAGTTTGTTTTGATCAGATATCTTTTCTATTGGGCTATTTGAATCAAAACTGAGACTTTATCCTTTAGAATCTCGGGTGGAAAATAAAAGATTCGCGGAGATTTTTTCTCGGCAGTTCGGCATGCCGGATGACGTGTTCGGCCTGCCGAACTGGCCAGTTCGGCCTGCCTATCTCACAGTTCGGCATGCCGACCGCGACAGCTAAGATTACGCGTTTTTCACGCGTATCTTATCAGATATTGATCCGAACTTGATTCTATTTTGATTTTTGAGACCTAATCTGATATGGACTGACCCCAAGGACCAATAGGTATAAAAAGGGAGTGAGTCTAATGATTTACTCAGATCAATTTGAGAGATTAAGAGTGATACTCTTCTAGTGAGCATCTGAAAACTCCCTGAGAGCTTTTGTTCACAAATCACGAACACTAGCTTTGGGTTCTCTCTATTGGTTGGAAGGAGAGTCACCGGTGGAAGAGCTGTACGTGTGAGCCCACACTCACTCCGGTTGTGGATAGAGAATAGCAAAGAAGACCAGTTGGTTGAGGCTCTTCTGGAACGTTACTTCTCTACACAGGTCGCGGAGGTTCTTCGGCATACTGAGGTTAGTAAGATCTGTTTAATTTATACATATAACATGTCAAACTTGTGTTTTGGAAAATACTCTGATGAAAAATTTTTAAAATTCCGCTGCGCACTTTGTTTCCAACAGGGTTTTCTCACAGGTTTACCGAGGACGGAGCAACGACATGATGCAGTTTGGGTCGTGGTCGACAGGTTGACAAAATCGACGCATTTCATTCCATTTAGGTCGACGTGTTTGAGGAAGGTTCTCGGGGATTTGTATCTGTAGAATATTGTGAGGTTGCATGGAGTTCCTTTGTCCATCACCTCTGATCAAGACACTAGGTTTAATGCTAAGTACTAGAGGAGTTTTCAGGGGACTTTAGGTACGGATTTGAACTTCAGTACGGCGTTTCATCCTCAGACTGATGGGCAGTCTGAGTGGGTTATTCAGATTCTCGAGGATATGTTGCGTGCCTGTGCGTTGGACTTTGGCGAGAATTGGAAGCAATGTTTGCATCTGGCGGAGTTCGCATACAACAATAGCTATCAGGCGAGTATTGGTATGGCACCGTTTGAGGCATTGTATAGGCGACCGTGTCGGTCACCTATGTGTTGGGCCGAGCTAGAAGATAGGGTTATTCTTGGGCCGGATAAGATCCGTGATAGCAACGAGAAAGTCACGGTGATTCGAGATTGGTTGAGGGCAGCTCAGAGTCGGCAGAAGAGTTACGCAGATAGGAGACGTAGACCCTTAGAGTTCGCGGTTATTCTTGGGCCGGATGAGATCCGTGATAGCAACGAGAAAGTCGCGGTGATTCGAGATCGGTTGAGGGTAGCTCAGAGTCGACAGAAGAGTTACGCAGATAGGAGACATAGACCCTTAGAGTTTGCGGTTGGAGATTTCGTTCTCTTGAGGGTATCTCCTCGTAAGGGAACTATGTGGTCCGGAGTGAGTGGGAAGCTCGCGCCGAGGTATATTGGGCCATTCGAGATCACTCAGCGTGTTGGTGTAGTCGCTTATCAGCTTGATCTTCCGCTTGAACTTTTTAATGTTCACGACGTGTTTCATGTGTCGATGCTTAGGAAGTGTCCGCCTGAGCAGGGTAAGATAGTTTCATTTCGCGATATGCAGGTTCAGGAGGATACGACATACGAAGAGGTGCCGATTTAGCATCGACAGGAAAGTGATTAGTTTGCGTCGTCGTGAGATACCGTTGGTAAAGGTCGTGTGGCAGCATCATGGGGTTGATGAAGCCACTTGGGAACTAGAGTCGACTATGCGGGAATTGTATCTGCATTTGTTTTGTTTCTGAAATGAGATGTAAATTTTGAGGGTGAAATTTCTTTTAAGGGTGGAGAGTTGTAACGCCCCGAAATTTATTTAATGTTAATGTAATATAAATGATGAATTAGTGTGCCATAATTAATGTTTCAACATTAATTTGATTACTTTGTTGGATTTTGAAATTTTTAGTGGTTTTGTTAAATTGATGAATTCAAATGATTTCTTATTATTTTAAAATGATGTTTTGAGTTTTAAAACGCAACAATTTGTAAAATGTTAAAAATACTCCGTTTTACAAAACCGTGGGCGGCACATGGTTTTCACACAGTAAAACCGCCCACCGATTTTCTCTATTTATTCTCTTTCTCTCCCGCTCTCTCTTCACTCTGCTCACTCACACTCTCTCTCTTGATCTCTCTCTCGGCTATTCTCTTCTCTCTCTACTTCTCTCTCAAATTTTTGAATCAAATTTGAATCCAAGCTTCGGTTTAGCAAGGAGGAGGCTCAGGGACGTGATTTGGTAACCGAGAACGCAGATTGAAGCTTTGATTCGAGGTTAGTTTTGAAATTTCTAAACTTTTTCCAAAATTTCAATTTTGTGCATTTTTGAAATCTAGGTTTGTTTGAGCTTAGAAAACCTTGGATTTAAGTGAAATGAACTTAGAACAACTAGAATCTAAGCTTAGATTGAAGAAAAACGGATTGGATTCAAGATTTTTCATTTTTCTCTCCATTTTCTCAATTTCAGATTTTTGAGATTTTTTAGTTTTAATCTTGTTTAAATGAGTTCAAATGTGTTCTACTATGTTTTTCTATCAACTATGATTGTTTTCCATGCCTGGGATTTGAGAAAAACAAGTTAAAATCAAGATTTGGATTTTGGGGATCAAAAAACCCGTGGCTGGATTTCTGGGTTTTCCCAATTCGGCAGGCTGAAACAAGGGATCGACAGGCCGGTGTTCTTCCGTCCGGCAGGCCGAACCTGGAGAAATGACCGGCCGACTGGACCTGGCTTCCGGCAGGCCAAACTGTACAGTTCGGTCGGCCGAAGCAGAGAGTCCGGCAGGCCGGCCGAAGCATGGAGAATTTTGTGATTTTCACCCGTTTTCACTATTTTGAACCCTGATTTAAATTCCAACATTATAGAATGATATTAAAAACACAAATGGCACACTAGGACATCATGAAATGGTTTAGCAACATAGAATGTCTCGAACTAGATATTGATCGACTTAGTTTGTATCTAGGATCGTTCGTAGTTCCGCGGAGCTAACGTATAGCGGACCGGGATTACGGTGTGAGGCACCGGCACAAGTATTGAGGTAGGACTTCTACCCCATTCTTTGATAGCCTAGTTTCAAAATGATTGGCCTTGAAAAGGATTTCTATTAAAATGTTTTCAACGGTTGTTTGAAAGTGAAATTATCGGTTATATTTTAATATATCGTGAACTGAAATGAACTTCATAATGAATGTAAATGATAACACTCGGTAATTGGGTTTTGAATGATGATGATAATAAACATATAGGCATGATGCCATATCAGAGATCGGGTCGTGTAGTGATCGACCTTGGGGGCAGGTCCCGAAACCCAGCTGGGCCACTACGATGGTGATGTTATTATGGTTTGCCTAGGAAAGGAAAATGATATTGTTGGTTATACGAGTAAACTGTTCTGGGTAAGAATAGTTTTACTCAAATTTATTTATTTATTTATTCAAGGTTTCTTTTAAATAACTCCTAAATAATGACCTGTTTCTTTAAATTAAATTATTTTATAAAACATAGTCCTACTGAGCCTTTCGCTCACATTTTTTTTGTTTTAAATTTCCCCCCTCTAGGTGGTTTTCCATTTAGGTTTGTAGAAGATTCAACGGACAGGACTCAGGAGTAATAGAGGGGCTAGTAGTTTAATTTGTATTATTTAAATCAAGGCATGTAAGATTTTAACTTTACTTGTACTTGGAATGTGATTGTATTTATGATATTGTCAGTACCATGTGTGTGCACAAGTTGTGGGTCAGTGGGACCCATACTCGCGACTTTATTGTTTTAATATTATTCGTTTAATGATTTCAATTGCTTAATGTATATAAACTCTTTCTTAAGGTGTTGTTTTATTGAACCTCACATTTTCTATTTAATCAAACCCCCTAAACTCTTGGTTTTTAATTAAATTCTCTTTTAATTAATTTAAATAATCTGCCACGTCACCTCCCGTACCCCGGGGCGTGACAGGAACCATATTGATATTTCAACATTATAAACCTAGGTATGGTTCTATTCAGCTTCTGGCCAAAAACAAATATGTAACTCACCAATTTTTCGGGTATAATTTATTCATCTTTAGTGTTGAATTGGTCACTAACATCTTATCAAAAAATGACTTGGTGTTTTGTGACAATGTTAAAGCTTAAAAGCTAGTACATTATGGAAATTAATCAAACCAAAACCTAGTGGTGATACTTTACAGCTCATATCATTCGGTACAGTACCATAAATTATTTGCACTTATTTTCTTTCTTCTTCTTCTTCTTCTTGGCTTTTCAATTGAATTATGCGCATCTTTTTTAGTCTAGACGGGCACAAAATGCTAGGGAGCCCCTCAATTGGTGGCAAACAATAGAGCTAAAGATGTTTCGTCAAACCTATATATTCATTTGTGTTATTGCAGAAATATTTTTTGGTTGAATATGCAACTATAATTATAAATAGGATCATTTCTTAACAGAACTTAGTTTTTTTCATTCTATTGGGTTGTGATTTTTTTAGGATATGATTTCATAACCAATGCAATCTGATAATTTAAAACTTACTTTCACATCTTTTTTTTTTTTTTTTAACTTTTCTATAAGGCAAACTGATGAACACGTAAAAATGCACATTTCTCAAAGCTAAAATTAATCATTTTGCATTAATATTTATCATGAAACTCCTTAATTAATAGCAAGTATGTGATAAAGAGTATTTTAGTGTAAAAATATATTTAAATATGTGTTTTCAATACGTTTTTATGTTAACTAATATTTTTGATAATTTTTAGAATCAATTTTGTATGCAAAATATTAGTTTAGTTTGAAATTAATCAAAATCATAAAAATAATAAGTATTAATTTTATTTTGAGTCTTAATGCATTTTATAATGTGCTTTTAGTTTGTAAATATATTTAACAATATTTTTAGTAATTTCTAAAAATATTTCCATCTTAAAAATCATATTTGTGTCAAACCAAAAGAGGTTAGAATTTTAGAAGTTTGTAATTATTTTTGTATGTTTTAATGTAAAATAATTATCTTTAATATTATTTTAAATATTATGTTTGTAAAATAATTAATATTGTTTAAATTTTTTATTTATAGATTTGAAATTTGGTAAAACAATGAGCAAAATGACGCCAAGGCAGGCAAAATTAGACCTCAAATCCTTAAAATAAAATAAAAATTCAAATTTGTAAAAGGAGTGCCACATGGTGTCACGAAGAGCGTCGGATTAGCCGCCAAAATGCCTAGGAACATCGGATCCAGAGATGCATGTTAGTGCGTCATTGCGCACGTCAGCACTTGTGACAGGCGGGGCTTGCCTCTGTCTCAGCTTTTCCAATTCTGTTCGTCATGCTATCCAACAACCCGAAGTCATCTAAAGAGTGCCCCACACAGTCCCACATGGCCCAATTTCTGCTTACGTTTCTTGACCATTGGATCTCTCGATTAGCACTCGAGATTGAGCTGCACCTGGTACGTGCAGCCGTCGCGCAACACTAGAAAATGTCCAAAAACTTAGATTCTCAAGGACCTGAAACGAGAAAGAAAAGAAGAAAAAAATGATAAAAAACAATCAAATTGTCAATTTGATCTGTGAAAGTCAAGGAGAAAAGTGAAAATTTATAAAAAAAAAAAAAAAAATCCCAATAATGAATTTTCATTCACTATAAGGGGGGTGTGTCCCCTTTCATTCGGCACCCCATTCCCTCCTTCGTTTCTTTGTTTAGCTGTTGACCTTTTAGCTCAACCGTCTCCCTTTTAGGAGGAGATGCTATTAGAACACTCCTCCAATTTCATTAAAAATAAAAAAATAATGTCAAATTAGTATAGAAAATAAATGAGGCAAATAGATGATCTTATATATATAGTACTTTAGCATGGATTTTAACTCTCTATATGCTTTGTAATGTTTATATTTTTATGGAATAAATTATATTATCCATGTTTTAAATAATTATTGTTAATGTTGTTATGCAGTCCATTTTTACATAAATTCAGTCATGTTTTCTTTATGTAATTTAATTATGTTGTATAATTAATATTAATAATAATGAAGTAATGCTTAATTTTATAGAATATCTTTTTATTGCATTATGACTTATTACATGGTTAATTTTAGATATTTTATAAGATGAGGTTTTGTCAGAATTAATGTAAAATTTTATTCCATTAAAATATGTTAAATTTGATTTGTTATTATCTTTTCTATCTTAAAATTATGTTAATTATAATTGTAGTGACAACAATTATAATTTTCCTAGTTAGTGTACTAAATCACTAGTGAGAAGTGATTATTTTGCTAGTTTTTATAGGAAAAAATTTACTGTATTATAGCTTGCTATATTGTCACTTTAGGTTGACTTATATAAACAGTAAATGTGCTTGCTATTAGGGGAAAAATAAAATCAAATGCTTTAGATAATTAATATTTAGAGTTAAAATTCATATCAGTTATGAAACATACAAAGGATTCTCGAAGCTTCACTGTTTTTATTTTATATTTTAAAATCTTATTTTAAAATTCTCAAAATATTTCTTTTCTTTTTAAGTTTTGTTTTGAAAAATCCCTTTCCACTTTAAACCTAAAATTTTCAATATTTCAAAAACCCACTTCCCTACAGATGTGACAACCTTTCTATATTACAAACATCTGTGTTTAAAGAAACATTTTGAGCGATACATCATAGACATCTTTCTTATTTAGTGCTAAGTTTATTATAAATTTCAAACCCTCCAACATAATTAAGGTTTTTATTGCAAGAGCCTTAATTTATTTGCAGTTTGACCCCCTTATTTTTATAGGGCTAATTACATTTCTATACCTTTTAGTTTTTTATTATGTCTCCATTTGTTTCTCTATTTTTAGAAACTATAATGGTATCCTTTGGATTTTAAAAAAGTTGTTTCAATTTTTCCCTTGTAGACTTTTTCGACCAAAAAAATGAAGATAAGATAAAAAGACTTTTAATTAAACTTAATTTGTTTATGAAATATATGTCTCTTCTTGATAAAAATTTTTGAAAAATTTTTAAAATTTTAAAAGTCATAAGCTTAAGATCTTTTCTTGAAATTTGATGTTTTGCTTTAGGATTTTTTGTTTTTAAAATATAAAATATTTTTCATAGCCTTTTTAAGGATAGTCATGTTATTTTGTCTAATTTCTTCTATTTAGAAGGATGAAATTGAAATAAGTTTTTAAAATTCAAAAGATAACTTTGTAATTTCCAAAAACAGAAGGACATATTGAGAAAAAGTTTAAACTAAAAGGTATAATTATGTAATTAACTCTATTTTTATATTCTGCAGATTATCTCTCTTTCATTTTTTTAATTTTAAGCTTACCAACCTAACTAAGCAATTATTCAACTACACCAAAACCTAGTTTTATCAAATTTTGACGTGTATATAGTTGTTTTATTATCTTGTAAAGCAAATAGCGTTTCCCAATTAATGCAGTAATCTTCTGTTGGCTATGACATAACATAGTGGTTAAAATACACTAAATAAAATATTGGTGTTCTTATTATCAAATTTGAGCATATATTCTAGTGTATAGCACGTGTAATTTATAAGCAAAATATGAAATGGCCAGAGAATCACAGGGTCATTTGATATTGTTTTTAAAATAGGTGAAAATATTTTTATTTTAAAAAATAAGAATTTTTTAATAATTATGCTGAAAGTATTTTTAAAATTATAACTTAAAAAATATGCAAAAATATTTTCAAAATTCTAAGAATAAAAACAATAAGGGAAAAAGGTGAAAGGAGATCAAAGGCAGCTGCTACATAAAGCCGATCAATGCATGTCAATTGAGACCACATATACTCTTGCAATTTAAAAAAAAAAAAAAAAGGCTTGCAGCTGTGTACGATGTATCCTCGATTCAGAAAGGATTCTCCGACACTCTCTTATATATGTGTGTGTATATATATATATATATATATTTGCAAGAAGTTTTAAAAAAAGAATTAATCTAGTCTTTATTACCTAATTTTGTACTTTGTGTGTCACTGAAATGATGAGGATTATAGACTATTAAATTTAAATAGTTCGACTTTGTCTTATTATCTAACTTAATTTATCCCTATTTAGGTAATTAGATTTATCATTGATTCTAAAATTAATCGAGATAATTAAACATGAGTCAAAATTTCATGCAGATTGTATGAAAAATAGTCTCTTAAAATTGTAATAACACCAACAAATTATTACGTAAAAAATCTTTCCTACTATAACTGACGTCTCGCCAACAAACTTTTTACTTGTGAGCTTATTAAAGTACAGGACTCTTTTTATTTTGCATTTTTTTTTTTGTAGGATAACATTTTTCAAGAATCGATCATGTAAAAGGGTGACTATACCCACTTCTGCGCCCCTCTTAGAGCCACTTACCGCAATGAAACTATAGAAACACTCGAGTTTACTTTCACTTTCTTGGTTTTGCCGACAGCATGTCTAGGTACATACATCGTTGTTTGAAGCTAAGCCGCATAAATATTTTTCAACTTTTCAGCAAAACTCTTATAACAAATAATTGGTTTCCTGAATTACGACTTTTCTTAATTTTCTTGAGGTCAATGAAGAAAAAGAAAAGCGTCAGTTAAGTTAGTTTCTTTTCTAGAGAGCTTTTTATTAAGATGCTGAATATTATCTTCCTAACCAAATAAAGATGCTGAATCCGTCCTTTTCACTAATCATGAGTTTGACATACATGACAGATTTTTGAGAAAAATAGGAATCTTCCCTATTTCTTCGTGACTTGTGTGGATTAATACTAAGGACATGGGAATCTTTTGTTTTCCTTTTTTAAGATGAAAAGTTATAATTAATGTAATATCAAACTGTTGAAAGTGGGCGGTAAGTCACCTATCTGAAAAAAAAAAAAAAAAACGTTTTTTTTTTTTATAGAATGAAGAAAATGGTCAGATCTACTTAAAATTATGAGGGTCAGTAATTAATTTAGTAAGTAAGTATTAGACCTTAGTTTACACGAAATTTACCAATTGCTTTAATCAATAAGTATGAGATTTTTTTTAATTCCTTTAAAAATAGTTGTGACTTTCTTAATTCCTTTAAAAATCGACCATATTCCAAATCACCCTCAATCGTTGATCTGAGCTGGATCTTATGAGTTCTTAACCGGAATTTCATTGTCAAATCCGCATATTTTGACTATTTCCAAAACTATTTGGTGTCTCGTAACAATTGCCGTCAATAAACGTGGTAGATTTGCTCTTTATGCATGCTGTGGCCTCGTATTCCCATCAAGTTTTCCTATTAGTGTCTACCAAATACAATGCTATGTATGAAAGACAATATATAGCTAGTACCAGATTGAGATGTTGATGACTTATTTCACATATTCGGCCAATACTACTCAAAACTTGTGATTACACAACCCTTATTTAACGATATTGTGACGACCCGCCTTTTCGGGCAGTCACTTTACTTTCTTAAACATCGTTTCATAAACAGTAATCTTACTTACTTAGTAAGAAAATACTGTAATAAATTTTTTTTTTCTTTCCTTAAACGTTCTTTAAAACTGACGCGACCTCCGTCGCATTCAAGTGGAGACATCGCTCAACACTTGACCTTAAAATCATTTCAAATCGTTTCTCAAAACTTAATAAGAAACACTTATTAAATCATAGTTTAAAACTTTACTTTATAATTACATAAAACAGTTTATAAACTGTATCTTAAAACTTTTAATACTATTCATAAAACTTATTTTCTTTAAACTTTGAAAACACAACATTAAACAATGGAAAACATTTTCTTTGCGTAGCGGAAGCAGACAGTGATGGTATCCATACCCAAATCTCGCATCTGTCCTCCGCAGCACCCAGCTCTTCTAACGGGTCCCATTGGTCACCCATAAATTACCTACAGCATGAAAAACTTTTAATGAGCTTTCGCTCAGCAAGTTCAAACATATTCTCACAAAGCATTTAAACATGCTTTAAAACTTTTCTCATGAAAACCTTTCTCTTGAAACGTTCTTCATGAACGTTTTCCATAAACATTTATGAAAATATTTTTCATAAACGTTTTCCTTAAACATTTCTAAAAACGTTCTTCATAAACGTCTTTCATAGAACATTTCTGAAAACATTTTTCATAAAACATTTCTTCAACGTTTTTCTTAAAACGTCATTCGTAAACCTTTTCTTGCAAACATGAAATGTTTTTCATAAACATTTAATGTAAAACCTTTCTCTTAAAACATTCCTTGAACGTTTTTCTTAAAACGTCGTTCATAAACCGTTTCTTGAAAACATGAAAATGTTTTTCATAAACACTTGTCATAAAACATTTCTCTGAATGTTTTCCATAACATAGCATATAAACATTTCATGAAAGGCATTCAAGCAACATTAGAATGCATGACTCCATTTATGCTCAATTATTAACTTTAATTATGAGCATTTTATGAACATTCTATAAACTTAAATATTCATTTCTTTCTCAACCTTTATTCTTGTTCCTTAACTTTCTTTATCTTGTAACCTTCATTTTCCTTACTTTACTTTAGTGTTCGTACCAACTCATTAATCATGAGATCATAAACATGATGCTTCCCTTGTGGAAGACTTGAGACCACCAAACATTGAGGTCTTGTACCTCACCTTTAGGAGGTCAAACTTTAATTTCACTTTCATTACCTCATAACAAAGAGGCTGGTACGACACTTTCCTTTTTATCTTAACGTTACCTTCTTATTAACTTTAGTGAGCATTTCAAATGCAATCACATCATATGCAATACACTTGCAATTCATAGCTTGTACTATAAAATTTATTGCATAACAGATGCAACATATTGCATAATAAATGCAACATAAAATGCAAACACATTTTACTAATCATAATTTGCATTCTAACACTCATTGCATAACAAATGCAACATATTGCTTAATAAATACATCATAAAATGCAAACACATTTTGCAAACTATAACTTTTATTCTTAAATTTATTGCACATCAAATGCAACTTATTGCATAGCAAATGCATCATTAAACCTTTAACTTAAACTATAAAACATTATGCATTGTCATAATGCAAAACATACTTTCAATACTTTGAAAATCATAACTTAAACTTTTAAAAAACGTTATGCATATCAATATGCCAATAAACCTTTAACATAACGATTGCAATTTCATTGCAATTCTTTTTCTTGAACTTTAAAACTTTTTGCATAATAAATGCAAACATACTTTAAAAACAACTTGCTTAACACTTTGCAAACACATTTGCAAACATATAAATAAGCATTTAAAAATCATTTACTTCATGCTGTAGGTGAGGTTTGAAACTTACCCAAACTATGCTCTAGCGTTCTCTATTCCGTTCCTTTCTCGTTCCTTTTCCTTCCATTGGTCGGCTTTTGTGTCCTGATCATACGATAGCCGACTCATTAATTAACTTTCTTTATTATCAATCCACTCGATTGATAATAAAACGTAAACATTAATCATTCTTTCCTTATTCATAACTTGGTATACTATCGGTCTACCATTCTCTTACTCAACCTTATAAACTGTCAGTTTACATTTCCTTCAATTAGCCTTGTAACCCACAGGGGTTACATTTTCTTTTTAACTTTGTAACCCATCGGTTACCACTCGTTTACTTAAAACATCTCTTATGAAATCTCTGATCTCATATGACCGTAACGTTACTTAACGTATTACGGAACATTTTCCATCTAATAACATTATGCTAAATCGGAGTGTTCGACTCCGTTCTAGCCGTTTCCTTAAAAATGACGATTTTACCCTTAACGGGTTTTTCGTCACCTTATAACGTTATAAAACCTATTCTTACATAAAACAGTGTAACAATCACTGATCATGCATTTCATAAATTTCTATGAAAGCATCTAAAACAATTCATACTGCAGTCGAGATTCCTACTTACTTGAACTCCAAGCTAAGCAGATCCAGTTGTATCTCGCTGCATCTACAGTATGTGAAGCATCCTCTGTAGTGCTCCTCGAGCTACCATGAATAGCTAGGAATGCTTCCTGGAGATCATGCATTCTTGAAAACATCATTCTGGACTCCGATATTGCTGTTTGAATCGCCTCGATCTGCGTGCAGTCGGTACCAGACGATTTTCATCGGAGTGGAATTAGCTCGAACGGAGGTCACCATTGCGTTCAGAGCGTCGAAACGAGTCGGGAGGCGGTCTCGGATCTTCGATCGGAGGTCCGGATCACAAAATCCCATTTTGCCCTTTGACCGGCCGTTGACCGGCGTTGACCGCCGTTGACCGGCCGTTGACCGGCGGCGGTTGGCTCCGTTGAGGGCTGAGCTCGAGCCTACCCCCCCTAATTCGACCCTCCTGAGTCGATTGGTGGGGTCAATTTCACCCAATTCGGCCTCCATCTGCTCCAATCGAGGATGGATTTCTCGGCTAACACCGGCGGCTCCGATCTCGGTCCTCCGGCGACGGTAGCCCAAAATTGACTTGGGCGTTTTCTTCCCCGTGTCCCTCTGAGTGTTTCCCCTACGATGGGGCAGCTCAACACCTCGTGGAACGGCGGCTCCACCTCCTCACGGCGGCGCTCCACGGTGGACCTTGGTTCTCCGCCTTCTCGCGGTGTTTCCCCAAAATTGAGGTGTTGGGAAGCTTCCTCTCGGTCCTCTGAACGTGTTTGTGCCTTCAATTTGGCACAAAACGGCCTAAAATGGCCAACCCAAACTCACCCACGTCGACGGTGGCGGGTGCCTTTGTTCTCCGGCGAGGGGCGGCGGAATGGTGCAATTGACCGAGGGGTCGTGCTCGTCGTCGCCCTCTGATCGTTTTGGCACCGGCGGTGTGCCACACCGCCACCAGGCACGACGGCTGCGACGGCGGCTCCACGGCGGCGACGGGGCAGCTCCGGCGAAGCCTTTCCAACCAAAATTGAGCTGGAAAATTGGTACCATCTTGTTCCTCTCCTCACATTGAGTCCATAGACACCAAAATCACGTTGATTGGTGGTCGGACGGCCGAGAAACGACGTCGGGAAAATATGGGTTTCGCCGCCACTTTGGGCGACGCGTGGGCCCTCCTCCGGCGGCTATTTGGGTGGCACGACACCTCGTTGGACTCAGCTCAACGAGAGCTTCCCACTGGTATGGGAGGTGTCGAAAAATAACGCCGGAATCTCAAACGAGATTTTGAGGAGAGAGAGAGAAAATCTAGAGAGAGAAAGAGGAGAGAGAAAGTCTCGAATTTTGCCCTCAATTTTCTGATTTTTTCCTTTTTTTTTTCTTTTTCTTTTATAAAAGTATAAAAAAGAAATTGTGGTCCACACAATTCAATTCTTATACTGCGTTGCTCTAACACTGTATAATTTTCCATCTTATTATACAGTATTTTCTTTTAATTGTACTTTGTCTTAACATAATCTTTAATTTAATGCATTTTTAATGCACTAAAAATCTCGGGTGTTACAGATATTTTGTTAAACACTATCATGGTATGATAGAGAAAATTGTGGGGAGAACGCCTAAAAATACGAAAACTGTCGTGTTAGGTTGCCGAACTTTTTACGATGGTTTTTGAAAAAAACAGTCGTAGTAGCCATATCGTTTCACGACGGTTTTTTTCCCAAAAACCGTCGAGGTAGGCCATCTCTTTAAAAACCGTCGTGAAAGGTGTGTTTTTATAGTTTGATAATCAAACGTAAATTGAGAACTCAGCTCCCAAAAACACAAGCAGAACATCCCAAAATTGCAGTCACCGTCCCTCTCTGCCTCCATCCTTCTTAGACTCCTCCCTTGTAAGTGTTTAATTAGATATTTATAGTTTTTGATATTGTTAATTAGCTTTTTGGACTTTATGATTATGATTAGTGATTTAGATATGTTTGACTGTGATGAATTTGTGGATCAATTAGTATGATTGATGAGCATGTAAATTATGGATTTATAAATATGATTAGCTATTTGAATTTGATGGGTATGATTAATTTATTGATTTTTTTGTATGATTAGTTTATGAGTATGATTAATTTATGAAAAATGTAGATTAATAGATATTATTTGGTTTTTGAATATAATGGGCATGTGTAATTTGTGGATATTTGAGTATGACTAGCTATATTGAAATGGTTGGGTATGATTAATTTGTGAAATTTGTAGATTTAGAGTATGATTTATATGGCAGATTAATTAATTTGTAAAATTGTTTGTAATTGAATTTAATATTTCTATTTAATGTGTGGTTTATGACTTGCAAAATAGATAGAAAATGGATATGGGATTTTCGATTGACTAGAGAATATGTGAATAGTGTGGAGGAATTTTTATCATTTGCTAAAGCGCATGCCCAAGGTGATACAATTTGGTGTCTTTGTGTTCAATGTAGAAACCATAGATGTCACTCAATTTATGTTGTTAGAGGGCATTTATTTCAAAATAGGATTATAAGTAGTTATCAAACATGGCATTTTCATGGTGAGCCTATGTTCAATCCAACTTCAATAAGTAAAGGAAGGAAACTATTGTGGAGGTGATCATGACAATATGGTTGAAATGGTAAATGATTTGGAAGAACATTTTTTACATCGTGTAGAGTTATTTGAGACAATGATGAATGATGCTGAGACACCCGTGTACGAGGGGACTATCAATTTTACAAAATTGTCTACTTTAATTGGATTATGGATTTGAAGGTGTTCGGGTGGGTGGTCAAATTCTAGTTTCATTAATCTTTTGGAATTTCTAGGAAGGCTTCTACAGGAGGGTAATAAATTACCAACTAGTATGTATAAGGCTAAGAGGACTTTAAGCACTTAAGAAATGGAATATGAAAAAAAAAAATGCTTGCAAAAATGACTATGTGCTTTATAGGAAGGAGTATGAGGACTTGAATAATTGCCCGATTTGTAAAGAGTCAAGGTAGAAGAAATGGAAGGAGCCAACTAACGGTAAGAAAGGAGTGTCGAGAAAGGTGTTGTGGTATATCCCACCGGTACCACGTTTGAGATGTTTATTCAAAAATGTTGAGCATGCCAAGAATTTGACTTGCACCATTGATGAGACCATAAAAGTGTATATTTTACAATCTTTAAATCATTTATTTACGCTTTTATTTCTCATTAAATCCCTTAATTATAGCATTTGTGTAATAATTAGTATTTTAGTATGTTTATATGAAAATATATTTAAAAATATATTTTTAGTGTGTCTTTATGTTTAGTAAATTTTAGAATCATCTCTATGTGTTTTATAATTAATTAGTTTGTAAATAATCAAAATCGTAAAAATAATATTGTGTGATTTTATTTTGAATCTTAAAATATTTGTAAATAAGTTTTGAGTCTATAAATATATTCTATTTTATTTCTAGTAATTTCTAAAAATAATCCCAAGTCTTAAATAACATATATGTTAAGGTTTTATCCTTTTTTTTTTTGTAATTTTTGTATGTATTATTATAAATAAATATATTTAATTATTGTAAAAAATTATGTTTGTAAAATAATTATTTTTAGTTTGTTTATTTAATTTTAGATTTAAAATCTGCAAGAAAAACAGAGAAAAATGGCGCAAAAAGGACCTCAAATGCTCAAGAAATAAAAAATAATAAAATTCAAAATTGACACATGGTGCAAGGATTACCGTCGGATTGCTTTTGCCCAGTGCATCCTTGCCATCCATGTAGCCTCCCTTATGGATTCAGCAACGTTTCACCCCACAGTGCGCGTTCCTGATTGTTAGATTTAATGACCGTAGACCCATCAAACAGACGTTATCTTGAGCTCGGCCCCAGCTTCTTCATGCCACCAGATCCATCAACCTTCAGCGCGATCTACGGGCAACACGTTTCTGTTTTTCAGCCACGAGGCACAGGATTACAAAGATAAATCAGCTGTCTCTAGGTTCATTTAAGATAAGAAAAAAAGAAAAAAATAAAAATAAAAATAAAAAATGTTGATTTTAAAACGTGGGTTGTTGGTAAAATTTATTCCAAAAAATTCTGTATCACTCAATCTGCATCTTACTCATATTCAACCTAAAAATATCCTAATAAAAATAATACAAAAATAAATAAATAATGTAAAAAATCTTATAAATAGTATATTTTCCCTTATTATAAATATCCCATTCCTTCAATGTAATTCATACCATTCTTCATATTTGGGAATAAGTTCTCTTTTTTCTCTCTTCTTAGGTTAGTTTGCTTCTAAATTTTAGTTTTATGTTTTTGTAAAATATTTCTAATTTTTATATTGTAAAATAATTATGCTTAGTAAAAATATGTATGTTTCACCATCAACATGACTTTTTAAATTTCCCTTTTGTTGAGGAGAAAGGGGCATATTTTGGCAAAATTAAGGAAAATATTTTAGTTTTTTAAAGTTTTCTAAAATTGTAATAATGTTAAAATCATTTTTAGAAAACTTAAGATTTTCATATTAAATTGGCTAAAATTCTTGCAAAAATTAAGTTTTGATTTACCGTAGAGATAGGCTGGCACAGGTAATGCTTAGGAATACTTTAATTATTCGTAGATAAAGAATGACACGATAAATACTTAACTATAAATTTTGTTAGTAATTTTAGTTAGTTAATTTTAAAAACATACATATTTACTAAAATGAGTCTTTGATATATTATAGACATGAATTGGAACATAAAATTCTTAGTAATTCTTGATTTATTGTAGACAAAGGATGACATATTACATACCTAAACCATTTTAATAAATTAATTTAGAAAAACTAAAATATATTTAAATTAATTGCCTCTAATCCTCAACATTTGTTAAAATTGTTGTTTCTTCTAAATTGAATTACACTTGTTGTTAAAGTTCCATCTTCTAGTTAATTCACCTATTAAACTTCCAATTACCATTTTAATTTAAGTCATATTTCTTATTGTTGAAATTCCAAAAAATCACAAAAAAAATCTAAAAATGAAAAAAGTAAACAATGTGTAACTATTGTATATAAATTGAAAATAAAATTACTTTTAACCCTTAAATTTTTTAGCTAAGAATAATAGAATTGATATATTGGATCTTTGAAATACCTTTTTCTTTGTGGGATCGACCTCGGTTTTATCGAGTTTTATTACTTGTACAACCTTATGCTTGAGGTTATATTGGACTTACACTTTCAGACGCGAGCAACCATGACAAACGTGTTAATGATGGTATGTTAAGACATCAAGCGAATTCACCACAATTGAAGACTTTTGATGCCGATCATCCCGAGTTTAGTGTGGAATCTACATTTTGCTTTATTGACGGATGGAATGAACCCACATAGTAATATGAGCAGTTGACATAGCACATCCCGTAATACTTGTCAACAACAATCTCTCTCCAAAAATGTGTATGAAATGGAAGTTCTTGATGTTGACTCCATTGATTTTGGGTTCTCACCTACCAGAGAATGACATTGATGTGCACTTGGCACCATTAATCGACGATCTAAAGGACTTGTAGGAAAATGGAATTGAAGTTAGATATGCTTACTAAGAAGAGAGGTTCATACTCCATGCAATATTGATATGGACAATTAACGACTTCCCCACATATGAAAATCTATCTAGTTATTTAGTGAAAAGTTCTATTAGTTGTCCTATTTGTATGAAAGAAACATCTCATATGCGGTTGAAGAATGGTAAAAAAATCATTTTTCTTGGCCATTGAAGATGGCTACCAAGAGATCATCGGTACCGTAAACAAAGGAAAGCTTTTAATGGTAACATCAAACAAAGAGACCCTCCTCGGCCTTTGACAGGTGAACATGTATTTGAAATAGTAAAAAAAAGCAAGGTAAAGATGAGCCGCCGATAGATAGACTTTGGAAAAAGAGATCAATCTTCTTTGAACTTCTATATTAGAATACACTTTTTGTTCGTCATTAATTAGATGTTATACATACTGAGAAAAATGTTTAGGAATCAATAGTCGGTACATTGCTTGACATTTCAAGCAAAATTAAGGATGTTAAAAGCACAATTAGATCTCATGAAGATAGAGATTAGGCTTAATTTGTTTCCTGAGAAAAGAGGGAAACACACTTACTTACCTATGGTGAAACATACTGAGAAACACACATTATGAAGAAGGAAAAAGAGAAAGCTTTGTGAATGGCTTGCTTCGTTGAAAGTTTTGGATGATTATTCTTCAAATTTTAAAAAGTGGGTGTAGTGAAAGATTTAAAAGTTATTGGCATAAATGCACATGATTGCCATGTTTTGACGCAACAATTATTACCATTTGCATTGTGGGGAATTCTAACAGAGGATGTGAGATTTGTAATTATCAAGTTGTGCTCGTTTTTTAATTCAATATGCTCTAATGTAATTAATCCACTTATGCTAGATTCACTACAATCAAAGTTTGTGCAAACTTATGCTTGCTTGAGAAGTATTTTACACCAGCATTTTTTAACATCATGATTCATCTAATGGTTTACTTAGTCCATAAAGTTAAGTAACGTGGACCGGTATATTTGAGATAGATGTATCCTTTTAAAAGGTATATGAAGGCATTGAAGGGCTATGTAAATATTTGAAATAGTTGGGAGGGATGTATCGTAGAAAGTTACATAGCAGAGGAATTGGTTAAATTTTACTCTGAGTACTTATCCAATGCGCAAGCAAATGGGGTGCCAAAGACAATAAACATTGAACGTAGAGGATTATCTACTGGCAATCCTTATTCGGTAAATCGAAAGGAGTGGGAGCAAACTTATCTTTATGTCTTGCATAATGCTCGTGAAATGGAGCCTTTCATTGAGGTTCACATAAAGAAATTAAAAAAGGTGAACCTGAAAAGAGTAAAAAATGAGAAGTGGTTGCAAAATGAACATAATCGGACCTTTTGGAAGGAGATTAGAGCACACATCTATATCACGTACTCGACATCACAAGAGGTAAGCGTCTCACAAAACTTCAAGAACCTAGCTAAAGGACCGACCTCGATAGTTACAAGTATACACAATATTCCATAAATAGTTATGCTTTCTATACTCGTGAAAGAGATGAACAGCATCCTATCCAAAATAATGGTCTGACTCTACATGCCAAGGCTATATATATTTCATTTGCAAAGGATAAGAATCTGGTATATGGGACCATGAATTACTTTTTTTTCATTAAAGATATTTGAAAACTTGATTATGGGAGCACTTTTTAAGTGCAAGTGGGCAGGCAATAACTATGTTAAAGCCAAAAAAAATTGCGTCACGTTGGTTGACTTTAGGTGATTGGGATACAAAAACGATTTGTTCATTATGGCATCGCAAGCAATCTAAGTTTTTTATACAACAGATCCTGAAAATTAGGAGTTGTCCTAAGTTGTCCTGATAAAGCCAAGAGTAGTTCTTGAAAGTGAAGACGTTGCTAAAGATTGCACGGACATCCCTTCATTCATGAAGGGATTGCCACCGGTTGACGAGATTAATGCTTTTAACAGTGATGTTTCCCACTTGCTTTGTGAAGGTGTCAAATGGATTTGTGTTGAGGAACCAAAGAAAAAAAAAAGAGTAAACAGTGAGCATTTGCAAACTAATTTACATCATTTTATTTCAATGAACTTATTTTTTGATAATTTGTTCACTTTTCTTCTTTAATTTTAAGCTAAGGGATATATCTTTATTTCATTCATTATGTATTTTGATGTAGTTAAATTTGTAATAAAATACAAAAAAAAAAGGATTCTGGGCCATTGGATGCATGACACGCGAAATGGCTATCCTGGATAGATGAGAAAAGTATATTTGAAATATGTTGTTTTGGATAAATTTTTCACGATGGTTTTTTTTTAAAAACCATCGTGAAAGAACATTTTTACATGATGGTTTTGTAAAAAACCATAGTGAAAATGAATATATTACACGATGGTTTTCTAACAATAGTACACGATGGTTTTCTTTGAAAATTATCGTGAAAGAACATATATTACACAACGGTTTTTTAAAAACCCGTCATGTAATGTGGGGGCTAAACTACACCATTTTAAACCCCACCCCAATTTAAGTGAATTGACTCTTAAAATTCAAACGCTTTCTTTCTCTCACCCTACCCCCATGAGCCCGTTGCTACCACCTACCGACCTAGTTCGCTGAAGACAAACAACCCTAGACCTAAACCCACTAGCGATGAACTAACTCTTAAACAAAGACATTCTCTCTCTCTCTCTCTCTCTCTCTCTCTCTCTCTCTCTATTTCACTCCGCTCCCACGACCTTGTCGCTGCCACTTGCCATCGATCTAGTCCGCTAGCCACACACTAACCCCACAACCCAAATCCGTTGGTGGGTAACCAACTCTCAAACAAAGATGTTTTCTCTCTCTCCCTCTCACTCCACCCTGCATGACCCAATCACTACCACTAGCATCGACCCAATCTACCGATGATGAACCCCCTCGTAACCCAAACCTACCAACGACAAACCAACTAATTCCTCACGCGTCTCAACCCTGCACCATTTCCCTCGCTACTGTCGGAGAACTTTGGTAGTAAATTTTTTTTTTGTTATTGTTGTTAAAATTAATTCTTATTTATTTAGTTTTTATTTAATAGTTATTATTTATTAGTTTTAAGTAAATTATTTATGGTTTAGTATCAATTACTTAGTTTTAATTTTAGTTTTATTTCTAAAACTAATTTTATGTTTAATTACTTTCTATGTATTTGTGTTTGTTGGTTTTGATAGTTTTAATTTTAATTATTTTTAGTTTTATTGTTAGTTCTAAAATTAGCATTGTAAGGGTTTTGTTTTCAAATTAATATAAGTAATATTAATTTGTTGTTTGCTATTTAATATGTGTTACTTGTATTTGGTGTTTATTGAATGAACTTTGAACAACATTTGATATTTTAGTATTGTTGTGATGCCCACCACATGTTTGATGTTTACTTACATTTGTTAGTTTTGGCATTTATGTTTCGTTTTTGTTATGTTAATGAGTTTTATTTTTGTTATTTTTGTTAAATCTATTAATTTGCTTGATTGGTTTATGTCAATTTATGTATTTAGCTTTCGATGAGTATTTGGTTTAGATTAGACAAAAATGTCATAAAAGAGCGCTAGTAAGGAGTATAATGTAGAGTATGAGGAGTGTACACCATCTTCCTCTCAACATAGCAAGGGAAAACAAGTAAGCAAGCCTTGAAGAAAAACTAAATTCGATCCCAAAATTGATTTTGATGGGAGAGCTACTTCAATGAAAAAAGTTAAGATGAAGAAGAAGGGATTAAAAATAAAAGTGACCTTTGACGCAAAAGGCCAACCAGAAGGCAAAGCGGAAAATGAATTAGTTAGTTAGATTGAAGTCCTCAATCGAGAGTGTGTTTCAATATAGATCAAAGATTGGAGAACTAAAGACTTGGATAAAATAAGAGATATTATTTGGAGAGAGATCTACGAAAGTTTCATAGTTGAGGATTAGTATAAAAAAAAGCTATGAAGATTGGTGGTCAACTAGCAAAGGGTTTTCGATATGACCTTTATGTCACTTTTATAAAGCCCAACCTTTCTATTCCAAATGACGATGACGATATATTTAAATAGCCTCCTACGGTAGTACACTACTACCTCTCATAACCGAGGAAAATTGGGAAGCATTTGTTTGGTATTGACGTTCCGACGAATTCCAACTACTATCGACATAGCAAAAATATAATAATAATAAAAGCAC
This sequence comes from Artocarpus heterophyllus, assembly GCA_025403435.1. Classification (NCBI taxonomy): domain Eukaryota; kingdom Viridiplantae; phylum Streptophyta; class Magnoliopsida; order Rosales; family Moraceae; genus Artocarpus; species Artocarpus heterophyllus. Next base: position 34,711,181 of record CM046347.1, read on the forward strand.
AAAATGAATACGACTCTATAGTTAGTATAGATGGATATCGAGTGCTTGAGCAATCATTAATATGTTATTATCTTATGCCTATTACATATATCAATGATCCCATCATTAATATTTTACTAACACAACAAAATACAATTTGCCAAGACAGGTTTATGACCGTCACAGAAGGAGTTGTGGATAAAATCGCGTCAAGGTCCTGATGGACAATTTAAAAATCCAAAATATGAAAAAATTGGTCAATTAATTATAAGTTTATTGAGCTCAAATTCTTAATTTGTAATTTTATAACTTTTGAAACATCTTAAGAACAACTTGATTTGTTATTATTTTACAAGATGAATACACAAAGTAACAAACTCAAGGGACCTTCCATCCCGTCCATAACGATGACATACTATCGAGGGCACTAGAAAAACCAAAACATTCAGGATGTGTTCGTGGTCAATCCAAGTATGTCAAACAGTGTCAATACTTCGACCTTTAGCCTGCGTTGAGATTTGATTCCCTGAAATGAGAAATTACATAACTACGGGGTCTTATGACCAATTTTATTTTAGAATGAGGAACATTGACGGATGAGACTATTTCATAAGGCAATAGCTTCAAGGTTAGCTGCAGCCCTCCCAACAAAGAAGCTGAAGCTCCAAAAGCTCCAATTCCAGAAGCTCCAATGTCAATTCATTGTCAATTGCCCAAACCACATCAAGAATGCAAATTTCTTGTTGATGATACAACTTATGGTGGTTGTACGCTTGTTGCACCTGGAAAGGCATGAATAGAGGGTCTTCCAAATGATACAGTCCATGGACCACCCTTAAGGGAGCAAAACATGCATGTGAATATTATTACCCCTACAATCAAAACGGTTAAACTACCTTTTTCGACATTGAAGCAACAACTATAGGTGAAGCCGCTGGAAGCTGCGTTGCATGGTAGAGAAGGTTAATTGAAGTCAATGCAATGGTAACGATGAGTCGAGCGCCTAGCCATATTCTTGAACATGTTAAGTGAAGAAATGCCCAAAAAAAGTATTAGAAAAGCAAGAGAGTCATAATCTGATATGGAACAACATCAAGCGGTTAGGAAACAACCCATTGCAAATGAGCCCTTGCCGTTATTTAACTTCTCTATAGTTCCTCCACAATTTATGCAGTTGCGTTTGTACACACATGGACTCATGTGAGATGGGTTGGTGGTTTAGTGCCCGATACCGCCAACAATCATTGGCAATGACATGCCTATGTATGTGGAGTACGAAGATGTTTACTACTCCATCAACTTTGACAAAATCAGGGCAAATTGTATACTAGCATACCTCAGGTAATAGCTCTATTCTTAATTCTTACTTTTTTAAATCTAACTAGACTTATAAGGTATGTTAAAATAAGTTTGTGCATTGTTTTCCTTGTAATTTTTTGGTAGAATATTGTGAACGTCAAGGCATAGCTCACAATTTCAGTTTCATATCGCCGGCCCATGCCTTAAGTATTGCAAGAGACCCACATAATGATGTTTAGAGAGTGCGCCATAGCACTCTTTAACCTTTTAGTTCAAGTACGGAGAAGGAAATTATTCTCCACGCGATAAAATGTTGGAGAATATTGGAGGTTGGCACTTGTTTCACCATAGGTGGACTAAATATTTTGGTTCGATCCCTTGGAAACCCACCATGTGATGATTTTGTATCACTCACAAAATCGTAAGTATTAATTTTTGTTATAAAATGGTTTGATAAGTTTTACATTATTGTATTTAATTCATTTTAATCATGACAAATTTTAGGACCTTTAACGGTTGGAAATTTCAAGTGGGAAGCTGTGTAACACATCAAGCGAAAAGAACGCTACGTTCCCATAGTAAGTGTATAGACAAGGAGTAAACGTAGAATGCAATTTTTTTTTATTTTATGTCACGTACGGTACATAATTAATATTGGTATACAAGGGCTATCAAAAAAGGAATTTTATATTGATATGAACATAAATGAGGTTAGACCTGAGTGGGTACAATTTGAAAGTAGGTATCTTACATATAGCTAAAGTAGATAAATGATTTTATAAAATAGTTTAATGTAAATGATTTTGTAAATATTTTAATGAATAATGTAAATATCTTTTTTTGGAATCAGGGTCTTGTATTAATATATAATACATAGGACTAGTTATCTCGTAGGAAACAAGAAATTCTGGGATTTTTTTTAGATGACCAATTTTTCACGACGATTTACAAAAAAAGCTGTCTGGAAACAACTCTTTACACGATGGTTTTGCCAACAAAAACCGTCGTGTAAGAGTAACATTACATAACTGTTTTTTTGAAAACCGTCGTGTAAGAGTAACATTACATAACTGTTTTTTTGAAAACCGTCGTGCAATTGAAACATTCCACAATAGTTCTTTTATAAAACCGTCGTGGTAGATTCGTGCAGAGTCTCTCCAATAGCCGCTATAACATTCCTTCGATGACGGTTAAAAATCGTTGCGAAAAGTTCTATCAGTACTACAATGAATGACTTTACAATGGTTTTTTAACTGTCGTCAAAGTTTTCCATGACGGCTTTAAGCTATCTTAGAAGCCTCAATTCTTAGTAGTACAACTCTTTGAATTTAAATTTTTAGAACCCTTTACATATATATTTGTTTCCCTTCAAAATTCAAATCAAATGATAAGATGTTACTGTACATGTGTCCGTTAATTGGAGCATAAGAAATTAATAGGCTTTTATGGAGTATTTGACAGGTTGTGATACAGGCCACTTTCTCAGCTATGAACAATGTAAAGTTTTCACATGCTATAGGGACAATAAAAAAAATCGCTACAGTGTAAAGTTCTTACATGCTATAATAAAAACAGTTCTAAACAATAATTCTAACTACCTTACGAAACACCGTATTAGTAATAATCTTTTTACACCAATCAATCCAAGAATTAATTTACATCTCAAAGTGAGTCATATATATCTTTACTAACATTAACATCCTGACGCAACTTCTTTGAGATTTTTCATAATTACGTACATTAGATCGTCATCATATTTTACCCCATCGGCTCATTCAATTCTTTGATTGCTGTACCATCATTTTCCATGTTCCAAAATCTTTTTCCTTGTAGAAGAGTAATATTAATTTGGGTATACTTCAAGTTGATCTGCATAATGCAAAATTTCCTTTCTGATTATTTTTTCTTTTGCAACTTTGGCCATCACTTTCAGGGATACCATCAACGCAGAAAATATATGTAATAACATTATTATAAATTCCAAATTGGTCATTAAATAAGATATATATATATATATATATATTATTCAGTCCAGCTTGTCTTCACCTTCAAATTATGTACCATAGTTACATGGCTGTCCATTCCACATGTCATCCCAATTTCTTTCATTTGTCATTGCCCCCTAAACAAGTATTCTCTGTGTAATTAACATTTTTATACTTCTATTTTTTGTTCTAAGCTGAATTTTTCATTTAAATAATCCAAGTCAATTATATTCTCTAGTTGCAGGTTACAATCCCATCGAATGGGTGTCCAATAAACTCATTTAATAAAATTTAATGAAGCCCTCTAATCGCGCTGCACCTAGCGGTACTTATTGTATTTTAATAATTTAGGGTTTAAATCTTTTCTTAATCTCTGACATGGCAATATATACATGCTTATATTATTGTTTCCTGGGTATTTGTGCCGGCAATAAGCGTTAGAAACCACATATGTAAATGCCACCATAATAATATATATTAAGACCTTAACACATCCATGTCTAATCTCTTGTTTGTTTTTCTTCTTTTATGTATATAATAATTAAGACACCAACTTGGTCGCTAGTTTAATTAATAAAGAGCCACTTTTAATTTGCATATATATATATATATTAGTTACCAAACAGATTATTAAAAATAATGATAGAAGAGACCCAATAAGAAATTATTAATTTAAATTAAATAAAGAACGGGTCACTGGGTCCCTGAGCCATGGTCAACAACCATGTATAACAACAAATTAATAATTAGGTTATTTATTTTTTTATATCCGCTATTTTAGGTGTATTCAAATACTATTGCCCTGTTTGTTTTTGTTCTCAAAATTTTCATAAATATTTCGTACGTTTTTTGAGGTAAAAATTTTAAAAACACTCTCAGCACAATTCTTAATAAATTCTCATTTTTAAAAAATAAAAACATTTTCACATATTTTGAAAAGAATACCAAACGGCCCCTATACCTTTAGTTTTTGATCTCATTGAATATATACATTCAAATTAGATTTAATATACACATTTATATCTTTTTTCGATCAATTCTCAATTTTGAGATAAAAATTTCCTAAAATACCCTTAAATGGAAAAATAAGAGCATTTTAAGATCTTAAAAAATCTTTATACTAAGGTTTTTTAACTTCAAAAATGCACAGAATACCTTCCAAAATAGTTGTTTTGTGTGTTTTTATTTTTAATTTTCTTTTTTTTTTTTTACAGTTACTCTTTTTTTTCTTTCTTTTACTTATAGACAATGTGGTTATTTTAAAGGTCAAAATCAACTATTAACTGAGTCAAGGTATAGAATTGTGTATTGAATTAAAGGGATAAGACGGAAAATAGACTATCATCAATTAAGAATAAAAATAAATAGACTGAAAAGTTTTAATAGTTTGTAAATAGCCCATTTAATATTAGATCTGTATTAATTAATTGACATAATGACTAAATTACTTAATTTCAAAACCCTATCAACCCTTTCCCCTTCCTCTTTCTCTTTCTCTTTCACTCTCTCTCTTTTCCAGAGTACTCTCGCCACTTGTTGCAGCCACCAAAGCAACACCAACGAAGCACCTATGGAGTTCGACGGAGCAACGCTGACGTCCATGAAACAGCAAGGCCGATTGCCAAGTTGCTGGAACAATTATGGAGTCGCGCAAGGAGTCGGGAGAAGCTACTGGAGTCACGTGAGGAGGAGTGCTGGAATAGCGTGGGCTCTTGCAGAAGGAAGGCTGGAGTCAGGACGGAGACTTTGTTACGAATGGAGGCGAGGGATTAGTCGTGGGAGTCGCACGAGGTTTTCAGAGTTACAACGGGAGAGGTTATTGGAGTTGCCACTGGGGCTGGAGAGAAAAGAAGAGGAAAGAGGAGAGTGAAAGTGGATCTAGAGTTTTTTTGGAGGAGATGAAAAAGATTAGGGTAAAATTAAGGATTTTAAAGTTTAAAAAAGTACAAAATTGCAAAAAATACTGTATACTTTAATATTTTTAAAGTTGTACTATTTACTTACATTAAATTTGAAATTAACCAAAACATAAGGTATGAAAGTATCCTTTAATGATGTATATAACAAAACTGAAATTTACATAGTATTTTATTGTTTTGTGTAGTTACAAGGAAGTTATATAACTGATTCTGAAATGGAATAGGAAAGAAAAAATAGTACTTCAAATTCACTTGAGATTAAAACTCATTAAAAGAAAAGGACTGTTAGACATGTATGCCCTAAGGAGTAAAAATGTAATATATTTTTGGAGACATTTTTATCAATAAAGAATTTATTCATTTATATATATACCAAATCTTGTCCTCTTTACGTTCATGTTTGTTGAATGTATGATAAGCAAACAGTAGTCTGAGCCTGTCAGTCTAAACCTTAAGAATTGGGCATATGATGGACTGATTATACGGAAGACACGATTCTTAAGGTGACGGTCTAAAACATATGATCCGCAATCGAGAGATTAAAGTTGGGCGCTTTATTCATGTAAAGATTGTTATGTTGTCTATATCCCTTTTGGGAGATGGTTTGTCTTGACCATCGAGTTGGACTCCGTGAATAGAAACATTGGTGCTTTGTCATAGTTGACAATGTGTTGGATCGAGACATAAAGTGAATTGATTTGGATTAATAATTCTGTCTTGGAAAATCGATTCATTTTAGACAATTACTTGTATTGTATCTTAATCCTGAGATGAACAGTGAGCCCGTTGTCTCGACTTGTGTCTTTTGATGTACCAATAGGTGACTCCCACATCTCTATAGTGGTACCCATGCTGGTACGTTGGAGGCATGACTCTTGATGGCGTAGACTTGTTATTCATAGATATGGAATCCATAGCTCATCTTTAGTAGTAATGATATCCTCTTATATGCATTGTCCTGTAATTGAAAAACTGGAGCGCTCAACCATTTGGATACATAGGTGTAACCGAATGGTATACTATCTTTGGATGGTAAGTTTTATAATGGTGAGACAATGGAACGTAAGATAAAAATAATCGAGAAGGTAAGACAGAACTTGTCCTTAAGCTAATTATGGATTATCATATGGGGATACGATACACTTGATATGTCATGAAGACTTAGCTACACGAGCTTCGTAATTCTATAAAGTTCGAGAGTGTAGCTCCAAGCTTTTACTGGAGTAGCGTTGGAGTTGATAATTGTGAAATGTATATCTGGGATATTGAATTTCATAATTATCATGAGCTTGAACTTTATAGATCCATTTTGGTCCCCTTTGCTAGCTCACAAAATCTTATAACGACACAACGTGCTTTTCCAATAATTGGTGACTTATGTCGGATTTATCGGATTGGTTTAAAATTTGTAAGAATCAAATAATTCATGTCTGTTTATTGGTTAAATTAATTTTGTAATAAAATTAATTTAAGATAAACTTGTTGAATTATTGGATCATATAATTCTTGTCTGTTTATCGGTTGATTTAATTTTGGATAAATTAGATCAAGATAAACTTGTAGAATTATTGTGAATTGATTTATTTTCTTAGAGATTATCTTGACAAAGTTTGTTTTGATCAGATATCTTCTCTATTGGGTTATTTGAATCAAAATTGAGACTTTATCCTTTAGAATCTCGGGTGGAAAATAAAAGATTCGCGGAGATTTTTTCTCGAGAGTTCGCCCTGCCGAATGACGTGGTCAGCCTGTCAAACTGGCCTGTTCGGCCTGCCGATCAGCGAGAGATAAGATTACGCGTTTTCACGTGGATCTTATCAGATATTGATCAGAACTTGATTCTGTTTCGAATTTTTGAGACCTAATCTGATAAGGACTGACCCTAGGACTAAGGGCTATAAAAAGGGAGTGAGTCTCATGATTTACTCAGATCAATTGAGAGATTAAGAGTGATACTCTTTTAGTGAGCATCTAAAAAACTCCCCGAGAGCTTTTGTTCACAAATCACGAACACTAGCTTTGGGTTCTCTCTCTCTCTTGGTTGGAAGGAGAGTCAACGGTGGAAGAGCTGTACGTGTGAGCCCACACTCACTCCGGTTGTGGATAGAGAATAGCAAAGAAGACCAGTTGGTTGAGGCTCTTCTAGAACGTTACTTCTCTTCATAGGCTGCGGAGGTTCTTCACACAAAGGTTAGTAAGATCTGTCTAATTTATACATATAACATGTCAAACTTGTGTTTTGAAAATTACTCTGATGAAAATTTTTAAAATTCCGCTGCGCATCATGTTTCCAACAAGGACAATGCAATGTTTGATTATACCCTTAAAAAAAAGTTTGAAAACTGCTCAGTTTTTAAATTCTACAATCAATACGTAATACGGGTTAATGATTGCATGGAGTGACATCTCAAATCTTTTAGTTGATTACTTTGCGTCGATTCGATGTACAAACAAAGATATAAAGTGCATAAAAAGAATAAATAAAAAACAAGAACACACAAAATTATAGTAGCTTTTCTTTAATATGAAAGCTACATCTGTTATAGAGTATTTGGGGGATTTTACAGTATCAAAGAAAAAGTACAATGCTAGAAAATAAGAATGGGAGAACAAGAAGAGTCTATTTGTAGAGAGACTTGTGGAGAGAAAAAGGATGCTATTATAAGTTACTAGCTTCCAAGTCACTTGTCAAATCTTCCGAGTCACTCGAAATAATGGAATACCTGATAGATACAAACCAGTAAATGAGCGGTGGTGCCTTCGGTCGGGCCTTGGGACAGTCAACATAATCTTTTTCTCATGTGCGCCATGTTTCCAACACATTCTTGCAGCACAAACATGGTCTGAAACCTGGCAATCAGTCTTCTCATATCTAATATCTATGATTTTTGGGGCCCAATTATGAGGATTTGCATTTCATTCTACTCTTTCTTTATCCAGCTTTGTCCGTCACGAGAGTCGCAAACAATTGAGAGTTCTGGACCGTGGGCCCCTTTAAGGTGACAAAGCCGAACAAACTCTCACATGCCACTCCATGTGATTTGGGACATTTGGGAGGTCCCCCAAAGTACTCGTGGCCTTAAAGTTAAAGGGTAATCAACGAATATATACTCTTTAAAAGGGTTTGCATTTTTACTCCTTTTGAAGGACAAGATTTGGTTCCAGATTTGTTACAAATTTTTGCTCATGAATCAAGAGTGCGTCGTTTGAAAGAAAAAAGAAAAAGAAAAATCAGACACAATGTTAAACAGATTTCCATTAGTTGAGGGTAGTTTTGTATTTTGCTTTCTTTTTGTCCTTTTTCTTCCTTTTGGAATTTAAGGATTAAAGGACCATGTAATGAAACTTGCGGGAATTTAGAAGAAATTGCTGACGATAAGGTTAGTTGACAATCTTAGGTACAAACTTTTTCTTTTGTACAATTATCTCACATACATTTTTTTTTATGGGTCTCTATCGAAGGCCATAAATGTTAGTTCGAGTTTGAGTAGTGGCGGAGATCCATGGTCTAGTAGTGATGAAAGGGAAGTCGACGAATGGATTCAGGAGCAATCCATAATCGAATCGAGCTCCAGATGTGGTGGCACTGAGACCAGAAGGGAGGCGGCTAACCCAACAGAGAGAAGAAACAGGCAAGCTGGTCCGTCAATTCGAGTCGATCAGATCAAGGCACTCAAAAATAGAAAGTGTCACAACCCGCCTTTTCGGACTGTGATATAACTCTTTCTTACTTACTTTAGGGCAAAAATTTAGGAAAATTTTTTTTTAAACGGAAATAAATATTTACTTACATTAACTTTGATAACTCCCAAAATACTTTCACATACTTGTATTTACACAATTAATACTTTTACTTTCATAACATCTTTCTTTTAATAATTTCATATCAAAATAACTTTAAACATGCGTGGCGGAAAACATTACAGCAGCGGACTCCATACCCAATCTGCACACCTCATCCGTCCGCCAGCTCATCATTACGACTCATTCTGACCTTTTCGTCAGAATACCTACAGCATGAAAAACTTAATGAGCTAACGTCCAGTAAGTCTCATAAATCCCACATGGATATTCACATGAATGCATGAATCAATTATGCTTTCTTATAAACTTTCTTTATTCTCATCATTTCTTATCTTTACTAGGGCCCAAGTGTTCGTACCATTGCGCAATTTCATTTAGGTCTACGTAACACCGTGACCGTAACATATCCTTTAAACTCCCCTTGAGTTAAGAGCCGGTACGACACTTTTCTTAATTTCTGGTGATACATTTACCAGTCCATTTATTATGGTTGACATACCATACATGAAGTGATAATCACATATTATCCATGAAACATAAATTCTCTTGCATAGCATAGTACACACAGGTACTTACTTTTTATACACACTGGTACACATTAATATACGCACAGGTATATAGCATAATGTACTCACAGGTACTTAACATAAAATGTACACACAGATACCTACTTTATACATACTCAAGTATTTATCATTGTACACACAGGTACGAAATCATGATACACATGCTCATTTTCATTATTGTACACACAAGTACACAATATATTATACACACAGGTACAAAATCATGGTACACATGCTCATTTTTATTATTGTACATACAAGTACATAACAGCTTGTACACACTGGTACACATTAATATGCTCACACTTATTCATACATGACTATACCCCTAGGTATTCATATCATGGCAAACATACAAGTTTACACTTAATTATACGCACAGGTATACATATACATACATTTCTTTCTAAACCTACATTTCATACTGTAGGTGGGAAGGGTACTTACTTGATGCGAATGTCGGGCAACTTAACCTCGATTTCCCTTCTCCTAGACTCCTAGGATCCTGTTGGCCAATTACAAAGCCATGAGCCAAATTTCACTATGTTTTGATACGAAACATCCGTTAGTTAATAAATTGAGTTGCATTACTATGTACAACTCTAAAAACCACTGGTTTTTTTCTTATTTCTATCTAACTTTACCCTACCGTTTATAACGAAGGGCGGGAACCTTTCTAGTCGTTTTCTTATTCCATTGGAAACATTTTAAAACGGTTCGGGTTATTTGGACAAAAATTACGATTTTGCCCTTCGTGGGTCCACTAACCTACCCGAGCTTGATTTCGTTATTCTTATGAAAATAACCACATGCTAATTTCAAAATAACACCCTAGTGGGTCAAATCTCTTTATTTCTCAATTATGCCCCATCTTCATAAAACTTTGCAGTTTAGTCCCTGAACTGAAAATTTTGACGATTTTATCCCCGGGACTAAAATTTACTTCTTTGCATCAAAATTTCCTATTTTTCTCAAGGATCATTTTTACTTAAGGTACCATACCTTAAATCATTTGCAAAAATAATATTTTTGCCATTTAACACTTTTTTCACTTTTAATATATTCTTGAAAAATCAAAAACTCACAAACAATTGAGTTTTTAGACAAAAAGTTTGCGTGACCTAACAGTTTCATCGAGATCTACAACTTTCATGTTTTAACTTTTCCCAAAATCTCACTGTACAGGGGCGTTTTTGACTATTTTTCAAATCTGCCGAGAAGGAACTTTTTCTTTCAATTTAGTCCCTTTGGCAATTTTACAAAAATCCGTTTCAAACTTGCAATTCTACCCCTGCAGAAACCATTCCATTCCTTAATCCACACATTCTCATGCTCAAACATCACTTTACAAAGTCAAACATCAAAATTACAAAAATAATACTTTTTGCAAAAATTGCCGTTTTGCACTATAAACCAAAGTTTCACAACTCAAACTTGCCAATCATCACATATACATAAAATTCCATCAAATACATGCTCAAAACCCCTCATGGGTTTGAAAGAATAAAAATCAAGACAAATTCAAAACTTTAACTTCAAAACTTACCCAAATAACACTTTTTTGGATTTCTAACCTTCAAAGGCTTCTTGAACTCCTTCTTGGACTTCCTTTTCATGCAAAAATAGCATGGATTAATTTTTTTCCCTTTACCCATGAAAAATCCCTTGAAAACTCATGAAAAAGTTTAGGATTTTACCTTAAAACTTGTGGGAAATCCTTGTTCTTGCTTGTAAAACTTGTTTGGGGTTATTTTTGCAAAGTTTGGGGGCTGAGAAATTTTTTTAGAGACCTGGATATGGCTGCCGAATCTTGGAAGGAAAGAAAGGAAGTGAATTTTTGTGATAACTTTGCCTTAAATGCATCCTTATCACATTTGGTGACTCATGGTAACCCATGAGTATACCACTAGGTGTCCTCATCTTATTGGGCCACATTGCATGGCTTGTTGGCCCAATAGAATTCAAGCAAATGTCCACTTTGTGGAGTTAAAAATTTATACTGTGTAATTTTTCACCACACAGTATTTTTCCTATACTGTCGTGGTCAATTCAGTGTACTTTCTATCCTTAGACTGTATAAAAATATTTAACTTACTTTTCGTTTACTTTTTGAGGCCAATCATAACATTTTTCATATCTGCGTTTTCATTTAGCAGTATTCTTATACTGCTCTGGCCTCCTTTCTACCCCCGGTTAGGGTTAGGACAACCTCTATGTCCTATTTACATTCTAATCATTCATTCGTTTATATCACAATTTCACAATTAATTGTGACATAAAATTCATTTTATGGATATTATGCATAAATCTCTGAGTCATTAAACTCATAAAATTTGTATTTTATAATATCCACCATTGCATTACATATGCCATAAAATTTGCAATCAATGCCGCTCATTCATATGTTATTGTAATTTTCACATAAATTACAATTTTTACAAAATTTCACATTTTTAAGAATAAATTCATTAATTAAACCTAATTAAATATTATGTTTTATTGATGGCGTTTTCTCGGTCATTACAGAAAGTATGTCTCCCCAACAAAGGGAGTGTCGTTCTTCTCGAAAAATCTGAAGTCGGTCTTGACTGAGGGGTATTTGCTAACAATTAGGTCGATTTATGGAATCCCATCCTCAGTCAAAATACGATTGCCCTATCCAGAGGAGCGAGCAGGTACACAAAATGACAACTGGTTTTGTGTATGCACAAAGTGGTTTGAGCAAGGACTTCGACTGCCAATCGTAGAATTCATGTTAGAGATCGTCGGTCACTTCGATATCTCCATAACTCAGCTTATGCTAAACGGTATTCGGCTATTGATCACGCTAATGGTGCTCATTGAAGAAGCTAGCATCGATTTTGGTATCCACAACTTCCTCCGATGTTACTTCTTGAAACCCAACAACAAAAACAGGGGCTGCTTCTAATTTGTATGTCAATAGTCGAAGCAGCTCATTTCGGATTTTGTTAATGCAGATAGACATTGAGAGGAAAGATATTTCTTTATGTCAATTAATCGCGACTCGGTCGAGCTGACTACTCGATTTCCCTTTCTGTTTGCGTTTGGTCACATTGGTAAGTACCGACACTTGTATTTATTTCTAGTAATTCCAACTAATCCTTAACATTGTCTTTTTGCAAATTACGAGCTGAATCATCCAGCCCTCATCGGGGAGAGGTTTCATACGAGGCTTGACGCACTACTGGCTCTGACAGAATGTACTTGGATTGAAATCTCCAACCCTGATCGACTCAGAAAGTTATCAATTTGGAAAAGGTTCGGAGAAATCCCAATAGGTATTCCTCTTTGATTTCCAAAACAATTCGATTAGGTCTTTGTATTTCGCGGTGTACTTTAGCGGCTGTACGGTCCATCAAAATTCATTACTCCTCTCTCTGACGAAGACGCACTTCTCGCAGACGCCGCGCTATCAATAATGAAGGTTACATTGCCTTTAGTCGACGACATGAGGAAGAGGAAAGCTGTAGAGAGAGTAGCAAAGAAGAAAAAGAACATTGATGCTGGCGAGGCTTCGGCTCAAGATGAATCAGCTCTTCCAGTCTATACATCTAACCTTCCACCGCCACCTCCATTCAATATTCAGTCCCTAATATCGAAGAAGAGAAAAGGTGCTGAGCCTTTAGTTCCTATAGAAGACGTTGAAGCGAAGATCATTGACAAAACCCTTGACGTCCCTAAAAACATCAGCATTCTCCAGGACAAAGAGGCAGCATTGAAAATGTCAATAAGTTTTAACTTCACACTCGTCGAAGACACTTTTGGCAGGAAGTTGTTTACTTGGCTAGGCAATGAATCCACTTTGGCCCTTGGATAGGTAAAACATCAAACCCTGGCCTAAAATTTGACTAAATTTGCTTCATAGATTCGTACTAAACTGTTTTGTTATACAAGCCCTCTAGCTTCACAACATTTTTGTGAATAAAACTGCTTACAAATATGAACAAGCGGTCCTAAAAAACAAGGAACTTAAGGAAGAACTTGGAAAGGTTGAGTCTAAGAGGGATGATGAGAAGAGGAAACTAAATGATGCCATCGACGCTTTAGTCAGGTTAAACGAGAAGGTTCTCAATCTGAGCAGCAGCCTTCATCTACAAGAAGAGAAGGTTGCTAATTTAACCAAAGTAGTGGAGGCTAAAGACCAAGACATCAAAGAGATTAAGGAAAAGCTACTTGACATCCATGGCACTTCCACCCTTAAAGCAAGACTCGAGGCCTTAAAAAAATTCAAGTTGGGTAAACTTGACGCCTTGGCTATTGATAAGGAAATTACAAAGCTAGAGGAATTGTTGTCTTTTGACGAGTCCGATGTTGAGGTGGTTGACATAGACGAGGCGGTTTGTGAAAACATCATAACTAAGCCCTTTGTGCTCCAATCAGGATTCAATACACTAAAGGCAAATGAACAAACTGTCGAGGCCCTATCTATGCAAGTCGCATAAGGGGAAGATAATCGGATTGATGAAAGAGAAATCTAAGAATTCTTTGTTTTGTAATATTTGAACAATTTGTATTTTGATTTGAACAATTTGTATCGAACAATGTTTACTGTTTCAAATATTGATCTCATTTAACTTTACACAAGTCCAAATTTGAATTAGTCAAATTCATAGTATAAATGGAAATCGAGCGATAACCATTTGATTTAAACTTAAAAAGAACTTGACATAAAATTAAAACCAATGAAATGGTTTAATGAGCCAAAGTTATATCATGCGTTAAGCAAATGTTAATTCGAGTGAGATCGGATACTAACGAATCGACTCGACTGAACACAGCATGAAGTCAATGGACCAATTTTTCAGTGTATAGACAGGAAGCCATGAAGATGGCAAGCCATGGTGGCAGTATACGATCAAGTTCGAAATAGTTGATTGTGCCACAAAATTGGCGGTATAAAATTAAGCCATGATGATGGCAACGTAAGATCGAACTCGGGGCGAGTTGGTCTATTCTAGAATCGAGCAAAGCCATGAAATGGCAATATAAGATTGAACTCGAGGCGAGTTGATCAAGCCCGGTGTTGGCTGAGCCATGAAGATGGCGATGTTAGATCAAACTCTAAGCGAGTTGATTAAATTCACTGGGCCATGAAGATGGTGGTGAGATCAAACTCTCGGCGAGTTGATCTAATCCACTAGGCCATGAAGATGGCTTTGTGAGATCAACTCTAGACGAGTTGATTGAATCCTAAATTGAGCCATGATGATGGCGATGGAGGATCAAACTCTGGGCGAGTTGATCGAGTTCTAAGTTGAGCCATGATGATGGCGATGAAGGATCAAACTTTGGACAAGTTGATCGAGTCCAAAGTTGAGCCATGATGATGGTGATGTAGGATCAAACTCTAGTCGAGTTGATCGAGGGTTGACATGACTGTGTAGCACTTAATCGAATCCAAAAGCATTAATCAGGAAACTTGACTGCAAACCTAGGAAAATAATATTTAAGATAATAATGCGGCTGCACTCGTTTATAATTCACAAGCTGCTTACATACCTATATGTAGGGATCAAGCCAAGTGAAATTCAATTACATCGAGTTGAACAGAAAAATGTAAAGTCTAAAAGAAATACAGTTTGAGTTAGACGTTGTACTTCTGTAGGTGGTGCGCATTCCAACATGTGCTAATGATGGAACCATCAAGTTTCTCCAACTTATAGACCCCACCTCGAATGACAGCCTGAATTGGGTAAGGGCCTCCCTAATTGGCTGCTAGCTTTCTAGCATAGGCTTTTTTCGTATTCTAGAAGACCTTCATAAGAATAAGCTCGCCTTTCTTGAACTTCCTAACCTTCACCTTCTAATTATACTACCTGGCAACTGCTTGCTAGTAATGTTCGAGGCAATAAAATGCATTATCCTTCTTTTCGTCTATTAGATCCAATGTGTCTTGCATCATCTCTTCATTCTTTGCCTCATTTAGGAGCGAATAGTCGACTCAAAGATCACGAGTGACTACTTTTGTAGGAATGGCCACCTCTGTTCTGTATACAAGGGAAAATGGAGACTCGCTAATCACCCTTCTTAGATTCGTTCGATGGTGATGGAGACTTTCCAGTCGCCCTTCTTGGATTCATTCGATAGGCCCATAGCACCATGGTAAGTTCCTCAACCCAATGCCCTTTCCTGGCCTCCAATTTCTTCTTCAGGTTCTTCACGATCGTCTTGTTCGTCACTTCTACTTGCCCATTCCCCTACAAGTACCTTGATGTGGAGAAGCTTAAAACAATATCCCAGTCGTGGCAGAACTTCTTAAAGGACACAGAAATGAATTGCGAGCCATTGTTAGTGATGATCTCCCTTGGCACTTTGAATCAACAGATAATATTCTTCCAAATGAATCTTTCTACATCTCGCTCTTTAACATCCGCAAAAGCTTTGGCTTTGACCCATTTAGAGAAGTAATCTATAAGGACGAAAAGATACTTAACGTGTCTAGCGGCTAGAGGGAATGGTCCAATGATATCCATCGAGTACTTCATGAAAGGATACGGTGAGCTGACCAAAGAGAGTTCCTTAATAGGTTGGTGGATGGTAGGTGCATGTCTTTGGCAGCTATTGCACTTCTTAGCAAAGCTTTCGTAATTGCTTTACATGGCTGGTTGGTAGAAACCTTGCCTTTTGTCGTTATTGCACAATGATCTCCCACCTGAATGGTTGTCGCACGAGCCTTCATGCACTTCCTGGATAACCTTCTCGACTTCATCTTCCCTAAGACAACAGAGATAAGGACCTGTGAAGGAATGCCTGTAAAGCATATTGTCAATCATGCAGTACCTTGCAGCCTAAACTTTGATTTTCCTTGCAACCTGCTTGTCTTCAAGTAGCCATCCATCACGTATGTACATTTCTATAGGAGTTCACTAATCGTCCCTTGGGTCCATGTAATTTGCTTTTTCGACCAATTCAATGTTGGGCTAGTCGATGCACTCCAAAAGTATAATTCTTCTTTCGTTGACTTCAACTGAAGATCCCAAACTAGCAAGCACATTTGCTCTAGAGTTTTGTTCTCACGGGACGTGCTTTACCTCCAATTGATCGAATTAGGACTTTAGCTTGTTTACCAACTTTAGGTAAGAGAACATCTTCTAATCACGTGCTTCATATTCACCGATTATCTAGTTAACGATTAGAATGGAATCGCTCTCCACAACGAGCTCAGTAGCTCTAAGTGTCATATCTAGCCCCAAGCCGGTGATCATTGCTTCGTACTCAGCTTCATTGTTTAGAGCTTTGAACCCCAGTTGAAAACTCTACTCGATCTCTTTGCCAGTTGGTGATTTAAGCAGCACTCTTACTCCTGATCCTTTTTCATTGCTAGACCCGTCAACTTGAACGATCCATTTCTTCGGGCTCTTAATGTCTGGCTTATGTGTCAACTAGGCGACGAAATCTGTGAGCACTTACACCTTCAATGCTGACTAATCTGCGAGCACTTACACCTTCAATGCTGACTAAGGTCTGTACTTGATGTCAAACTCTATCAACTCAACGGCCCATTTCGTCAACCTTCCTAAGACATCAGGCTCATGCAAAATGACTCGCATCGAGTACGATGATAATACCATGATTGTATGACCTTCAAAATATGGCTCGAGTTTTCGAGCGGACAAGATCAGTGCAAGGGCTAGCTTCTCAACAACAGAATACCTCATTTCAGCATCAAGCATAGTGTGATTGATGAAGAAAACATGGAGGTTAGCCTGCAAAGATTTCACCAACATATCATCAATATAGACTTCCATGTTTTTACTAATCTGCTATTTGAACATCATGTTGACCAGCCTCTGGTAAGTTGCTCATGCGTTCTTCAGTCCAAAAGGCGTGACTTTGAAATAAAAAATCCCCTACTCGTTGATGAAAGCAGTCTTCTCTTGGTCCTTTGAATGCAAGAGGATTTGGTTGTAGCTAGAAAAAGCGTCAAGAAAGCTTAAGACTTTATGGTCGGCAATTGCATCGACGAGGCGATTGATGTGCAGCAACAGATAGCTGTCCTTTGGGCAAGCTTTATTGAAGTCTATGAAATCAACGCATATTCGCCACTTCCTATTCTTCTTTCTCATAATTACCACGTTTGTAAGCCAGTCTAGGTATTGCACAAGATGAATGAACCCAGCTTTAAGCAATCTTCTCACTTCATCTTTTACAATGATATTTCACTCGATTCCAAGTCTCCTCCTCTTTTGTTGCATAGGTCAATGGTTGGGATCAACATTAAGTCGATGAGAGATCATGATTCGATCAATCCCAAGCATATCTGCATGAGACCATATGAAACAATTATTGTTAGCTTTCAAGAAATCAATTATTGTAGATTTTACATCGGCATCGAGTTGTGACCCGATTTTCACTGTTCGATGCTTATCTTCTAGATTGATTTGGGCTTCATCAAGTTGTTCTAACACTGATTCAGCACGATCCTAATTACTCGATCCATTCATCGATTGTGTCTATAATTGCTAAAGCTGCCTTCTGCTTCATAACCGTAACATAGCAGCTCCTTGCTGCTTCCTGACTTCAAAGAATTTCCCTGACTCCTCACTTCGTTAGGAATTGGATCCGCTAGTCGTAGGTTGATGGGACTACCCCCAATGCATCTATCAAAGGTTGCCCAAGGATGATGTTGTAGCCCAAAGGGAAATCCATGATGAGAAAACTCGTCATCTTGTTCTCCCCCACGGCATAGACATGAAGCTTTATCATTCCAATGGCTACGCTTGCCTCACCGTTGAATCCTACTAAAGCAGTTGCTAACTTCTCAATATTCTCTTCGCTGATTTCCATGTTTTTCAGCATTAAGAGGAACAAAATATTAGCAAAACTTCCATTATCAACTAATATTCTGCTAATTTCACAATTCACGATGTTCAGTTTAGTTACTAAGGCATCATCATGTGGACTAAGCCCGAATGCCTCGTCACTTCTGAATGAAATTGTGTGCTTGCAATATTCATCAGTAATGGTACTGATACTCGCTTGACATGCTCTTTTCTGGTGAGCCTTCATTTGATTAGCGAAAGCCCTACTAAAAACCAAGCCCCTGTAAATGGCTCCAATCACTTTCTTTACTGGCAGTGGCGAAGGCGTCTTCTCTTGAGCTTGACGATCCTTCTGTCCGCCTCGCTTTTGATCGAGCCTGTAAACTTTCCTTCCCCTTTTGGACAAGTACTCCCTTAAATATCCCTTCTTGAGTAGTTCTACAATTTCAGACCACAAAGCCTTGCAGTCGACTATCAAGTGTCCTGTATCCCGATGGAGCTCGTAGTACTTCGTGTGGTCGCAAGACTGACTTGGTGCCATTTTGTTTGGCCATCAAACGTAATCTTTCCCCTCCAACTGCATGACCAATTCCATCGGGGATATGATCAAGGCATATTTTGGTGGCGAGAGTGGCCAATTCATGGGCCGCAACTTATCCTCTTTCTTTCTCCACTCCCTCTTTGGTGGCATCCTCGTTCGTCCTCTTTGATCTGATAGCGGTTTCTATCGCATCTCAACCCACCTGGTCTGGTCTTGACTTCTGGCGAGCTCTTGCTTGCATCCCTCATTCTCTTCTTCTAGATTGATCCATCCCTTTGCTCTATTCAAAGCTTCTTGGATGGTCTGAGGGTAATCGGAGTATATACTGTTCTTGAAAAAGAACTTGTGTAGGAGTCCTTTCTTTAATGCTTCTCGAGCTGTTCCATCTTCCAAATCTAAAATCTTGGAAAGTGTCTTGCTGGATCTCTCAATATACACTTGAAGAGGTTCTCCTCGGCTTTGTACGACTGATCACAAGTCCTTAGTCGTCTTGTCGATTTTTATGTGCATGAAGTAAGCTTTGACGAATGAATCAGCCAAATCCTCAAAACTATCAATTGATTTGGTAGGCAGGTTATTAAACCATCAAAGCGTCGGGCCTTTGAGACTTTGTGTGAACAACTTGCACATCATCTCATCTAGAATCGAATCAGGTATGCTCATTGTGCTGACTACATTCTTGTACTATAGTAGGTGATCCTTGGGATCAGATGTTCCAACGAATCAAGCGAACACAAGATTCCTATTCTTCAAAGGGACTACCAAACTAATTCTTCTTGTGAATGGGGCTTCTCGAATGTTTTTTGAGATGTCATCTAGTGCTGGGGTTTTACTCATTGCTTTGGAAACCTTCTGGTAATCTTATTTTCCACAAGCTTTGTGTTTTGTTCTAACATCTCCCTCATCATCTGCTGAATCGACTCAGGAGTTAAAAGAGTTAGTGTTTAAGCAGCTTCAAAACGAATGGTTGATTTGACCATTCCTTCTCATTCTTCATTTTCCTCTTCATTTTGTCGGCTCGATTGTGGATGAATGTCTGCTATTATCATCGTTGCCGTAGCAGGCGTCACTGGGTTTGCTATTGTGGTGATCGAAGTTGTTGTGGTCGTTATTGCTGGTGCTAAAGTTGAGTGAGTGTATAGCAGTTGCATCCTCCCAATGGGACTGTATGAGGATTGTTGCCTACTTGGATATGGCTTCTGAAGCTGTCACAGTGTTGCTGTCGTTGCTGGGAGTGCTAAATACCTATAATACGGGTAGTAGTATGACAGCGAGGTTATTTGCGAATTCAGGTAACTGATCTGGCTCCTTAGGGTCGAGTTTTCATTGCTGAGTTGCTCTAATTTTCTGTCACATTCTTGAGAACGCGCTACTTGCTCCTGGAGTATTTTTTTTTTTCAGAGTTTCTATTTCTACTAGCTTCCCTTTGTTGGTTCATTTCAGAAATTGCTTCAACCTCTTCATTCAAAATTTCTGGTGCGTGCTGGTTATCAGAGTTATCCCGATGTTGGTGATCTAAAGGCCCCACGATGGGCACCAAACTGTAGACGTTGGATCTACAATCAAATGTAAAAGTGTTAATTTAGATTATTATATTCTTATTGATGAATTTGGGCCCTCAAATCACCATTATTAGGATCTGTTAAGCTTCAAAACAAACTTGTCAGATTTAATATAGAGAATGAACAGGCAAGTCAAAATCACAGGCGATAGAGATAATGCAAAAGAAATTAAAGATAGCGCACATAATAGGTTTATAGTGGTTCACTCTGTTACAAGAGCTACGTCTACTGTTCTTCACTATGATATGAATTTGAAATACAGATTACAAAGGCGTAAAACGAGGAATAAATTTAGTAGAGTTTCTATAACTTGTCTTTTTCTTGTCTTTACAATGAAGACGATATCCCCTTATATAGAGAACAATGAGAGTTGTGGCTCCTAACTAACTAATGGAGGGGAATAATGGCGTTGGAGATAACCGCAATATTGGGACACGTGTCGGTCTGTGATAGGCCACAAGGATCATGTTTTCCCCACGTTTCGGTTCATGGTGGGACGTGCTAATAATCGCCAATTCGTGTTAATCGATCCCATAAAACTAATACTTAAGGAATAAACCTAGACATGACAGCATAATGTATTTAGAATACACATGTTACGTTTAGGGTTGACCCCATCAATCCAATCGAAGCCTTAATTCGGTTTGTACTTCTTATGTTGAATAGCCCAGTCACTTGGCTCTATTCGACTCGCTGTATTCGTAACAATGGGATGTCATTTTGGGCCCGTAGACAATTTGGGCCTGACCAAATTGTACGCCAACAGTCTTACATAACAATAATTTTATTATACATTTCCATCAAATATACTTGTATTATAGATGTCAGTGCATATTTTTAATGGTTAATCACATTTTTTCCCAAAACATAGAAGCTAAGGGTGAATTTTATTCCGGTACTTAGACACTTAAAAACATCTCATAGTCACTTCTTGATCAATAAATTATCTCATTTAATTCAACCCTATTATCAATTGGCCGATAAAAACACATGGATAGTGTCATGTGAGGATCATTTGTCATTTATCATATGTTTTGAATATCAAGGACCAAAATAAGATTTACTCTTAAATTTAAGGATAAAAAATGAGATTAATTACCTACCTTAATTCTATCTTTTTTTTCCCCAAACACAAGTAAAACTACACCTAATTTGCATTGAAAATGTATTGGATAACCATACAAATGGTCTTGGAATTTTTATCTTAAGTCTATTTCAGTCCATAACATTTGAAGTATTTCAAACTGAACCTTGATTTATTAGTTTGTTTTAGCTTTAACTCTTCCTCTGGTCAGACGTTAGAAAGAGGACAAAATATAGAAGATGTCAGGGTGTTATATTCAGTAAGCATCATGTGCATATTTTCGTCCTCTTTTTAACGTTGTCAAAAAAGCTGATAGATTAGGGTTAAGTTTGTGATGTATTTTAAAAGTCAAAGACCAAAGTACGATTAAGATGTAGTCCGAGAGCTTGGAGAAGTAGGAACACTCAATAAATACTTGTATCAAATTTATGAGTACAGTGTAATCAATGCTTTTAAAAAGATGAGACGTGAGAAATTGAAGTATTAAGAGAAATTAAGAAGCTTTGGATACAAATTACAGGTGGAGCTCTAGGAAAAATAAAACAATGGAGCCATTGAGCTAGCTTCCCAATGATCATATTTTGGATTGTTTAAATAATATTGTATGTGTTTGAAAACTAAGTTAGAACTTAACATATGAAAGTTTTATACTATATCATACTTTTTATTTATATTATAACATGTGAAAGTTTTACACTATAGCATTTACAGCTTTGGTGTTAAAACTTGATTCCCAAGCAAACATCACCCAGCAGTAATGGACAAAGGCACATGCCACTAGAACATGTGGCCCACAGATTGACTGAAGTAACCCATAAGGTTACTAGACTTTGTGTTATTGTTAAGTTTGTTTGTTCTTTAGTTTATGTTTCGAGAACATAGTTTTTAAGGCTAAAAACTAAAGTTGTCAAAATGCGGGCCTATCTAGTTCAACCCAATTAAACTCCGAGTTTCTTTTTTGGTAGGGATCGATTTGTTAGTAACAGTATATTGTTAATAGCGGTTCTTTAGCTACACGAGCGCGCAAAAGATGTTGATCTAGTGTGTTCTACTCCAATGGAAGACATTTGTGACAAATGGAAATGTCTTTTCATCACGTCAAAGGAAAGAGCAGTAGTAAACTTGGATGACTCCTTGTAAATATGGTCTTGTCGGAAAGGCAGTTTAACAAAGAGAGCGTTCATGTCTACTACGAGACGCCATGGGAGAAAACAAAGCAAATGGTGATCTTAATGAAGGAATATATTTGCTTCAGTTCAGTACCAAGGAAGAGAAGAACTAAGTACTAGAGTTGGAACCATGGCTATTTTTGGTATTAAAGGAGATTAAGGAATGATGGAGACAATCTGAACTCAACCTTTCAGATATGTTAAAGAAGTGGGAACTAGTTTATCCATTGATACGGACTGGAAAGGAAAACGTATAGGAAGTTTTCTATTGGGTAATATTACAAAACCTCTTGGGTGAGGAGTTGAGAGGAGAGAGGATGAAATGAGAAATTTTAGGGAGGCTCTGGAAGATTGTGGCCTCCGGGGTCTGGGCTTTCACGAAGGGATAACATCAAGGCTTGTTTGGACAGATGTTTTAGCAACTAGGAATGGAAAGCCTTGTTTTCGAAGGCCAGAGTTTCTCACTTGGACTTTTCCGGCTCTAATCACCATGTCCTCTATGTTGATTTATGTCCAGAGGATGATTTCAGTGGGAGAGGATTAAATAGGAAGCGTCATTGGCGTTCAAACCTCTGTAGATGTCTAGTGAGGAATGCATAGAGGTTATTGAAAGTTCGTGGTTGGGTGAGGCTCCGAATTTCTTTTTCAACAAAGTCTTTCGAAGTGCGCTGATCGTTTGAGAGACTGGGGATTAAACCCTTTTGGAAATATTTTGAAAAAAAATCTTAGTAGTCCAAAAGGAGCTCTTGGAAGTATATAAGGGAAACCACTAGGCAAATGACATTAGGAGGATAAAACAGAAGGAAAGAGTTAGATCGCCTGTTGGAATTGGAAGATTACTACTGGAGACAACGATCAACGGTGTTGAATGGATAACACCAGTTTTTTTCACCAAAGAGCCTCAAACCATAAGAGCAAAAACGAGATCAATGGACTGGAAGACTATGATGGAATTTCGTGTACCAAATGAGAGGAGATCCTCAATATCATCTCTCGGTATTATTCTAATCTCACCCTGCTATTGATCATATAAATATATATATGTATGTATATGAAGTTGTTGATTGTGTTGAGAATTGCTTAATTGATTATATGACCGATAGAGTCATTGCTCCAATTGAGGCAAAAGATGTAAAGCGGGCTATCTTTGATGTTGAACCTACTAGAGCACTAGGACCTGATGGGTTCCATGCTATATTCTATCAAAAATTCTGGGAAAGAATAGGCTGCTATGTCACTCATGTGTGTCTTAATGTACTCAATGGTTGATCTTGTGCACGGCCCCTCAATGAGACCAACATGGTGTTAATTCCAAAGATCAAGAACTCCAGGAAAATGACGGGTTTAAGACCCAAAAGCCTCTGCAATGTAATTTTCAAGACTTTTACAAAGGCTATTGCAAACAGATTGAAATGGGTGATGCCAAATATTACATCAGAAAACCAAAGTGCCTTTGTTCCAGGAAGATTAATCTCCGATAACATCATCACATCCTTTGAGCTCCTTTATTCTATAAGGAGGAAGGTCAAAGGAAAAAGGAGTACCATGGCGCCCAAATTGAACATGAGCAAAGCATACGACGGGGTCAAATGGGCATTCTTTGAAGCCATGATGCTCAAATTAGGCTATGGGAAACGGATGGTATCGCTCATTATGGATTGCATTTCAACACCAAAATTATCCTTTATTATTAATGGGCTCCTATCTGGGGAGATTTCCTTGAGCCGGGGGCTTAGACAAGGCTGCCCATTATCTCCTTGTCTCTTTCTTCTTTGCGCTGAAGGCTTCTCGACCCTCCTCAAGAAGGAGGAGATGATGAGACAACTGGAGGGGCCCCTAGAGCAAGCTACCTTTTCTTTACAAATGACTGTTTTGTTTTGCATGACCTCACTTGATAATTCTCGAGCAATAAAAGACACTTTGTGAACCTACGAACAAGCATCGGGTCAAGCTGTGAATATGGATAAATCCTCTATCACATTCTCCCCAAGCTTACGAGTGGAGGAAATTAAGGAAATTAAGCAAGAGTTGGGGCTCCAAGCAATGGACACTTATTAGGGCCTGTTGGTGTGTTTATAGGAAGGAACAAATGACAAGCGTTCCAAATGATTAAAGAAAGGGTTAGTAAAAAGGTTTAGATCTGGCGCACAAAACTCTTCTCATCGGTGGAACAATAAATCCTTATAAAAGTCGTTAATTCAAGCCAACCTAACATACATCATGAGTGTTTTCTGGCTGCCGCTAAATCTCATCCATGACCTGCAGTACCTCATCTCAAATATCTGGTGAGGCGGATGTGGTTCCACTAAGAAAATCCACTGGCCTAGTTAGAGGAAAATCTAGTGACACCTGAGTATTTCTAGTATATTATATATGCAATAATTAAGGATTATGTTAAGTAATTTAAGTAAGATTTTATGACCTAAAGTTTATGGTCGAAAATTTGTTACATACTTTAAAAGCGTGAAGAACGTCACAAGGATTATTGTTTAAATTTAATTTTTATGATAAAGACCACGAAGGCAAAAATAGGAATTTTAAGAGTGAAAATTATGCCATAGTCTTAGACAAAGAGTATGTGAAAATAAGCTAGAAAGTTTAAATATTGCCAAATATGTTGCAATAGATTCTGAAACAAAATGCTATAGAAGGTAAATACTATTTAAAAATATGAAAAGTTATATAATATTAGAATAATTCAGCATAAGGATTATATTGATAAAGTTAAACAGTGTGGGAATTATATTATATGAAGAGTGTACACAATATTGGGGATCATGAGACCTCATAAATTATAAAGGAAAGGATATTGGCACTATGAGAAATATACCAAGAGTAAAGGAAAAATACTATTGATGTAAATTTAGACTGTATAAAGCTAAGAAGCATATGAATTATATTGTGTGGAGAATATGGATAAGTATGAAAGGTTGTGGGACCTTATAAACTATATAAAAAAGAATATCGATAGTATAAAAAATACTATAAGTATAAAATTAGACTGTTAAAGGATGATGTGGGATTCACCAGTTACACATAAAAGGTAGAGAATTTGGCCACCTTACCTATAACATACTAGGTTTTGGGCTTATGATGGAGCCAAGATTTTAATTAAGAGGAAAAATGACTAAATATTGTCATCGTTTTTGTATGGCCATGAAGAAAAGGAAAAAAAACAAAAACAAAAAAGACACTCCAAAGTAGGAGAAAGTGCCACATCTCTCCCTTGGAAACCAATTATGGTATGAGTGGAGGAGCCATCTTTTCAATTTCCAATTAGGCCCCTAGCTTTGGTTCTATAAACACCTAAAGGCATTTTTTAAGGGGAAAAAAAGTTTGTTAAAGTCATAAAAAATTTTCTCTCAAATCCACCCCTATAATAAAGGTCTCTCTTAAAATCTCAATGATTTATGCCTTCAAATTATCCAAGGAAGCAAGAACAAGAGTTCTAAAGGAAGATTAAGATGTTTTAAGGTAAAACTCAAAATTTTACCTAATGTGACTTTGGGATTTTTGTGCAAGTTTTAAAAGGATTTTTATAGGAGGTATTATGGATTGTTAAGGATTTAGAAAAGCTATCAAGCACTAAAGAAGAGGATCAAAAACTTGAAGAAATCCTTAGTAAATTCTTAAACCCTAGCCTTGAAAGTTTGGTTGTTTATGTATGGTTTGTAAACTATATGGACTATGGCATGTAAGAAAAACATTGTGGTATGTTTTGTTTAAGTGCTATGAGGACGAGGAAATTTTTCTAGATATGGCTACTTAAATCTCATTCACAAAAATTCACAATCGTTAGATGTGTTCAAAAATTATAAGGCTAAAGTTGAGAACCAATTTAGCAAAAGGATCAAAAGCGTCAGATCTGACTGTGGTGGTGAGTACTATGGCTGATATGATGGTTTAGGTGAACAATATCTAGGACTGTTTACTAAATTCCTAGAGGAATGCGGTATTGTCCCATGGTACACTATATCGGATTCACCCACTATAAATGGTGTTGCTGAAAGAAAAAATAGGACGCTTAAGGACATGGTGAGCAATATGATTTCTTATTTTACCTTTCCAAAATCACTCTAGGGAGAAGCACTTAAGACTACAACATATATCCTTAACAGGGTTCCAACTAAAGCAACTACCAAAATGCCTTACAAACTTTGGACGGGCAAGAAGCCTAGTTTAAAGTATTTACATGTTTGAAGATGTCCAGCTAAGGCAAGGCCTTATAAGCCCAATGAAAAGAAACTAGACTCAAGGAAAGTGAGTTGCTATTTTATTGGATACTCTAAGAGATCCAGGGGGTACACACTTTATAATTCCATGACTAAGTCGATTTTTTAGACAGGAAACGTCCAGTTCTTTGAGGATGTTGAGTTTGCGGATGGAGATAAGTTTAGAGACTTTGTCTTTGAAGAGGAATATA
Source organism: Artocarpus heterophyllus (assembly GCA_025403435.1). Classification (NCBI taxonomy): domain Eukaryota; kingdom Viridiplantae; phylum Streptophyta; class Magnoliopsida; order Rosales; family Moraceae; genus Artocarpus; species Artocarpus heterophyllus. Next base: position 34,738,295 of record CM046347.1, read on the forward strand.
TTGATATTCCCACAGCTGTTATTGACATTGATCAGGCACCTATTCCTGATATTGTTTAAGAAGCAGATCCAAATCAAGACAATGTCGGAGAACCTCCCATTCAAGAAATTGTTCTAGAAGAATAAACTCTACCATTTCAAGAACCTATGCCATTAAGAAGATCCACTAGAGAAAGGATAAGTGTAGTGCCAGATGATTACTATGTATTTCTCCAAGAACATGAGTTTGACATTAGTGTGGTGGAAGATGATCTAGTCAACTTCCATCAAGCCATGGAAAGTTCTAAATTCCATAGAGGACAATGACGTTTGGGATCTTGTCCCATTGCCTGAAGGAGCGAAACCCATTGGTTGCAATGGATATTTAAGACCAAGAGAAATTTAACAGGCGATGTGGAGAGGTATAAGGCTCGTCTTGTAGCTAAAGGCTTTACACATAAAGAAGGCATTGATTATAAAGAGACTTTCTCTCTGGTTTTATTGAAAGACTTTTTATGACAATAATGGCACTTGTGGGGCATTTTGACCTTGAACTTCATCATATGGATGTTAAGAGTACTTTCGATCAATATGTTTACTCTTCTTGTGAAATCTTGGTTCCTTAGTATTAGCTACCGCCGCACTGTTATCACAGTACAATGATACCGCTTTATCCATACAAGGAACTATCTCAAGATCCCCAAGGAACTTGCGGAGCCACACTGCTTCTTTTGAAGCATCACTAGCCGCCACATACTCGGCCTCCATCGTTGAATCCGAAGTGCAATCTTGCTTCGCACTTCTCCAACTGATGGCACCGCCGTCCAGAGTAAACACAAACCCAGAAGTCGATTTCCTAGAATCCAAACAGGATTGAAAATCCGAGTCAGTGTATCCTAGAGGAGTCAAGTCCTCACCCGAATACACAAGCATATACCCTCGAGTCCTTCTCAGGTACTTGAAAATATGCTTTACCGTAACCCAATGGTTCGGTCCTGGATCCGCCTGAAATCGACTCACAATCCCGACCGCATAGCTAATATCCGGTCGTGTGCAAAGCATGGCATACATGAGACTACCCACTACTGAAGCATAAGGCACCTTCTTCATGTATTCTCTTTCTTCATAAGACTTTGGAGAGTTTTTCTTAGAAAGAGTAATTCTAGACCTAGATGGTTGCCCACCTTTCTTGGAATCCTACATTGCAGACCTCCTGAGAATTTTATCTATGTAGCCAACTTGTGACAAAGCTATCATTTTGTTCCTCCTATCCCAAAAGATCTGGATATTGAGAACAAAATTAGCCTCACCCAAGTCCTTCATGTCAAACTGCTTGGTCAACCATAATTTGACTGATGACAACGCCCCAACGTCATTGCCAATTAACAGAATGTCATCTACATAGAGTAGTAGAAAAACCACATTCTCATCCTTTATGTGTTTATAAACACATGGTTCATCCACATTTTGTGAGAACCCATAAGTCTTGATCACGTGATCAAATCTTATGTTCCAAGAATGAGAAGCCTACTTAAGTCCATAAATTGACTTTAGCAGCTTACAAACCTTACCCTCTTGACCCGCGACCTTGAACCCGTCTGGTTATTCCATATAAATGGACTCATTAAGATAGCCATTCAGAAAAGCCGTCTTGATATCCATCTGCCAAATCTCATAGTCGAGAGCGGCAGCTATAGACAAGAGAATCCGGATGGACTTAAGCATTGTTACAGGCGAAAAGGTTTCCTCATAATCGATTCCTTCCTTTTACGTATAACCCTTAGCTACCAATCTAGCCTTAAAGGTTTCGACCTTTCCATCTACTCCTCTTTTCCTCTTGTAGATCCACTTACACCCTATGGGTTTTACCCCTTTAGGAAGATCCATAAGCTCCCAAACCTGATTAGTCTCCATAGACTTCATCTCTATGTTCATGGCCTCTGTCCAGAGTCTTGAATCAACATCCTCCATAGCCTCTGCATAAGTATAAGGATCCCTGTCATGTTCATCCGGTTCAGCCAAGAAGACTTTCCCATTGAACATATACCTCTCAGGTTGACGCACGATCCTCCCACTACTCCGAAGCCCCTGAGGTTGTTGTTTAGGTTCGTTTGGTTTTTCTACACTGATCGAAACGGTTTCATTCGAAACCTCTGGAGTGATCTGATCACTCCTTAACTCATCAAGCACCACTTTGCTTCGAGGTTTAAAGTTGTACATGTAACTCTCTTCAAGGAAAGTTGCATTAGCAAAAACCACGACTTTATTTTCCTACGGGTTATAAAAATAACCCCCTTTAGTCCCTTTTGGATATCCTACAAACACGCAAACTTCTGAACGTGCTTCTAACTTATTCGGATTCTTAAACATGACATGAGCCGGACATCCCCATATGCGAATATGGTTTAAGGATGTCTTCCTTCTTGTCCACAACTCGTGAGGAGTTTTAGGGACCGATTTTGAAGGCACGTTGTTCAAAAGATAACATGCAGTTTGTAGTGCATATCCCCAAAAGGATAAAGGTAATGATGAATAACTCATCATGGACCTGACCATATCCAAAAAAGTCCTATTTCTTCTCTAAGCTACGCCATTCTGCTGTAGAGTGCCCGGCGCAGTCAAATGGAATAAAATCCCATTCTCTAACAAGTGTCCCAATAACTCATCAAAAAGGTATTCTCCACCTCGATCGGATCGAAGTGCCTTTATGGGTCTACCCAATTGTTTTTCCACTTCAGCCCGAAACTCCTTGAACTTGTCAAAAGTTTCACTTTTGTGGTGCATCAGGTACACATACCCATATCTTGAGTAATCGTCGATAAAAGTGACGAAGTACTCATACCCTCCTCGTGCCCGGATGTTCATCGGTCCGCAAACATCACTATGCACAAGTTCTAGAACCCCTTCGGCCCTATTGCCCTTAGACCTGTATGGTCTTTTGGTCATTTTACCCTTCAAACAAGATTCACATCGAGGTATAGATTCCACCTTTAAGTGACTTAAAGGTCCATCCCTTACCAACCTTTGAATCTTATTCTGGTTAATGTGACCAAGGTGCAAATGCCAAAGATAAGTCTTATTAGAGTGAGAAGTTTTAAGTCTTTTAGAGTTATTATCATTCATCTCAGCATTAAGCAATAAGTCCATCTTAGGTTTGATAAAATATAGATTATTTTGAATCTATCTAGAACAGATAAAAGATTTATTTTTACGAATCACCACTTTTTCATTAAAAGATACCATGTAGGAGTCTTTAAATAAACAAGATACATAAATTAAATTCCTTTTAAATTTAGGAACATAAAAACAATCTTGCAAAAATAAATTCTTATAGTTATCTGGACGTCTCCCACTGCTTCCGCTGAGACCAAGGATCCATCGCCCATCCGAAGCGTGAAGTCTTCATGTAGCAGACTTCTCGTTTCTTTGAACCCCTACAGAGAAACACAAACATGATTAGTTGCACCGGAATCTATGACCCAAACGTCATTGGATTCCTCAACCAAACAAGTTTCTAAATATAGAAGATCACACCTACCTCCTTTGGAAAGGAAGTCTTTGCAATACTTCTTAATATGCCCGACCTTTCCACAGAAGAAGTACTTAAGCTTCTTTGGGTTCTTCTTCTTCTTCTTCTTGCTCTTGGTGTTAGCAGGAACAGAAGACTTCCCATTCTTGGCCCGTTGGTTCTTTCTATTCCCAGAGTTAGAATTGGAACCAAAAGCAGCCACCATGTTGGCCTCACCACCCACAGGAGACTCTCTGATCAGCAGTTTAAACTCTTGTAACTGTTTCATCAGTTCTGTCAAGGTCATATCCCGTCTATTGCTTAAATTAAAAGTAGCTCTAAACAGAATAAATTCCTTAGACAGAGTCTCAAAGACTATAGTCGTCTGAGTTTCAGCATCGATGTTGGCTCCATTGGTTTGAGCCTCAACGAGGTAACCTATGACCAACATCATGTGCTCCTTTACAGATGTCCCCGGTCTCTGTCTACAGTTAATAAGTTTCTGAAGTACCTCTTGCTGCTTTGTTATGGCCTGGCCTCTAAACATGTCCTCAAGATTATCCAAGATTTGCTTCGCAGTCTCATAATCTTGATGTTGAGCCTGCAGCACATTATTCATGCTGGCCATAACATAGCAAAAGGCCTGATCATTAGCATCTTTCTAGCGGTCATACACTTAGAATTGCTCATTCGATGAGTCTCCCGTAGGCTCGGGAGGACAAGGAGTTGTCAGAACATATTTCAATTTCTCAAAGGACATGACGATATCCAGGTTCCGTTGCCAATCATTGTAATTCTCACCAGTTAACAGGTTTTTGTCAAGTATCGATAATAAAGCGTTTTTAGACATTTTTAATCTACAATAAAGAATCATATACCAAACATAAGCAAACATATCATAATAATTTAGTAAGATAACACAATCATGTAAAATCAACAAATGTGTTTATGTGTCAAAACCTTGAAAATATCACAACCTTACAACGATAATTCCCAACTCAGAATTCAACAAGCTCCTAGGGGAGTCATGCCAAACTCAATCAGGAACACGAATCCCCTCCTGATTAATATATGCCATCTAGGACCCGAATGATCCAGCATATATTAATAATCGTTTCTTTGGCCATTAATTTTATTAACAGAGCTCCTAGGGGAGGTTAATAATAAAATTAATGTGAGTGTATAACCATTGTTTCAATATTTTATCTATGATTTATAATCACCACCTAGGGGTGTGCAACCATAAATCATGCTAAAATACTTTATCCTCTCAGAGATCCAATCTAGTACATGATAGAAATCCCTTTCTAGAGGTCAAGACCACCATGTTCTTCCTATGGACCAACGATGGAGACCTTAGGTTCTCTCTTCGAAAACCTTCTCCCACTCAATCTTTTGAAGTCAAGGTTTTATTTTAAAATTATGCATGAACAATTTTAATATGAGCGGCACTTCCTATTCTATATGACATGTTATCAATATACATGGCAAATCATATTATAATGCAAGCAAGCAAAGCTACAAGCAAAATAATAACAACCGTAATATTATGGCTCCATCCTAGAGAATAGAAAACTAAGATTACAAGAGAATAATCAAGACATAAATCGATTCTTCATCCTTGAATCCTCAAGTTGTATCCTTCTTCACATAATTCCCATCTTCAAGTCTTCAATCCCGTATGAATCAAATACTTCATATTTCCAATCATATCCAAATTTAATGTTTCTCAAAATTGTCTCAAAAATAAAATTAAAACTGCACCGCAAAAATTGTACCTTTTCTAGAAATATTTCAGCTCTCGGTCGGCAAGCCGATCTGGGTGATCGGCTTGCCGGTCATGCTTCATCGGCCTGCCGATAAAAAAGATCGGTCTACCGACCCATGAAAGTTCAGCCTGTCGAACTGAAGGTTCGGCATGCTGACCGAGCAGAAATCTCCATTCCAGAAAATACAATTTTAATGCAATTTATCAATTTTATTTTTAACAATTCAAAAACATAAAATTAGAGACACAGGAAATACCTGGGTGCGCCATCATCGATCTTCTAGATCCTGACTTCTCGATCCGTCTTCTCTGAATAATTATGTAATTACAAAATTCTTACAAATTTAAAATTAAATAACAATTCTTAGACGGAGATGATAGTCCACCATCTAATTACATGAAAAACCTAGATACATATTCTAACCTCTAAGGAACCATAACCGGTATAAATTAATTAATTAAATAAATAATTAAATAACAATTTAATCAACCGTAATTAATTAATAAACATTCACCATATAATCCATGACAACATATAATTATATAGAAACTTAGAGTGCCAACTCTCTTTGTAAAATTAAATTCAAGCATAGGAGACATTAAGATCACAAAATTTATACATACAGTATGATCACAAACTTGTAAATTTATGTAAAAACCACGGCTCTGATACCAATTGTTGGAAAAACAAGTGTGTGAGGTGCGCAGCGAAAGTTTTAGAATTTTTAACATCAGAGTATTTTTTCAAAACACAAGTTTGACATGCTATATGCATAAATTAAACAGATCTTACTAACCTTTATGTGCTAAAGAACCTTTGCAACCCGTGAAGAGAAGTAACGTTCCAGAAGAGCCTCAACCAACTTGTCTTATTTGCTATTCTCTATCCACGATCGGAGTGAGTGTGGGCTCACACGTACAGCTCTTCCACCGGTGACTTTCCTTCCAACCAATCAAGAGAACCCAAAGCTAGTGTTCGTGATTTGTGAACAAAAGCTCTCAGGGAGTTTTCAGATGCTCACCAGAAGAGTATCACTCTTAATCTCTCAATTGATCTGAGTAACTCATGAGACTTACTCCCTTTATATAACGATTGGTCATGGGGTCAGTCCCTAATAGATTAGGTCTCAAAAACTCAAAACAGAATCAAGTTTGGATCAATATCTGATAAGATCTGCGTGAAAACGTGTAATCTTATCTCTCGTTGATCGGCAGGCCGAACTGTCGCGTAGATATCTCCGCGAATCTTTTATTTTCCACCCAAGATTCTATAGGATAAAGTCTCAGTTTTGATTCAAATAACCCAATAGAGAAGTTATTTGATCAAAAAAAAATTTATCAAGATAATCTCTAAGAAAATAAATCAATTCACAATAATTCTACAAGTTTATCTTGATTTAATTTATCCAATTAAATCAACTGACAAACAGACAAGAATTATCCGATCCCAATAATTCAACAAGTTTTACAAAATTAATTCAACCAATAAACAGACATGAATTATTTGATTCTTTCAAATTTTAAACCAATCCGATAAATCCGACATAAGTCACCAATTATTGAAAAAGCACGTCGTATCGTTACAGGATTTTGTGAGCTAGCAAAGGGGACCAAAATGGACCTATAAAGTTTAAGCTCTCGATAATTATGAAACCCAATATCCCAGATATACATTTCACAATTATCAACTCCAACGCTACTCCACTAAAAGCTTGGAGCTGCACTCTCGAACTTTATAGAATTACGAAGCCTGTATAACTAAGTCTCCATGACACATCAAAATGTATTGTATCCCCATATGATAATCCATAATCAGCTTAAGGACAAGTTCTGTCTTACCTTCCTGATTATTTTTATCTTACGTTCCATTATCTCACTATTAGAAAACTTACCATCCAAAGATAGAATACTATCGGTTACACCTATGTATCCAAATGGTTGACCACTCCAGTTTTCTAATTACAGGATAACGCATATAAGAGGATATCATTACTCCTAAAGATGAGCTATGGATTTCATATCTATGAATAACAAGTCTACGCTATCAAGAGTCATGCCTCCAACGTACCGGTATGCATACCACTATAGAGATGTGGGTGTCACCCTTTGGTACATCAAAAGACACAAGTCGAGACAACGGGCCCACTATCCATCTCAGGATTAAGATACAATTCAAATGATTGTCTAAAGTGAATTGATTTACCGAGACAGAATTATTAATCCAAATCAATTCACTTTATGTCTCGATCCAACACATCGTCACCTATGACAATGTGCTAATGTTTCTATTCACGGAGTCCAACTCCGATGGTCAAGACAAACCATCTCCCTAAAAGGATATAGACAACATAACAATCTTTACATGAATAAAGTGCCCAACCTTATTCCCTCGATTGCGGATCATATATTTTAGACCGTCACCTTAAGAATCGTGTCTTCCACATAATCAGTCCATCATATGCCCAATTCTTAAGGTTTAGACCGACAGTCTGCGACTACTGTTTGCTTAACATATATTCAACAAATATGAACGTAAAGAGGACAAGATTTGGTATATATAAATGAATAAATTCTTTATTGATAAAAATATCTCCAAAAATGTATTACATTTTTACTCCTTAGAGCATACATATCTAACAATAGATACTTTTTTAGTTATTTCAGTTTATGGATATTTTTTAGGTTATTTTCTGCAGAAATAAAGTTTTGGTTTATTCACACTATGATTTTGATATGGTTTGAGCTCACTAAGGTTTTAAGGTGGACCAGTTAGAAATAGGCATGTTAAGATCACATTGCATGAAATTTTCATGCTACGCATCCATGTTTGATCTTTGTTATTAGTTATATTGGTATATGGGATCATTGATGGGTCTAGTTAGGACATATATAACGAAGGTCGCTTTGGTCTTATATTAATACGATTAATGGGCAAGATTGTTAAGATGTATACGGTTTTGATAGCAATATTCATGAGCTCATAATGTATATTTCACATTTATAAAATTGCATATATAGCTCAAGTGAGAGATTGTTAGAATAAATTCAATTATGGGCTAATATATTAAATAAATATGTATTATAGGATATCAGATAAGGTTAGTCCAATTAAAGTGATCAATTTAGGTTTTGGGCTTTTAAAACATCATTAAGTGTGAGCCTCATATATTTAGAGACCAAAATAAATTAGTGATTTTATAATAGGCTAAATTGATAATTAAGAATAATTGTCAGGGTTTGTAGTTATATAAAAGAGTTATAGTTTTCAAGTTAGTATGTATGTTTTCTTTCTGTCACATATCTACAGAGAAATTATAGAGACATTATTTAGATAAGGACTTACATATTAGACTTAGAAGATCATCAATCTACAGACTCAGGAATCACATTCTAATCCATGGATTCATGTTAGTTTCCACATCTTGTTAATTCTATTGACAATTTGGCATGAACGATCTTGGTTGATGATGATTTTCATCATAAAATTATGTTCTAACATTGTAGCCTACATAATTGCAAAATTTGACCGCAGTTGGCTTCTTAAGTCTATTGGACTAATGTTTTTCCTAACTGGATTATCAAATTGGTTTCTATTGACGTTTCTGTTAGTATTTGATCATTCCAAAGTTTTCCCTCAAATATATACACACACCTATATATCTTGAACATATGTATAAAGAGAGAATGAGTTTCACGTGATGCTCTCGGTGTGCTTAAAACCCAAAACGTTTTGACTTTTTTTCGAAACGTTTTTTTTAATCGAAACATTTTTAAGAATTTTTGGAACTTTTTTTCTTTCTAGGTTTCTGAAAAGTTTCTTTAATTTTGAATTTTTTCCTTTCTATTTTTTTATTTTTTTATTTTTTCTCTCCTTTCTTTTCCTATTCTTTTATTTTTTTTATCCTGCATATTTGTTTTTTCTTATCTGTTCTATTTTTATACATATTTATTATTTTCCTCAATTTTATTATCATTATTATTATTTTTTCGTTAACTTGTCTGCGCGCGCACATCCGCTGAAAATAATAATAATAATAATAATAAAAAGTAAAAGTGAGACACGTGGTGAAGCACTTGGTGGAAGTAGAGTAGCGGAGAACCTCATCAGCTCCGTCTTCCGCAAAGAAGAGAAGAGAGGAGAAGAGAGAATTGAAGCAACCAAGGAAGCGAAGAAAGATGTCGTTTTCTTCGAGCACCAGAATTCAACCAACGGCTTCTGCGCTCTCCTCCACCATCAAACACCACTTCCAATTCCGACCCCTTCGAAACGTTGTCGTTTTCACCCCTCACCACTTCCACTTGAGAAATCGAACCAGAAATGGCCTTTCAGTCTCAATGTCTGCCTCTTCCACTCCCTTCGAAATCTGCGTCAAAGCTTCCGTTACTTTCCCTAACGAGCTCGGCGACTGTAATTATACTATCTCTCTCTCTCTCTCTCTTTTCTTTTCTGTTTGGTTCTTGAGAAAGAAGGAAAAGTAACTGCATTGCTGAATTGAGCTTGTTATGTGTTTGATGCTAACGAAATTCTTTCTCCTTTTCCTTGTGGTTTCTTGTATACAAATGTGGTTGAGTTTGGAAGAATTCCGGTCTTTTGTCCTGTTTGGTTCTGGAGAAATTTTTAGGAGTGGAAATGTGCTTCTTATTTCCTTTTTCTTTCTTTCTTTCTTTCCTTTTTTTTTTTTCCTGCATAGTTATCTGATTAAGGGTTTCTCACTGTAATTACGTAGTTTTCAGAATCTATAATGTTTTGTTGTCTTATTTGATCTGTTTCTACTCCATTAGTAAGTGCAGTTCGGAATTAGGCCTTTTAAGTGTTAAATAGGATTACGCAAGTATTTAATTCGTTACTCAAATTTGGGCTGCACATGTTATGATCAAAGGATTGACCAAAATTACGAGAAAAGTAGAGATGAATGAAAATCTACATGTAACAAGAAGCTAAAGTGGTTTGCTTGTCACAAAAACAAAGTGTTTAATTGTAAACATGATTAAAAGATTAAGTATGTGAATGAGCATTAGCAAGGAAGAATGAAATGAGTGATGATAATCATGGAGATGTAGCGCAGAATGCATAATGGAATGGGCCTCGAACTTGTGTTCATTTCTCATGTTCATGATGCTTGTCATCTCGAGTGAGAATTTGTTGTATCAGTTTAAGAATCCTTTTGTCTTTGATATGTTAAGTTACTTTGTCTTTGTTGGACTTTTGAGGCATGATTTGAAAACAAATTAATATTATTCTTTTTATCTGTTATAGGTCCCTTTTGCCAGAGGGTATTGCTAACTCTAGAAGAAAAGCATCTTCCTTATGACGTAAAGTTGGTAGACTTGGGTAACAAGCCAGAATGGTGATTTTTCAAAGCCATTTCTTGGATTCATCTTCACTAATTTCATGCTACTCTACCGAACCTATGTTTTTGGTCAACACCCCATTAGCCTGTAGCTCTCTCAAGGCACAAGCAGTATTTCTTTTTAATACTTGGTTCTTGTTTCTAGGTTTTTAAAGATCAATCCAGATGGTAAAGTTCCTGTTATAAAACTTAATGAGAAGTGGATTGCGGATTCAGATGTTATCACACAATCATTGGAGGAAAAGTACCCAGAGCCACCTTTGGGAACCCCACCTGAGAAGGCTTCAGTGTATGTTCCATGACCAGAAAATGATGCATTTGAGCTACCTCATATACAGACATATGTTACTGATGTATGAGAGCGAGAGAGCGGGAAATTGAAGAGAAATTAAAGAAAAGAAAGAAAGAGTTTAGAATTCAGAGAAAGAAGAAGATGCACGGTCGGGAGGATATCTGAATATTTAATATTAATAATCAAGTTTAAAGTCTAAATTGCAATAACATTCTTTAACCCTGTTTATAGAGAAGAAAATAACAAGAAGAGAAAACCACAATTAGGAAATAAATTAAAAGAATGAGGAGATTAAACTTAAATCTGCCTTCTATCTTTATTATATTGATCTTCCTCATAGTCTTTTGCTATTCCTCATCAGTTAGGTTCGATGGTCTTCTGTTTGTTATCCTCAACTTTTTTTTTCGTTTCTAAAGGAGGCCTTTTAGCATTAACTAGTTGTATTACTTTGCAAATTTTAAGCATCTATGGCTAGAACTAGACGTTTATGACTTATCAATTCTCAAGAAATATAGTTTTGGGAAGGCACTCTATTGATTTATTTGTTTATTTATTATTTGTAGTGGGTCAAAGATCTTCTCCACGTTTATTGCCTTCCTTAAAAGCAAAGACCCCAATGATGGAACTGAGCAAGCATTACTTAGCGAGCTAAGTTCTTTCAATGATTATCTCAAAGAAAATGTGAGGCTTCTGTCCTTTTACTAGTCTCCTATTTATTCGCTTCATTCACATAGATAAAAAGAAGATCAATAACTTCTGGAATTTGCCGGCTGCCCTTATATATATCTGCTTAAAAAATGGTTTTCATTAGATTCATTATGATTTAGAAGGAAAAAACATTCTTCTTTCTTGCAATAATGTTATAAATTATTTTGCGCCAGGAATGCTTAACTTTGGTAATCTCCTAATGTGTCAATGTGAAATTTTTCTATTTGAATTTTGTCAGCTATAACTTGGCTGAAAATCTAGACCAGATATTTTTTATGCCTCAGTATATTGAAACTTGTATACTTTTGGATACTATTTCCAGAAGTCAGAGGAGTCAACATATGCCGAACAGTGAAGAGGGTCAAGTTTAAAATATTTGTATCAATATTTCTACTAATGGATGGAAAAACTTGCTTAAATCCTTTTGGCTTTATTCTGTTCTGCATTCTGTGTTCTTGCTCATATTACTGGAGCTTTCTATGTATCCCTTGTCTTGTAGGTTTGATATCTTCTTGTATTAACACACATAGATACAGCAAATCATTGTTGATACCTCCAAATAATTTCACGTGTTTGACCTTTTCTTTTTTCTTCATTGAAGGGTCCTTTTATCAATGGGAAAGATGTTTCTGCGGCAGATTTGTCACTTGCACCCAAGTTGTATCATCTAGAAATTGCTCTAGGGCATTACAAAAGTTGGTCAGTTCCAGATTCCCTTCCATACGTAAAATCTTACATGAAGGTAGGGTTAATATGAGCTCAGCCTTGTATTTTTAACGATTCACTTGTGCTTTATCACTATTGCTTATAGATATTACTTTGTTAACCTTTGCAGTTTCCTCTTTTATTAACGAAAATTGTGCGTTGCAAGTTTCCATTTCTCTAATTATAATTAATAACAACAACTAAAAAATCCTTTACCAATACTAGCAAATTTGCATGTTTGACTCTTGTTAGCTGCTTCTGTTGTTTCTAAGCCTTATTCTCAAGCTCGTAATTTGGTGCAACAAATGTTTGAAGTTCTTTAGTGCTTTTACCTGAAGAGTAATACAACTGTTAAAATGGTTCTGTTTAACATGGATTTAGTTCTGACTTCTGAGGTTTTAAGTTTTGACTTCTATTGATGGTTGGTTTAGATGTTACTTTGTTGATCTCTCCAGTTTCCTCTTTTATTAACGAGAATTGTGCTTTGCAACTTTCCATTTCTCCCAGTAGAATTAATAACAATAACTAAAAAAAATCCTTTACCAATACTAGCAAATTTCCATGTTCGACTCTTGCTAGCTGCTTCTGTTGTTTCTAAGCCTCATTCCTAAGCTCGTAATTTGGTGCAACGAATGTTTGAAGTTCTTTAGTGCTTTACTTGAGAGTAACATAACTGTTAAAAGGGTTCTATTTAACATGGATTTAGTTCTGACTTTTGAGGTTTTAAGTTTTGACTTCTTTCAATGCTTGGTTTAATATAAATTCGTTTACCTCCAATGTTTAGTGCATAAAACCTTGCGATCATCTCTTAGTTTAAGTCCCATACTAGTGTCAAAGTCAAAGCTTTACATAAAAAGAATATATGCATCTCTATATCATATATTGCTCTGAGTTTTTAATGATGTTGAATTTCTTTTATGCAGACTATTTTCTCAAAGGATTCCTTCAAGAAGACACGCGCACTGCAGGAGGATGTTATTGCCGGTTGGCGCCCGAAGGTTTTTGGTTAAATTTGTCTATTGTGTTGTATTATTCCCTTTGCATGGGTTTGACTAGGAAAAAAAAAAGGAATAACAATATGGTAAATAAACTTCTTTGACAGTATTGTTGCCTAAATTTAATCAATTTCTGTATTTTCTACTAACTGTTGAATTGAATTCACATCTCTGTGCATATAATCGGCCTTGAAGTTGGAAGATTGCTTAATTCTTGGTGTTGGATAGAAAGAAAAATAGTTATTCCAGAAGGTGACACAAAGTTCATTGGTTCTCTCTCGCTTTTTTTTAAAATGTTATAGTAGACATTACACCAAAGAAACAAATCAGCAACACAGAAACAACTCAAAAACACCAGGAACGCTCCAAGGAGAAGGGCCAAGTCCTGTGAAAAATGAAGGAAAGAGTATGACCTATGACAGACTTGTTGTCAACCCTCGTCTTATTCCACACATTCTTCAACGCCCAATTTGTGAACCAAGCCCAAGAGAAGGAGCATATTAAGAAGCAATTAGCCAGAGGTAAGCAGTCACTGACCACCACATGAGCTTCTCAATTGACGAGCTGCTCATCTTTTCAAAACCAACCAACAAAATCCATTGGAAATCACCGTTGAACAAAAAAAAAAAAAAAATTCTTCTCCAATCATTGGAGACGGCAATATACAAAGATGGATGAATGGTAACTAGCAGACCGTGGCATGGGGAAGAAGTGGACTCTAGAAGTACTACTAATTGAGTTTAGGAATCAAGCTGTATCAATTTTTTTTATAGATCGTTCTACAAAGACTTTTTTTTAATTCACTATTTCAATTTCAAAATTGAATTTCAAAAGATTTTCATTTCGAAGTTATATGTATTGGATTCTAGTGGAGTAATGTATTCTATACTATAAATAACATATGAACTTTTTCAATTAAACAAATATTTCAATTATTCCTATGTTCGTATTTCGAAAGTAAAAGTACTCCAAATGGTATGAAATTTTTTCCAATCGAATTCTTCATAAATTTTCTATATCGACAATGGGTAAGAAGGAAACCCTTTTCTATACTTTACTTTTTTTTTTTACTTTTTATTTGTTATTTTTTTTCCGTCTTTGTCTTTCCTCTTCAAAGAGAAAAGAAAAAAGTTCTGTTATTACATTACGTGGATACACTTTTTTACGGGAAACAACATAGACATAGTGGTTGTCCAAGGAGATACTACACATAAGAAAATATTGTCTTGGACAAGTCACATATTGCGCACTTACCATTTGTTTTATTAGTTATTTTATTATTTTATAAATTGTATTTATGCTGGTCTTTTTTTTATAATGGTTGAAAGGTTAGGTTAAAATCAATGAGGTTTATTAATCTTTTTTGAACTCTGAGGAAGTTTACATAAAAGCACTGGATCCTCAGTCAACTGGTTAATCAATTATTTCTTTGTTGGAATGCTAACAAGAAGATTACTTGATTTTCTTTTATTATACTCATACCTCTTTTTCTTTCATTGATTTGATTCTTTCTTCAATAAATATTGGAATTCATATCAAAAGGTGAGAAATGTAGGAATTAGAATCGTCAAAGTAAGCGTTGTCTTTCGATTCTTTTCAAATCGATCGGAATCAATGCAAATCATATAGAAATAGATGAAACAAAGAAATAGGAAAGAAATAGGATTGGGACATGACACTATGTACATTATATATGGAATATATATCTACATATGAAGATAATAATGTCAATTGATATATATATTAAAGAGCAGTCTAATGCCTAGAAACAATAGTGTGACAAAGAAAGGGATTGGGCCTCCCATTCCTCCGCAAGATGATTGCAGTGGATGAAGCCACTAGAAGTACGCTGAATAATCATCAAAGGATTAGGTGTTATTAACCCATTGTTCCTTTATCTCTACTCCACCAAAGACTACTTCATTCCTCTTCAAAGAAAAAGGGGGAAAGAACACTCTCTAAAGAAAAACCTTCTCACACTTTGCCTTCCGCCGGCAACTCCCCCAATTGCCGTCCATTGTCTTTGGCATCCATCTTCATTCACACCTCGTTGTTATTTCCGGCATTTGAGAGTAACAAAGTTTGAGAAATCAAGCTCCAAAATCAGTACTTTATCTCAAAACCTTCCTCTTTTTCTTTTAATATATTAAATTGTTGTTTAAGCTTGGGCATCAATATTTGGATGTTTTATTTTAAAAAAACAAGAAGATTCATACCATTTCGACACTTTTTTTTTTAGTTGAGAAATCCAAAAATTCAAAGGATAAAACAAATTAACGATATCGAGCAGACTGTTCAGACCGGTCATACAAAGTGGAAAATTTTAAACAGTCAGAATAGTCTTACTAGTAGAAACAGTCTGACCAGTTGAAAAATTACTAAAAAGAATTAAGACTCTTTAGAATTTTTGATCGGGTCTGGTCTCCTCATAAAGAGGACTAATTTGAACGGTCTTCTTTCTTTCTTATTGGTCCATTAACATTTTCGGTCTTCACAGGCTTCTTCTTCTTTTTGTATTTTTTATTTTTAGGAAAACGGTTGACATTATCTTACATTATCAATATGATAGATAGTGGAATAAGAAAGATGATGGGTCGTATAAATGGTATTCGAGGAATGAGGAAATGAAGAGCATAATATTACTAGATGATTCATATAAGAGTAAATTACTCAATAAGTCTTTGAACTATTTCAAAGGTAACTTGTTGGTCCCTATTCTCTTTTTTTTTTCTTAGCTCAACTGACCCGAACTCTTAAGAAGGGTGCAAAATGACGAACTCAACTGACGTTTGTCAATTTAGGGACCACGTGTCATGCATGTGACTAATTTTTAAGGGTGTTTTAGTAAAATAACAATTATTTGTTACATTTTTAATAAAAATGTAACAAAATAAAAGAAAAAATAATAAAAAGTTCAAAAAAAAGAAAAACAAAACAAAATAAAAAATAAAATTAGATAAAAAAAATATAAAAACAAAAACAAAATCAGATCAATAACAAAAACAAAATCCCACCCCCTCCAGCGTCGACCACCCCCAATCGTGGGTCCCACACTGTCCCACCCCACCCACCGCCGTTGTCCAAATTTTGTCGCCCACTACCGTGGCCTAGGGTTCTCTTCTTCTTCTTCTTCTCCTTCACAGATTCTAGCCTCCCGTTCTTCTCTCTTTCTCTTTTGTAAAACCCATAGCCGCCACGAACACCCCAGAAATGCCTCCTTCTGTCGGATCAGGGCAAAACCTGGCGACGATTTCCACCTCATTTTCCTTTCTTCGAATTTTTGATTTTGGACCTCTTTTAAATTCGAGTATTGAATTCATTAAATGATTCTTTCAAGAAATTTGCATGCAAACTTAAAAGAGTTCAAATTTTTTTTTTTTTTAAAAAAAGTCAATTATGAAGAGTGTAAACATAAAACAAAACTAAGGAGTAATAAAATTTCATTTTTCCCTTATAGATGACACATCTGTAAATCACATGGGCTTAATTCTCTCTATTTGAATGGAAAATAAAAAATTTAAGAGACAAAATGAGGATCTTTGAAAGTTTAGGGGCAAAGTGATAATTTTTAAAATCCAATACACAAAGTGAAGAGTTTTGAAAGTTAAGAGAGGTAAAGTGGTGATTTTTAAAGTTTATAAGACAAAATAAGGGAGACTCTAAAATCCAAAGACTATTAGTGCTTATAACCCTTATTTTTATCAATCAATGATTGCCTTTAAAGGGTTTAAATATAATTTCTCGAATGTACTCGTAATTTTTTGAGAACTGGAATCTATTTTATTTATTGCACGACTTATAAGTTTTGATTAAAAATTTGCTTTCTAGTATGTTCAGTGGGAAATGCATTCTTGGAAGATTGGAGACTGATCAAAATCCAACTTTTAAATAGAATACCGTTTCAAATTTACACTATCACTATTGTAATATTCTAACATTAATATTTTTAATTATGAGACCGATTTTGATTAGAAATTTACTCAGTGGTATGCTTCATTGGAAAAGAATCCTTAGAATACCAAAAACCGATCAACATTCAACTTTTAATTAGAAGACTCGTAAAAATAAACATTACTATTGTCATTGCTATAGTATTAACATCAATAATTAAAAGAGCAGTTTTAATTATAAGTTTGCTTACCATGTAAGTTCGGTTCAAAAGGTATTATTGGAAGACCGTTTGAAATTCACTCGTATTATTCTAATAGTGTAACATTAACTTCAACAATTAAGGGATCTTGTTTTTTTATTAGAAGATAGCTCACTGATATGCTTGATTGTAACCAATGTCCCCTTAA
Organism: Artocarpus heterophyllus; assembly: GCA_025403435.1. Taxonomy (NCBI): domain Eukaryota; kingdom Viridiplantae; phylum Streptophyta; class Magnoliopsida; order Rosales; family Moraceae; genus Artocarpus; species Artocarpus heterophyllus. The sequence continues at coordinate 34,755,898 of CM046347.1, forward strand.
AAAAAACCAGTTGAAAGTTTTTTTTTTTTTTAAATAAATTACTTTAATGATCCCGATCTATTTAAAAAGTGACTTGATAGTCCAATTTTTTTTTTTAGTTGAATCGGCCCTAAACTCACAAAAAGAATACAAAAAGATTGAATTGAATAACGTCCTCTCATTTTTTGATCACGTGACAGGCACATGATCATCAATTTACTTTAAAAAGACTAAAACACCCTTAATTAAATGAATTATCATTTAAGAAAAACTAAAAAAAAAAAGAAACAGAAAACAAATGAAATAAGCTCATCTACCCCAACTCCGGCGAGCTTTCATCCCCATCCTACTGCCCCTTTCTTCGAGCTCCGGCGACGAGAAATAGTCATATTAACAATAATATTTATAAAAAAAAATTAAAGATTCAATTTCCCAACAAACTCAGACAAAAAACAAATACAAAAATTAGAGTAAACACATACAAAAACTAAATAACATAATTTATCCAGCCTAAGTCTCCATATCGATTAGTCGTTGAACACAAATCGACCACCTTTAGCCTGCCCAATCGCAGACCACTTTGTCCCAAACCACCGCCAGCCCTTCTGTCAAGCTCAAAATCCCTCAAGCCTACTCTGCTGTTGCATTTCTAGACCACCGCTAGCCCCAAATTTATTGAGCCCCTTCTACCATTGCTGGCCCCAAATCCGTCGAATCCTTAACCTTCATCCCATCACTTGCAATACAAACCTCCTTCCCACCACCTACAAATCCAAAAAACCTATCAGAAAACAAAATTTGGAAACCTTTATCTATTTCATTGAATGTCCCACCGAAAATTTATAGACCCAAGTCAGGTCCTCGTTCCACTATGCGAGATAAGCAAGCCAACCTTTCACGGACCAAAGGTTTTTTTTTGTTTTCTTTTTTTTTTAGAAGAATGAGATGCAACAGAGAACTGGCTTAGTTGATGCTCATCTCTGATTTGGAGCAAGACCAAAAAGAAAAGAAGCCCTTTCCTTTGCCACCATCATCCCTTGTGATTTGGCGCAGTCATGCAATGAGTTCACTATGGGTAGGCCAGGTTTGAGAAGAAGAAGAAGAAGAAGGATGAGGAAGAGGCAGAGAAGGAAGAGGTGGAGAAAAAGGAAATGGCGAAGGGAGTGATTGCTAGGGGGTCGTTGGAGGGAGAGGGGGGCTTTTTCATGGTAATACTCAAAATCAACATGTGCAATGATACGAGAAAATCTTAAAATTAAATAATGTAATTTATATATTTAAGTTAAAGATTTTTTTAACAAATATTGTGTTTAATTTTTGTGACTAAAGAATTAATAGAAATAATATAAATATTTTAAAATTATATAGTAAATATTAAAGTTAAAATTTATTTTTATGTGATCAAATAATTTTATTGATAATCTTTCACTATGATTTAAGGAGGAAGAAATATCAAACCCTAAATAATTTACGAATATTATGTTAGGTTAAACCCTGAAAATCATGAAAATGCAACGGAATAGAGTTTCAATTTTTTTTTTTAAACTTTCAGGATCATTCTCATAATGCTATATATAAGAATTGAATAAAACACAAACTTAAGGATTTGGCAATAACACTGGATGATCAAGTATTTTAAGACCTTCAATCTCCCTTGTTATTCTCTTCTCTCTAAATCAATTAGTGTATGGGCACCGATGAAGTTTCTTGGATAATTTCCTTTTAATCTTTCTCAGAAAAGGTTCTTCAAACCCTAAAGAGGAGAGATAAAAGACACTAGATAGAGGCTAAAGAAAAGTCAGCAGAACATAGAACCTCTAAGGTCTATATTATGACACCCGTTATTTTTCTAATGGGTATTCTTCTAATTAAATTAATTATTATTGTACCAATTAAAATTTTAATTTCATCTAAAATCTATTTCATAACATTTATTTCTACCTATTTTCAAATTTTTCTAAAATTTTCTATACCTATTTAGTATATTGACCAAAATGCCCTTGAAACTTTAATTTAATTACCAAAATGCCATTTGGCATTATTTGCTCTAAAACTCTCCGATGGAGACTTGATCTTACCTGCTCCCATCCCATTTTCTTCCCTTTCTTTTCTTTTATTTTTCCTTTTCTTTCTTCTTCTTTCCCTTTTCTTTTTATCACGTCAACTCTCTCATTCTCTCTCGTTTTCTCTTCTTTCTCTCTCCCTAGTTTGCTTCAAAATCATCATTAACCCAACTTCAAAGTAATCAAGAGAGAAATCCAAGGTTAATTTCTTAAATCTTCTAAAATCACAACCCAAAGATCAAGGATTTTTACAAGCAAAATCACTATTTTTCTTCAAGCTTGAGGTAAGGTTTTCTAAGTTAGAACTTTGATCTAAATTCGTGTTTTAGCATGAGATTTGTGAGAAATGTGTTTTTGGTGTTTGTGAGTAATTATACAATGTTTTTAAAACTTGATTTACATAGATCTATGATTAAAATGAGTCTTTAAGCTAGTTTTGAAAAGTTTTGGATTTTGGCTTAGATTTGTATATTGAGTATGAAAATTTTAAGAAAAATGATCTATATGTGTTTGAGTGTGATACTTCTTAGTTTTTATACATTTTCTATGCCTTGGAAGTTGATAAAAAGGATCGGATTCAGTTTTAAAGTTTGAAACCTTTGAAGTAGAAAACTAGAATTTCCATAAATTCTTCTATCGGTAGGCCAGACTTGTCAATCGATAGGCTAGACCCATCAATAGGTTCAACATGCCAAACCCTACAGATCAGCAGGCTGAACACTTCCAAGTTTGGCAGGCCAAATCCTGTAGATCGACAAGCTGAACCTACAGGCTGGCAGGGCAGCAGAGAGGTCTCAAATGTGTAGTTTGATCATTAGGCCAGAAGCAACTGACTGACAGGCCGATCGGTTAGTCCAACTCATTTGTTTTTCAACATTTTGTGTTACAAAATGTTTCAAGGATTTTATATTTATGATTATGCACAATAATAAGAATAGATGGTAAATTAACATGATTATAGAGTATGATTTAAGTTAAAGTATAGTTATTTTATCCATTGTAGGATAACAAGGTACTTAGAGCTTACATGGTGAACTTAGTATCGTGAGTTGGAATTTATCAGCATTGGATTCGCAAAGAGGTAGGGATTCTATTACTCATCTTTTATGAGGTTTTGATTAAATAAAATTGATTGTTTTACATTGCAAGATATATATATGTTGAACTGTTATTATGTAAATATCCCTTATGAGACAATAGAATGTACTCATCCTGTACTGTATAGCGAGGAATGAATTGATTTGACATGTGTTGAATAAATTAAAAAGCATGGTTAGAAAATATACTCTATGCATAGCAATAGTGGTTATAAGAGGAACGGTAAAACATGAAGAGGGCGACAGTTACGTCCTTGAGCATGAATACCCTAAAAGAAAAAATAAGGGAAGGTGATGATGCTCACTTGGTTCAAAAATCTTAGAATGCACTGTATAGGAAATCAATTTGGTGAGGATTCAGGGCTTGATGTCCCCTCACTGAACGCTCTTAGAATGATTGTTGAGTGAATACTCTTTTGCGCGGTGGATACAAATGAGCATTATTAAATCCTGAACTAATATGTGTATATATATGTGTGTGTGTGTGTATATGGAACTTAGTAAGAATGATCATAGGGTATCCACCAAATATGAACATGATAATATTAATGAATAATTTTCAAAACTAACTAACTATGCAGGTATTTATGTGGCAATGATAAAAACCTAAAGGTAAGTAAGAGTTTTTCCTACTGAGCATGTTGTCTCTCATTCCCCTATATTTTCATCTTTTTAGGACTCACTAGTGTGAGCTGGCTACGAGAAATATATTTAAGGAAACTATGTATCCATAATCAATTGAAATCTCTTCTGTTATTGAGAATGTTCTCTTTGAAAATGTAAGCATCGTATGTTACTTTTCACGATTATATTAAGATATATTGAGGGTTGAAATGATAATGATGGTTTATGTTATTAAATTAAATGTGGTACATTAAACTATAATTTATTTGTTGTTTATCTTTTTATTTTGATTTGAGAGTTTTCATTTAAGTCCCTAGTAAATTTTTTTTTACGTTTTATTTTTATTTCTGATCTTTATTTTCATTTATTTAAATCTGTTAACCCCCACTTACAGGCGTTATAGAATTTTTGGTATTAGAGCCTCGGTTTGGTTAACCTAGGGAGTGTAACACCACTTTAAAAATTAGTATTCAAGATGGTTTTAAAGTTGAATTTTCAAATGTCATCATCAAATTAAACCTTCAGGTTGATTTATACAGTCCAGGAGGATATCATGACATAGAAAAGCCCTAAAATGGAAATATTAACGGTTATGCAAGTACAATAATTATATGGAGTGAATTTATGGGTAGATTGCGTAAGAGAGATTCGTATAAACACAAGGATCTATAAGCCTTTTATCTTGTAAGAAATGATAAGAAATACAATGCTTGAGTAGTTGATTTCAAAGTTCAGCATAGTTGTGCCAAATTATTCATAATTGATTTAAACTTATGTAGTGATTATGCGTGGACTTGATAGAGTACTTAAGTCTCAATAACTTTTCTTGGAGGTTCTATTTACTTGAGGAACATGAGATAAGTTAGGAATCTAGGACATTGAACCTTGAGTGAGATATATGTTAATTTTTTGGTCTGTTAAGATTTTATAAAGTAAAAGAATTTATGAATTACAAGGTTGGAATTTATGAATAGATATAATGTGAAACTGACCAATAGAAGTTTCCTAAAGTAAATCATAATACTTAAGGCACCTGTAATTATTTTGGACCTTTTCGATGAGAGGTTTAACTTTTAAATATTTAGATGTAAATCTTTTGGTTACTTGAGGTTTTGTTATATGAGAAAATTAAAGATTGTATAAGTAGGATTGTGAGGATTGTAGATGTCCTTAAGTAGTAACATCAATGGTCTTTTCTCATTGATGTGGTCTATGTTAGACGATAGAAAGTATTTTGATTTCAAGGTTAGTCACGTTCAAACCCTTGGTAGTGTTAATGGTGAATATATATGGACAGATGCTGAGTATTAAGGATAAAAAATAAGTGTATGCATTATTCAATAAGGTTTTGATTAAAGCAAATTATTTGAGTTACAAGAGGATTTTATTGTTATGGAATGATTTGGATAACAATTAGGAGGACCTCTGATTATTTTCAAATCGGACTCGTTGTTGATCTTAGCTAAATTGTTTTTAAGAATTGGGCTTTGAATTGGGCTTAAGATCTGTACAAGTTGGGCTTTAAATTTCATGTTAATTGTTTAACTCCTTCTAAATGTGTCAAGGCCCAAGATAACTAGACCCATTTCAACTTAGAACATTTGGGCCTAGTCCAAATTCTAAACTAGTTCAGCCCACTTAAAAAAAATGTTATCGTTCGCACATGGTCTTTATTCATGTCACATACAGTAATTCAATCATTGTCTACATATAATTTACTATGCATATGAGCTCATTTCTCCAAGTTCACTCTCTTTCTAAACTTATCACTCTCTCTCTCTCTAAATCACAAATCCTCTTCCTTCTCTCTAGAATTTCTTTTTTCACTCTCTAAAAGAAGAAGGATTTTTAGAATTCTGCAACTTACTGTCTCGATTTTTCTATTCTATTTACTCTTCATTCATCTCATCATGGACCCAAAGTACCAACACGTAAGAAAGTATGTTCCATCAGTTTCCCAGAAGGTTCTCAAGAAGAAATACAAGAGTAGAATCACTTGGTTATGGATTCTTATGCGTTTTAGCATCTCTGGTGACGTGAGGATGTTGATAGAGGGAAAAATCCGTCCGAGTGACTTCAGTCAAGACGTCAGATTACCACAAGTCATAATGCGATAAAAAGAAGAGCTCGTGCCATCGTGATCACTTGTAACAAATGTGGACGACAAAATTATAACAGTAAATGTACTTCACTTGAATTTGTGTCTATAAATGGAAAGGAAAAAATAAAGTTCTATAAGGATGGACTTTCTAAGGAGAACTTGGATGACCTCCATACTTCTCTTCAAGATCATGTTCAAGGTGTTATCTTTAAACTCTAGCCTAAATTCCATGCAAAAAGACAACATCTCAAGAATATGATATTTCAAGATCTTGTTTCCCATTTCATAAGAAAACTGGATAGGAAATAAGTCATCGCTTTATAAAGGTTATTTAGTGTTTGTTTGAAATCGTTTTAGTAGGTGTTCAATAATCTATGCCTTTCTTTTTATTTAAAAAAAACTATTTTGTACTTAGAATATTTGCTTTGTGTCTAGAATAATTGTGGTTATCAGATTGATTAGTAAGTATTAGTGTCTAATTTAATTTATGATTATCTTTTAAAATATATATATATATATATATATATATATACAATAAAATATATATATCTTGTTAGACACATCACATGTTGTACTGTAACATGTTTGAATTTTTGAAACTTATACAGATATTTCGAGACTTGTGTCTCACATTTCAAAAGTTCTACAGTAGTTTATCGTTTATATTGATTTTTTGAATTCGGTGCAAATTTGTCAAAAGGTCTATAGTTGTGTTAGAGTTTCTTTTGTCAAACTATTTTTAATTGTCAAAAGTTATACAATTTGAGTCTAAATTTTGCAAAAAGTATATCAGGATTTATGTAATTGTCAATATCATTTTCTTACTTTCTTATCTGCATAATATTTTGTTTAGATCTTCGGATTATTAGTTCGTTACCTACTCATCTGCCTCCTTAGTCTTTTTGCATATCCATCATCTTTAAAATCTAATGTAGAACCTCGAGACTAAATGGAGCAGACATAAAGTAACCAATCATACAAACAAAATATGTCTACCTCCAGTCAACCAAGAAAACAAAGAATGTCTATTTCTTTTATGATTCTAGCCCTAGAAAAGATAAAGCCTAGTTAGAAGCCGCAAGACATTTAGGACAAGTCTTGACATGTAGAAAGATTAACTTAATCTATAAGGGTGGTAGTTTAGAAATGATAGGAAATATGAATAGTAGTTAAGTCTAATGATACTGAAGCTGTAGGAATTATCCCTCATATTCTAGCTGAAGGGAACCTTTGTAGGCAAACCATACGTAAGGAAAAAGGAGTTATGGACAACCCTAGGTGTCTCAAAGTCATAATCAATAATTGTGATGCTTTTATGGCATTACATGGCAGTCTAGGTACCCTTGAGGAAATATTTGTGGTTGCTAGTAAGAAGTTATTGGGCATTCACTCTAAACCTTTGAGACTTTTGAATGTAAATTGTTTTTATGATAGTCTTTTGAAATTTTTAGATTACACTATGGAACAAAATTTTATCGTAGAGTCGAGGAGACAAATATTTATTACTGCTTCAACAATCGAGGAATTGCTAGATAAGATGCAAATATCCATCCTGAGTCTAACACTACAACATCCAAGCTTGAATGGGAGAAGAAAAGCGGGAAGCGGCCATTAGATTTGAATCTCCACCTGTAATCTTTTGGTTTTATCAATGGCATGTATGTCTGTATTTCATGTGTCACAAATAACCTTTTCCCCTCATACTCTGTATTTCTTGTAGCATGCTGTTATTAAAACTTTTAGATTTATTGACCTTAATTTTGGGATGGTTGGTGATACGGAGTAATTAATACTCTCGAAACGCATCTCATTTAAGGTCTGATCTTTTGTTTATCGATGCTTTTACATTCTCTAAGCATGCATGATATGGATAGCTGGTTATACAGAGCGCCTTGTACTCTCAAAACGTATCTGCATCATGCTTATAATGTATGGTATTATGTTAATGTTTTGTCGAAGTACTAAAGTTAATTGTGGGAATACTTCGTAGAAAAATATAAGTATGTTTTTTGGGTTGAATGTTTGTGTCATGAGAGTAGTCATTTGTTGAAGAATTTGTCGAGTTTGCGTACAACTACGAGATTCCTTCTAATCTCTTTATGTATGATTCTAATGTATGATTTTAATAGAAGCGTTTGTGTTATATATTATATGATTATATTTGAATTTATTATTAGTTGGAATATGAAATCAACCATCTGCTACTTTTCTTATTCAGAAAGGAAAATGAACCCAAAGATAAAGTATACAAGAATTCTTCAGCATGTGTACTTCTCTGATCATAATTCCTAGGCCTTAATGTGGTGTTATCAATTCGGAACCTGCTAGAAATACTATTGTTGAAGGATTTAGTATTTAAAGTAAGATTGATATTTCAAGTAAATGAATGGAGATATGGTAACACACATTTGGAGACAAATAACATTGAGGGTGTAGAGTTGAAACCAGAATCAAATGGTTTGTGATTTTTATTAGTATCATTAGATTTGAAATTTCGAGGACGAAATTTCTTTAAAGAGGTTAGAACTGCTACACTCGGTATTTTTCGAATGAATATCATTATAATTAATTATTAGTGTGCCAATTAAAATTTTAATTTCACCTAAAATCTATTTCACATCATTTATTTCTACCTATTTTTAAATTTTTTAAAATTTTTCTATACCTACTTAGTATATTGACCAAAATGCCCTTAAAAGTTTAATTTAATTACAAAAATACCATTTGGCATTATTTGCTCTAAAAGTCTCTGATGGCGACTTGATCTTACTTGCTCCCATCCTATTGTGTTCCCTTTCTTTTCTTTTTCTTTTCCTTTTCTCTCTTCTTCTTTCCCTTTTCTTTTTCTCATGTCAACTTTCTCTTTCTCTCTTATTTTCTCTTCTTTCTCTCTCCCTAGTTTGCTTCAAAATCAAGATCATCAACCCAACTTCAAGGTAATCAAGAGAGAAATTTGAGGTTAATTTCTTAAATCTTCCAAAATCACAAACAAATAATCAAGGATTTTTGCAAGCAAAATCACTATTTTTTTTTCAAGATTGAGGTAACATTTTCTAAGTTAAAACTCTAATCTAAATTTGTATTTTAGCATGAGATTTATGATAAATGTGTTTTGGTGTTTATGAGTAATGTTTTTGTTAATTGATAGGTTAGACCTGTTGGCAAGTTCAACAGGCTAAACACTATAGATCAGCAGGCCAAACACTGCCAAGTTCAACATGTCGAACCCTATAGACCGGTAGACCGAACTTTGTCAAACTGACAAGCTGAACCTATAGACCGACAGGCCAATAGAGAGGTCTAAATAAATGTATAGTTTGATCAGTAGGCTGGAAGCAACTGATTGGCAGGCCAATCAGTTAGTCCAAATTCATCTGTTTTTTAATGTTTTGTAGTACAAAATATTCCAAGGATTTAATATTAATGATTATGGCATATTAATAAGAATAGATGGTAAATTGACATGATTATAAAGTAAGATTTAAGTTAAAGTATGGTTATTTTATACGTTCTAGGATAACGAGGTACTTGGAGCTTACGTGGTGAACTTGGTATCGTGAGCTAGAATTTATCGACATTGTATTCGCCAAGAGGTAGGGATTCTATTACTCACCTTTTATGAGGTTTTGATTAAATAAAATTGATTGTTTTACATTGCAAGATATATATTGAACTACTATTATATAAATATCACTTATGAGACAATAGCATGAACTCGTCTTATAATGTACAGCAAGGAATGAATTTATTTGACATGTATTGAACAAATTGAAAAGCATACTTACAAATATACTCTATACAAAACAGTAGTGGCTATAAGAGGAACGATAAAACATGAAGAAGGCAGCGGTTATGTCCTTGAGTGCAAATACCCTTAAAGGAAAAATAAGGGGAGGTGTAGACTCTCTCTTGGGTCAAAAATTGTAGAACGCATTGCATAGGAAATTGATTTAGTGAGGATTCGGAGCTTGATGTCCCCTCATTGGACACTCTTTGAATGATTGTTGAGTAATATGATACTCTTTTGCATGTTGGATGCAAATGAGTATCATTAAATCCTGAACTAATATGTGTATATATATATATGTGTGTATGGAACTTAGTAAGAATGATCATAGGATATCTACCGAAAATAAACATGATAATATTGATAAATAATGTTAAGAACTAACTAACCATGTAGGTATTAATGTGGCAATAATAAAAACCTAAAGGTGAGTAATGGTTTTCCCTACTAAGCATGTTGTCACTCATTCCCCTATATTTTCATCTTTTCAGGATTCACTAAGTGTAAGGTGACTATAGAAAATATAGTTGAGGAAACTATGTATCCGTAATCAATTAGAATCTCTTATGTTACTGAGAATGTTCTCCTTGATATCATAAACATCGTATGTTACTTTTTATGAGTTTATTAAGATATATTGAGGGTTGAAATGATGATAATGGTTTATGTTATTAAATTAAAGGTGCTACATTAAACTATAGTTTATTTGTTGTTTATGTTTTTATTTTGATTTGATAGTTTTCATTTAAGTCCTAGGAAAATTTGTTTTGAAGTTTTTTATTTTTATTTTTGATCTTTATTTTAATTTATTTAAATATGTTAACCCTCACTTGGGGGCATTATAATTTATAGATACACAGAGGCTTGGAAGTTGAAACAAAATCCCACAAGGATTCTTTATAGATCACACCAAGTCCCACTAATGGTAGGCATGATCTATTGGACATAGTGCCTTAAGGTGTAAAATGTTGTAATAAGTTTTTGGAGAATGTCAAGCAAGATTGCTCTTCAGATCAACGATGGAGGCCGAGTATGTGGCAGCTAACGATGCTCCAAAAGAAGCAGTTTGGCTCTACAAGTTCCTTGAGGATCTTGAGGTAGTTCCTACTATAGACAAGGTAGTGTCACTGTGTAGTGATAACATTGCAGCGATAACTAATACTAAGGAACCATGATTTCACAAGAAAAGTAAGCATGTACATTGGGTGTATCTGTGATAAAGGACATCACGGTAAGTAGAAATAGGGAAATGTGTTTGATTACGTCTGAGGACATTATGGCCTATCGATGCTATAGGGATACGTAACATATCATATTTACTCACTTAGTGTAAGTAGGAAATTTTTAGACATACTGTCCTAAGGAATACAATGTTGTAATAAGTTTTTAGAGATATTTTATCAATAAAAAGTTTATTTATTATTCATATAATAAATGTTGCCCTCTTTATGTTCATTTGTATTGAATGTATGATAAGTAAACAAAAATCTAAGACTGTCAATCTAGACCTTTAAGAATTATACAGATGAGGGACAGATTATGACATGAATATTAAAGGTCGTAGTCTAAATGATAAGATTTGCAATCAAGGGAATAAAGTTGAGTGCTTTATTCATGCTAAGATTATTATGTTGCTTACATCCCCAACAAGAGATGGCTTGTCTTGGTCATCAGAGTAGGACTCCGTGAATAGAAACATGGGTACATTATCATAGGTGATGATGTGTTGGATCGAGAGAAAAAGTTGAATTGATTTAGTTAGTAATTCTGTTTGTTTAAATCAATTTACTTTAGACAATTATATGTGTTGTGTATTAATCCTGAAATGACTAATAGTCCTGTGTTCTTGACTTATATCTTTTGATGTACCAAACGATGACATCTTGATTTGATGATGGTATACATACCGATATGTTGACGAGAGAATGAACGATGTAATTTTGCCAAGGCACAAATTTCACACTGAAATAATGAAGGATTTTTATTTATGAATAAACTAGGAAACAATCGTTTCAAATATAAAAAATTCGGATGTCCTAATTTGTAATGCCATAATAAAATTTCTTGATCATGTGAGTCAAAGATAGACTTAAAACAAACATTTTAAACATTATTACTTGGTGTTGATCCAACTTCAAGGAAATAAAGGCCTCCACATTCCCTAGCATTGTCAATCGTCTTCCCCGATACTATTTCCTAAAATTCACAAAATAATGGATAAAAATTAGCTTGAAATTTTTGATTAGTGGTTAGTTTACTTATGGACAACATATTACAAGACAACTTAGGGACATGAAGAACATTATGGAGAGTCAAGAAAGGTGAAATTTTTATTGAACCAATTCCTACTATTGTCGAAAAAGATCCATCGACAATTCTGATTTTTCTATTCCCTGCACATGGACTATAAGATAAGAATAATTGAGAATAACTTGTCATGTGATCAGTTGCACCAAAATCATTGATCTAGGTGTTTTGAGGATCTGTTTTGACACTAGAAAGGGCAATATTTAAAGGACTACCTTGGTGGGCTAAAGAACTGGAAGGATTTATTGAGAATTGTGGAGATTTTAAAAGTTTGTATAGGTGCTCTAGCTGATCCTTTGTGAAAGGAGATGCCTCTGAATTGACAAATTGCTCTTTTGAATCATTGGTTGTGGTTTCTTCTTCCAATTTGCTGGTTTTCCATGTAATTTCTAGCACGTCTCTCTTGTATGCCACGGTTTTTTATAGTGGTCACACCATGGTTTCCCTCGCCTTTCTTTCTCCTTTTCTACACTCTGTGTCGCCAAGGCAGATTTTTCAGGTTCAATATTTGCAGCAGATGTCGAGCCCCTTGACATAATGTTCTTCCTTGCTTCTTCTTGTCTCACTTTGGAGAAGACTTCGCGGATTGATGGCAGAGGCTTGCAACCAAGAATCCTTCCTTTTACTTCATCAAGAGTCTAATTAACACAAGCCAGAAACATATAAACACGATCATTCTCTTCGCGTTTAGCGTATCTTGCTTTGTCATTAGCATTCTCCCAAACATCATCATAACATTGATCCAATTCCAGCCATAAGGTCACCATCTGGTTGTAGTAAATAGTAACCTCGCGATCTCTCTGTTTGGATTGCCAAAGCTTGGTTTTTAATTCAAAAATCTGGTTTGAATTTTGCAGGTCTGAATAAGTTTCCCGAACTGCCTCCCAAATGTCCTTTGCAGATGGTAAAAACATATTTGGTTTGGCGATGGCTGTCTCCATTGAGTTAAGAAGCCAAGCCATAACTAGAGAATTTTCAGACTGCCATACTCGAAACATCGGATCATCTTCGCTCGGTTTTTTGCTTCATCAGTCAGGTATCCCAATTTTCCTCTGCCATCGACATCAAGTTTGACAGATTGGGACCATTCCAAATAATTCTTCCCGTTTAATTTGTGAACGGATATTTGTAAGGAGGAATTAGCCGCAACCTGGTCAATACTGCTTGTTGCCATTGTTGTTGGTGTGGAAGAGGTGCCAGAGGTGACTTCGGAGAAGGTCTTCTGTTGTGAAGGAGTCGTCGCCATCTTTCAAAAATCAGGAAAAACAAATTTTCTGGAGAGAGCCAAACTAGAACCTGGGCTCTGGTACCATGAAAGTTTCTCTGAAAAAAGAAGACTAAATTTTATTCATTTTGTTCTATTTTACAAACGTTTAGCATAAGGATTAAATAGGACTAGTCAGCTACACACCCTTAATTGACTCCCTAATTTTCTGCTAAAGGATGAGAATCCTATGGACCCAGATTTATTCCAATAAAAAGGAAACTAGAAATCAGGAAAAATAAAAACAAATTAGGGAATAAATCTCCTAACTTTACAGTTTCTAATTTATTCCTGAAGAAATTTTGTGCAATTCTTTTCTCTATAGCTGTGAACTCATTTGGCACACTTTTATTATTTTTTTATGTCTTTTAATTTATATACAGGCACTTCCGAACAGACAAGAAGCTCACAGTCAAGAAGCTCTTGTCATATCGCCCTGGCCACAGACTTCACTTCCAAGGGATGGGAACTCGATAAAAAAGTTCAAAAATTTACAAGCATTGTTGAGTATTGATGAATGAAGATTCTTGGTTCTCTGTCAACACCTCTACACCCAACCTGCCCTTAGCGGACTGTGATATCTTTTTCTTGCAGCATATGGTAGTAAGTACAACTTAAAAGTTGCTGCTTTGTAATTCTCAGACTAGAGCCATTCGGAATGCTCGAGCTGAATATTCTGTTGAGCCAGCAAAGCGTATATCAGCATCACTAGTTGCAAACGATGATGCCATTCAATACGTATCTGTAAGTAGAATCTATTTATATCTTTACAGAGAAAAACTTGGCTATCACTTTTATTAAGCCTGAATAAGTCATGATTAAGATGTCTTTGAGTTAGATAGCTTTGTCCAATATGAGAAGGTTTTAGGATCCAGATCAGGCTGTTTGGACAGTGTTGCTGGTCCAGCCCGCTAGAAAATGAAAAGGCCAGGCCTGACATTTCCTTGTATTTAAGTTTCCTCGGTACTTATTTCTTACTGATCGTATGCTGTAAATGTGGGCACTTGTTAATGTGCTGATGTGACGTGTGTGTATCAAAATGTTAGGTTTAACTGTGAAACGTGTTATGATTTATCCCTAATGATATTTCAGATATAAGCATTTTGTTAATATTTCTTAATGTCAAATGACTATATCGTTAAACAACGAGGCACATGCAGACTGCAAGAAATATGCCTTTTTTTTACATAAGTTATACATAAGAATATTTTGGAAAACACGGATCCTATATGCTTGAATTCATAAATGCGCTGTATTTCTCCAAACACGATTAACGTTCAAAATGCGTACATATGTGGTATTACCCAGTTTTTTGCTATACCAAAAATATAGCCGTAGATTGTCTGGAGAGAGAGGAAACACTGTGTCCATGATCCACACTAATTGTATTTTTTAAATAATCCATGGTGTTGTATTTTCAATGCGCAGAAAGAAAAGGAGGTTCTAGCTCTTCTATCTCCACTAGATTTACAGAATGTGCATTTTACAAATTCCCCTCCGGGTATTATGTGTTCTTCTGTAACCTTTGTGCAGAAACAGAGGTTTTGCACATTTTCTTTCTTTCTTTTTTTTTTTTTTGCCCTTTTTTTAGTGTTTGTATCTATTCATCAATGTCTTGTGATCGACTGCTAAGCCATTTCTTCCGGTAAAAATGATGTAATATACTTCAGTGAATGCGGATCAATCAATCCATCTAGCAGCTGGTGAAGGACTAGAAGCATATGTCCCTCTTGCTGATATGGTTGATATTACTGCCGAAGTTGAGCGTCTTACCAAGCGCCTTTCCAAGATGCAAACAGAATATCAGGGACTTGCTGCCCGTCTCAGTTCTCCTAAGGTATGAGCTTCCTACTTATCCTTATGTTCAATCATGAAACATTGATATTTTCTGAAGTAATTACATGGTCGGTTGTTTTCACAGACCTTGATAAAACCAAGGTTTTACATGAGAAAAGGTCGAAAATCCTAGTTAACTTAAGAGAAACAAAAAGAAGGACGAAATGTTGAGTGGATTTTTGGGCATCTCAAAGCAAAGAATTTGCTGCTGTTCCTTTTTCGGACATGACAAGGGGATGAGATCTTTGGATGCAGTAGTTTGGTTTTGTCCTGTTTTTAGTAGTTTCTTTGTCCTTGTCTCCCTTTGTTTTGGGTTTCTTTTGCTTGAGGACCTTTGTCCTCCGTTGTACACTCTTTTGATGCATTTTTTAATGAAGTTCTGTTTCTTCTAAAAAAATAATAACAATAACAATAATAATAATGATAATTAAGTAAATGGTTTTACAAAACAGCTTCATCACATTCTCACAAGCACAAAATGAAGGTTTCCTTTTCTTCTCATGTTAGCCTCGTTTTCCAACATCCGCCTTGCTTTGTGCAGTTTGTCGAGAAAGCTCCTGAAGATATCGTTCGTGGTGTCCGAGAAAAAGCAGCTGAAGCAGAAGAGAAGATTACTCTCACCAAAAACCACCTAGCTTTCCTCAAATCCACTGTTCCTGTTTCAGAATAGGCTCCATCTACAATTGGATCTCTCTCTCTCTCTCTTCCTCTTCCCTTCTTCCTGGATATGCTTTATCTCGGGATTGGTGGGCATTTTTTGTTTATTTTGCAAGTGACTACATGGCAATGGCATCAGCTTCTCCCTTGTGGAGGACTTGTGGTACTTCAGTTTCTGCTTGTCTACGAGGAGGATGAAGTGTGCGGTGAGAACTCCCGTCGCCCTTTGTCACAGAAGCTTTCTATGGCTCCATGGGAGATAGCAAAAAAGCAATAGGTAGATTTGCCAGCCCAACGGCGCTCTCTCTACTATTCACTTTGTGAGCACTATTTTTTTTTTTTATTCTATTTTATCTAAGGGTATGAGCACTAATCATTAATATTCTTGCTAGTTTCTGCAAGTCGCCTATTGTTGCACTGTAATTTTCCATTGATACCTTGTAATTTGTATGGTTAAGCTTCATGCCCTTGGCTCCATTTTGTCCCGAGTCTAGAAGCAGAATTTTGTTTGTTAGTCATAAATACTGGAGCCTGATTTTCTTTTTACTTTTTCTTCCCCTGGTGTATCATACCTGTTACATATAAACATATAACCAACTATTGTGCAATTTAGAAACAAAAAAGTCCAATTTCTTTTTTACAAGTTTGAATAATACATGCATTTTTAATTACAAGCTTCTTTGTTATTGCTGTATGTTTGTAAATACACCATGTATAACTAGTTATTCGACAGTATTTACATTATTTTTAACCAGAAAATAAAGTCCATGTGAAAAAAAGAAAATAGTAATAATTAACTGAACTTTTGTTTAAAAAAAAAAAAAAAACTTAAAACACACACAATATTTATGTTTTTTCTTTTATCAACTTAATAAGATCTATGCATGTAGACAATAATGTTATATCATCAAGAAATCATCAAAACAAAGATAAGAATGTATAATATCTTTCAGTAAAAAAACCCAGAAAGGATCATAAAAAGTTAAAAGAGCTTGCAACTTTTTAGAATCATGAACCAAAGATGAACGTCCGACCACCATTCCAAGGTTTAGCCAAGAATTTATCAAATCAAAACAAGTTCATGACTAAAGGTTGAGCAAGTTTCCTCTCTAAGAATTCTTCTAACAAAAGCCAACTCAATTTTTGTATAAAGCAGCTATTAGTTTTTAGCAATGTCTCACCACAATTGGTTGTT
Source organism: Artocarpus heterophyllus (assembly GCA_025403435.1). Classification (NCBI taxonomy): domain Eukaryota; kingdom Viridiplantae; phylum Streptophyta; class Magnoliopsida; order Rosales; family Moraceae; genus Artocarpus; species Artocarpus heterophyllus. Next base: position 34,772,808 of record CM046347.1, read on the forward strand.
TCCACATTTTTGGTCAGAATAAGCCACCGAGGGGTCCACTTCTTGCACAGAAGCAAACAAAATTGAGAAGGAAATTCCACATCTATAGGGCCCGTTTGGTTCGAGTATTTGAGTAGAGTATTTGAATGAAGATTTAAATTTTTATGAGAGAAAATACTGTAGCAAAATGATTCGAACCTTGATTTGAATATTCAACCAAATATACCCATAAAGGACCATTTCTTATAGGATTTTTCCACCAGAATATTTTTGTGGAATTGTTTTCATTTATATTTTGATTTTTTTTTTTTTGAAAAGCAGTCGGTAAATGTATATTAGTTTCACAACATGAAGTATTTGGAAGGATGGTGGGAACCAGTAGTGGGAACCACTTTTACTATAGCATATGAGAGTTTTATACCGTAACATTTTTTTAATTGTTATTGTAGCATGTGAGAGCTTTATACTATTCATAATTGAGTTTGTGGTGGGAACTGAGTGATGTAAACCATTGCCAAACACCCTAGAAATGCATATTAACTACTTTAACTTGGAAAGTGAATGTTACACATGCTATGTGCGATTTGCGAAGGCAATTTGCAATAATCGTCTATCATTGTTTTTTTGTTTTTGGTGAATGGGTGATGAATTTTGCTTAAATCATTGATAAGTAGTCGGTTTTGCAGCTAAGATTAGGCGATGGCGATGCTTCCTCCTCAAATTCTCGTTTTGGTAATTAACTCCTTAGACTTGATTACTTGACCCTCTCTTGCTGCCACTGCCACATACTCAGCTATTGTATGGCCTCAAACATCCTTCCACCCGCTTTCAAACAATGTAATGCCTCGCTTGGGCTCATATTTTCTAACAAATTAACATCAAATTGTAGATTTAATGTGTAACACATATTTCCCTAAAACAAAAATGCATCACATATTTAAAAAAAAATATACATATATATACTCCAAGTAAGACACACTTTTGAATTGTCAAATATTATTTAAACTTAAAAAAACAAGATTAATAACAGCTCATAACTGTAATGTAAGGGGGTGTTTGGCAGTGTGGGAAACACTCAGTTCCTACCACAATCTCAGTTATAAACAGTGTAAAGCTCTTACATGCTATAGTAACAAAAAAAATGCTACAGTATAAAACTCTCTCATGCTACAGTAAAAGTGGTTCCCACCACCGGTTCCTACCACTCTTCCAAACCACAAACTCAGTTATGAACAGTGTAAAGCTTTTACATACTATAGTAACAATAAAAAAAGATGCTATAGTATAAAATTCTCACATGCTATATAATAAAAGTGGTTCTTATCACTTTTTCAAACACGGTAGATTTTTGTACGGGGCAAAAAAATCTCTTCGACAGTTTAATCAGGCAAATTAATCATTTTGCTAGTTGTACGGCTGTTATTTATTCCACCAACAGCGTTATTAAAAATAAAATTAAAATAAAAGTCAAAGGGCCGCACTCTGGAAGCTTCTTGCCCTTTCCCTAGTTTCCCACCAAACCCACGAAGCTATCGCAGAGTGGCTGTTTTGTAATTATGACAGGTTAATAACTGCAAAGCGGGTGGAGAGACAATATCAAATTCGATAGCAACAAGGCCTGTCGTTTTTCTTACTCTGTGTGCTGTGCCCCTTTTTTTTTTTTTTTTTTAAGTAGTGTACGTGGACTCAGTGGCGAAGCCGGAAGAAGCCCGTCTTCAACTTTTTCATTACTTGCACTTTTATACAACGTTTTCATAGCAAATTTATATATAACTCCCACTAAAGATTAAAAAAAAAAGTGATTTTTTACCTCGGAAGATTGGAAAACTATAGTTTAAACCAAAGCCCAACTAATATTCTGAAACATTTTAGGAAGATCTTATTCTAAAATGATATAAAGCTTTAAATGATTTGAACTTTAAAGTTTTAAATGTAAATAATATAAAGCTTTTATATGTTATTATGTAAAATAAAATTATGCCATAGTTTAAAGATATGCGGTTTAAACTATTTTGTCTTGAACTTTCTCCCAAACATTCTATCTTTTTTTCTCTCTTTTTTTGCTATTTTTTCATTGGTGCATAAACCACTTCTTTTTTTTTTTTATTCAACAACTCCTTGGAAAGAATATCAAAATTATATATTATAATGTTTTTTAAATAGGAACAATGCATCCTAAAAAATTGTTAATTATACATGATCTTTTGATTTTTTTTGATATGATTTTGATCACATGTAACAGACACTTTAGGGTGAAATTGAGGCAAATAAGCCCCACAGCCGAATAGAGCTAAGACCTTTTAAAGAAAATACGAGAATAATATTGTGTTGGGTCATGGGAATTAGGACGGCTGAAGATCAAGACCTAAATATATCAGGTGTTGATAGTCGTAGCCAAGTTGAAGGCATTTGAGCACTAATATAGCTAACAACCGTCCTCATAGTTGATTTATTAGGAACATGTATCATCAATACGAGGTCTTATGGTAGAATGACCCTAGAAAAAGAAAAAAGAAAAAAGTTTTTTCTTCAACTTTTTTTTTTCCTTGAGAAAAGGTATTTATCTCCTACATTGGCAGTTACGGATTTTTGACTGTATTATTTGCTACTTCTAGTGCCACATGTTATGTGCATTTTGTGACGACTTTTTGCATGTTAAACATGCCATATCATTGATTTAACGGAACAAAACAAAAAGGTTGCAAGATTACATAAACTTAACAAATAAAAAATAATAAAAAAATGACACGTTGCAAGAATGGGGGTAATTGAAACTGACTTTAAAATTTTCGCCAAAAGAGGATCCCACAAAGATGAAGACCAAAATATATATATATATATATATATATATATATATATATATATATATAACTAGATCAAATAAAAAATTTATTCTTAGAAAAAAATATGAAAAATAATAGAAATTTTATGTTTTACCTTGGAATTATCCAAAATATTTCTCAAAATTTATTTGAAGGTACATTTATCTTTTTTCAAAAAAAATTATATGTTATATCACATTTTTAAAAAATATGTTTTAAGTCTTGGGCCTTACTATTATTCATAATAGTGTTACATTTAGACATGTGTGATATTAATAAAAGTGAATTTCAAGAGATCTATTTATAAAATTTCTTTTTTTTTTTTTTATAGTTTGTAGTACGCGATGGATGAAGTTAAAAATAAGTTTTTGAAATATAAAAAATACTTTTGTAACTTTAAAAATAGAGAGATAAATTGAGGAATAAGAGCTTAAGACCAACAACCAAATTTACTTACTTTTGCAAGTTTAAAAATAGAGAGATAAATTGAGGAATAAGAACTTAAGACCAAAAAACTAAATTTACATAATTAAAGCCTTCTAAATATTAAAAGAAGAGAGTTCTGAATTATCTATTAATTTTTTTTACTAAAAAACATAGAAAATGCGTTGCTAAATTTCAATTACTATTATTAGGTTGATAGATTATTTATTTATTGATTGAGTATAACTTGGATCCGTTTGATTACCTGTAAAAACAAAAAATGAAAAGATGTTAGAAATAATAGTATGCTTGTGTATACTTAGAGGTGACCTTATTTTTAGATTTTTTTTCTTGATATAAGGAGAGGGGGAATGCACCTACTTTTGAATAGGACTAACCATGACTCAAACCCTCAACTTATGGTTGGAGTGGAAGGACTTACAACCAGCTACGCTGCCCTCACTTATTTTTGGACTACATGCTAGCATCATTCTTTGTGATTTATAACTTAATTTAGTTATGAATAAATCACTATATCATTAGGAGTGAAAATAAATGCTCATTTTCAAGAGAAAGAAAAAGAGCATTTGGGTGGAGCTCTAATATTGTTTTTGGGCGCATTGTTGGGCTTTTGGTCTTGTTTTTTCGTGCAAGAACTCGCAATGATAATGACAACATGGTGGCAAGGGCGGTGTTTACTACGGCAAGACACATGTGTCGAATCTGAGATGAAATGATCAAAGTTTTTGCTACTTTTAGTATGATTGGATTAAAGAAACCACAAACAATTGAACCAGACAGATACAGTGAATTGGAGGTCGTTAGTTTAGTTTTCACGACAGGTCTATTTTCTAATAGTGTGAGATTCGTTGCGGTCCAATTTGTAAAATTGAGGCATAATAACAAAACCGTAGGGGTGAAAAAAAAAACACGAATCCAAATAAGAATTCGCATTAATGGCCCTCCAATTGGATCTTTTATTTAAGGCCTCTCAACATTCAGGTGGTTTAGCCTAACCAATTCAGAGTCAACAGGTGGAGAGAGCCGAAAGAGGCAAGAGTCTTCTAACACCAGCAGCTGCGTTCATAAGAACTCAAACCTGACTCGCTTGTTTAAGCGAAATAGCCCTCTATCAATTGAACTAGTTAGATGTTGGTTGTATATATACAATATTTATTATATATACATATTGAAAGTTTAACATAATCTTATTTAAAAAAACGTTTATAATTTATACAAACTTCTTTGGTTTCAATACCTCTTTTTAGATTCTAGTACGTACTAGACAATCCTTAAAAGAAGACATTTGTTGTTTTAGTTTTTATTATAGTTTATTTGTTAGTTTATGGCTTATGCATTTTTTGGGTTATGCTTTAACATTTTCCTTACTTACATAATTATGAAAAGCCTTGGAAATATTTTTTTTTTTTGTAATTATACACACGTGTATTCAAACCTTTTCTTCAAAACTTATGTGTACATATAAGATTAACATATCATTTCACAAAAGTGTTTTGTCTTACTTAAACAATACCATACTTATTTTACAACAAGCTCTAAGTTTATTAATATACATGGAGAGCGGAAATATTTTAGTGGCGGTATCCACACCCTTTGTCTACACATTGCCCATGCTCTATCGCCAGCTCACCATTGAGTTTATTTTGACTATTTAGCGGAATTACCTCTAGCATGAAATAATTAGGTGAGCTTATGCTTAGTAAGTCCAAACATAGCCCACATGCAATATCTACTTGTATGCATGATCCGTTTATGCTCGCTTATGAATATTCATTATTCTTTTTATCTTTCAAACTTTATTAGGGCCCAAGCATTCGTACCATATGCCCATATGGGTCATCGTAACATCAAGACCAAAATATTACTTAGAAAGAACTCCTTTTGCATCGGGAGCTGGTACAACACTTTCCTTTTTGTCTGGTGAGTCAACTACCAGTCCATTAATTTAGGTTGTCATACCATGCATGAGAATCTATTTACTTAAAATATGTGCATACCATACACATTTCTTTAAATGTATTAAATACATAAAGACATCTGTCTAAATATATTATCCAAAAACCCTATATCCCATACTGTAGGTGGCGTTTGAACTTACATGTATGTGCTATTATATAGACCGACTTCAGTTCCTCCTTTAGTTATCTAGTGTCCTGTTTGACCAATTATATCATCATTAGCCAAATTATCAATATGTATCTATGTGTCAATACAAAGCACTTATTGATTAATAAATCGGGTTGCTCTATAGTTAACAACTCTGATAATCAAGGATTCAATCTCTCTCGGTAGACTCCATCTTACTGTTACTAACGAAAGGAGAAAATTCTTACTAATAAAGTTTTTTCCCCATTTCAGATGTTTCAGGCCCGTTTGTGACATGTTGTGAAAAATGACAATTTCGTCCTCGGTGGGCCTTTTAAAATTCCCCAAACCCGATTTTGCTTTTTTAACAAAAATTGTTGCTCATTAGCTATAAAATAATAACTTAAGGTATCGGGTTTCTTATTTTGCGCTCAAAACTAAGTTTAACAAAACTTTGCAATTTTATCTCAAATTTATAAATTTTGACAATTTTGCCCCTTGAACCAAAAATAATCTTTTTAAACCATAAATCTCTATTTTTCACATGGATTAAATCTTTCTAAAGTTCCTTGTTCAAATTCCTTTCATAAAATGATGTTTTTGCCCCTTGAAAACTTTTTCCCAACTTTGATAAAAATTGTAAAATTCATATCTCACAAAAGGAGGTGAATTTAGATGAACCGTTCATGATTCTTAATAGTTTCGTCATGATCTACAACTTTCGTGTTTTAACTTTTCTAAAATTTTCACTATACAAGGGAGTTTTCTGCAAATTTTTAAATCTGCCTGGACTAGGAAATTTTTTGCAATTTAATCCCTAGGGTAATTTTTGTAAAACTCTGCTTTAAAGCAGCATTCCAACCACTGTTTAAATAGATTCAAGACCTCCTTTAACAATTTTTCATGCCAAATCACAACTCTCTAAAAAATTCCTCAAAGTTTACAAAACTTTCGTATTTTTAACACCAAATGAAAGTTTTCACATTTAAACCCCAACTTCAATAATAAAACCACATCATAAACCATATAATTAAGCAATCAAACCACAAACTTGCTTAAATGATCACATGCCTTTTGAAACAACCAAAACCAAAACAAAACCATATAAACTTTAAATAGGGAAAATTGAGCCTTACCAAAAAAAGTTGGTAATCCTAGGGCTTCCAAGGGCCTTTTTGCAACTTCCCTAGACAAGATTCAAGGGAAAGAATCTCCTGTCATTATCCCTCCTCAAACCAAGAAAAAACCCCAAAAACATGTTAGATAAGTTTAGATTTTTACCTTAAAAGTTGATGAAATCTCTTGAACTATAACTCTTGAAACTTGATTGGGCAATTTTGTAAAGAGTTGAACTTGATTTTTTTTTTTGGAGAAGGGAGGCTATGGCTATCGTGGGTTATAGGGGAGAGAGTGAAAAAAAAAATTGATGCTTAAGTCTTAATTTTAAGACTTATGTCCTTAATTTTTTTTTTAAATGGTGAGTCACCACCCTTGATCATGATTAAGGGTAATGGTTGGCTTAATGTGATTGGGCCATATTTTGTGATGTGGCCACCCAATCCCAACCCGTTGGGTGTCCACTTGGTGGGCCTCCAAAACTTTACACAATATAATTTTTTATCATATAGTATTTTTCTTATACTATTGAGGTAGAACCAATGAAAACGTATACTTGAACAATATAAAATATCCTACTTATTCTTTGGTTCACTTTTGGAACCCAAACACAACATTTCTTATATCTGTGTTTTTACCTTAGTAGTGTACTTACACTGCGTCGTACCTTTTTTACACTATTTTAGGGTTTTAACATGCTTTTTTGCTTTATTCATCCCTTAATCATTCATTAATTTGTATCTCAATACTATAATTAATTGTGATATAAAATTTATTTTATAGATATCATTCGTAAATTTTCAAGCATTTAAGCTCACAAAATCTACATTTAGCAATATCCAACATTGCATCAAGTTTATAGTGAAATTTCCAATTAACATTGTTCATTTATGCATTATAGTAATTTTTACAAAAATACGATTTATAAGGGTAAATTCATTAATTAAATCTAATTAAATATTAAATTTTATTAATGAATTTTCCTTGGTCATTATAACCTACCCTCTTTAAAAATTTTCGTCCCTGAAATTAGAACAATTCAGTGTAGACTTTTCTCATCTCATCCTCTCATTCCCATGTCACTTCTTCCAACTGTAGGTTGCGCCACAAAACTTTAACGAGTGGTATCTTCTTGTTCCTTAATTCCTTTTCTTCCTGTGCTAGGATTTGAACCGGTTTCTCCTCATAGGACGAATTCTCCTATACTTCAATTGACTCATGCTGGAGTACATGTGATAGATTAGGTACATACCTCTTTAGCATGGATACATGAAACACATTATGTACTGATGTCATTTCAAGAGGCAAGGCTAATTTGTAGGCAACCTTGCCCACCCTTTCTAGGATTTCAAACGGTCCAATATACCATGGACCAAGTTTTTCCTTCTTCCCGAACCTTACTACCCCTTTTATTGGCATCACCATTAAGCAGACCGAATTTCCTACTTGAAATTCTAAAGGTCTGCGTCGCCTATCAGCGTAACTCTTTGGAAAACTATAAGCAGTCTCCATTCGTTGACAGATTAATTTTACATCTTCCATTGTTCTTTGAGCAAAATCTGTGGTTGATAATGCCATTTAATTGGTTTCATACTAATGCAAAGGTGATCTACATCTCCTTCCATAAAGAGCTTCATATGGAGCCATACCTATGGAGGTTTGATAGCTATTATTGTATGCAAATTCAATCAGTGGAAGCTTTTTATCCCATCATCCTTTAAAGTCTAGTACACAGGCTCTCAACATATCTTCCAGAATCTGAATAGTCCTATCAAAGTGGCCGTCTGTTTGAGGGTGGAAGGCTATAGTAAAATTTACCATTGCTTGATGAACGCTCTTCTAGAACTTGGAGGTGAATCAGCCATCACAATCAGATATGATGGATTTTGGGATCCCATGATATCTAATTATTTGAGCAACATACAATTCAGCCAGCCTTTCTAAGAACTGGTAAGTTTAATAGGCAAAAAGTGTATAGATTTGGTCAATCTATCCACAATTACCCATATAGTGTCGTGTCCTCCCATAGTTTTGGGTAGTCCGGTCATAAGGTCCATGGTTATCTGGTCCCATTTTCATTCTAAAATTTTGATTTTCTACAGTTCTCCTACGGGTTGCAGGTGTTCAGCCTTCACCTTTTGACAAGTGAGACACTTATTAATGAACCGTACAATGTCATTTTTCATTCCATGCCACCAATAATGCTCCTTCAGGTCTTTGTATATTTTGGTAGCTCCTGGATGAACAGAGTACAATGCTTCATGGGCTTCTTCTAATATCAGCCTCTTTAATTCTTTATCATTGGGAATGCATAACCTGCCTTTATAGCAGAAAATACCATCTTCCAAGATGCTAGACCCTGCTTCTTTGTTTTCTAAGGCTTCATTCCTATACCCGAGTAACGAAGAATCTGCTTCTTGTCGTTCCTTCAAATTCTCCAAGATGATAGGCTGGAATGAAAAATCAACTAATCTTCTTGTGATCATCTCTATTCTTGCTTCTATCAGGTCCTTTTGAAGGTCTTGATAATAGTCGTATTGTTTTAAGAGAAGATGTTGCTCGACTAAGCACGTAAGCTACTCGGTTAGCTTTTCCAGGATGGTACAAAATTTCACAGTTGTAATCTTTAACTAGTTCGAGCCATCTTCATTATCTCATGTTGAGTTCTTTTGTGTGAAAATATATTTTAGACTCTGATGGTCGGTAAAAATCTCACATGTAGCTTTGTAAAAGTAGTGGCACTAGATCTTCAATGCAAACACTACAGTTGCTAATTCCAAGTCATGCGTTGGGTAGTTCCTTTCATGATCCTTTAGTTGCCGAGATGCATACACGATCACCTTTCCATCTTCCATGAGTATGGCTCCTAAGCCTGTTTTTGACGCATCGTTGTAGATCATGAAATTTCCCAAGTTTAGGTCGGGTATAGTTAGTATAGGTGCACTTGTGAGTCTTCTCTTCAATTCCTGAAAACTTTCCTCACACTTCTTAGTCCATTTATATTTTGGTGCTTTTTGTGTAAAGGCTGTAAGCGGTGCTGTGAGTCTAGAGAATCCCTCTACAAAACGTTGATAGTAGCCAGCTAGACTAAGGAAACTCCTGATCTTGGTAACACTTCTCAGTGTAGGCCACTTACTGTTTCTACTTTAGATGGATCGATTGAAATTCCATCTCGTGATACCACATGTCATAAGAAATAAACTTTTTCCAGCCAAAATTTGTATTTTGAGAACTTGGCGTATAATTGATGCTTCCTCAACAACTGTAGGGCAATCCTCAAATGTTACTCATGTTCTTTTAGAGTTCTTGAATAAATCAGGATATCATTGATGAAAACAATAACAAATTTTTCAAGGTAATCTTCAAAAATTCGATTCATTAAGTCCATAAAGGCTGTCGAGGTATTAGTCAAACCAAATGGCATGAAGTAGAACTCGTAATGCCTATAATGCATTCTAAACGCCGTCTTTGGCACATCCTCTTCCTTAACTCGAAACTGGTGATATCCAGATCATAGATCAATCTTTGAGAATACTACTGCTCCCTTCAATTGATCAAATAGGTTGTCAATTCTCGAAAGTAGATACTTGTTCTTAATCATGAGTTTGTTCAGTTCCCGATAGTCAATGCACATTTGTAAAGTTCTATCTTTTTTCTTAACAAACAGGACGGGTGCTCCCCACAGTGAATGGCTTGGCCAGATAAACCCTTTGTCCAGCAATTCTTGCAACTGCATCAAAAGTTCCTTAAGTTCTCCTAGAGCCATGCGATATGGTGTCTTTGAAATCGAAGCTATACTGAGCGTTCACTCAATCTTAAATGAAATTTCTCATTCTGGTGGTAAACCTGGCAATTCCTCTAGAAACATGTCAACAAACTCTTTTACTATAGGGACATTCTCTGATCCTAACTAAGCTTATTAATCTTTATTTACCAAATTCACCAAGTAGCCTGTGCATCCACTATCCAACAATTTCCTTGCTTTTAATGCAAATATTAGCGCCTTTGGAGTCTTTCTTGAATACACAAACTTCTCACCTCTGGGAGGCTGAAACGTGACCTTGTGATGTCGACAATTAATCTTGGTAGCATATTTTCCTAAGAAATCCACTCCCAAGATAACATCGTAATCTTAAATATCGATTATTATTAAATCGATAAACAATTCCCTACCACAAATGATGATTGGTACATGAGGTAACCAATGATCATAACTTAATACCTCCCTAGAGGGAAGTGTAGTCCTAAATCTATCCTAGCTCCTTCATATCCTATTCGTTTTACAAATTTAGATGATCCAAACGAATGTGTTGCTCTAGAATCAAATAAAACGTAAGCATTAGTTTTGGCAACAGAGAGCTGACTTGTTACGATTGTTGAGGTTCTGGCGTCAACCTCTTCTTTAGTGTAGGTGTAGATCCGTCCATTGGGTTCTAGAGCTTCCAATCGGCCCTAACTGATGCTAGGACCTTCAATCTATGTTTGAACTACATGAAGCTATGTTCCTCGAGATCTTTGCTGATTTTGAGGGTTGGAAAAACAGTTCCTAGCATAGTGTCCTTCTTTGTCGCAGATGAAACACTTATTAGTGCCAGCTTTGCTATTCCTACATTGTCCACAAAGAGGTTTCCTATTTCCTCCATCATTTATCCTTTTCTGGGGTTGTCCCTTTTGGCTTCCTTGATTGATTGCATTCCACTTCCTCTTATTATTATTATTACAGTTATGTCCAGCCGGGTTACTCCTAGTCTGTCCTTGGCTCAGGTTGCTTCCTTGCCCTTTTGCCTGTGAAGCCTGGTTCTATTTTGCCAAGGCCTTTGCCTCCCTTTGAGCTTTAAAAATCCTTGCTCTCTCTTCCTTATCACGAGAGATTCTAAATTCAGCTCTAGTTGCCTATTCAATGTAGTCTTCTACATCCTTTGGGGCTTATCCTCCACTGTC